>ML681997.1:19486313-19599452 GCA_007922195.1 Podocnemis expansa
GGGTAAAGCGCCCAGCCGCGCTTTACCCCGCCGGTGCCTGCAATCCTCTCCCCTGGCGAAATAGCATGTCCACACTGTGGACATGCTATTTCGCTGCCTTATTTCGAGGACAAAGTTTTTTGTCCTCGAAATAAGGTGTTTCGAAATAATATGTTATTTTGAAACAGCTTGTTTCGAAACATCTTGTTTCGAAACAAGCATACCCTGTGTGAACATAGCCCCAGGGATTACTCCTGATAATAAGCAGTAGGGATACCAGTATGTGTTTGTGGGGTTGCTTTGTTTGCTGGTGCACTTCAGTTACTCGTTTACCCTCCTCTATCACTGTGCTGGTTATCAAGTAGTTGGTGTAATGTAACACATCAACGCATGTGTGATAATGATCCTGGGGCTGAAGGGATACATATATGAGGCCGTTGGTTATTTTTTTGATGCAGATGGATTTGTTATATAAGATGGCCATGCTCACCCCTTTTCTGACTGATCCAGCCCCTTGTGGGTTTTCACACAGCTCTTTTGCCAAAACATGAAGGTTGCTCACAGCAGTGGGGGTGGGGGAGGTGACCGAAAAGACGATCCACAGTGTGTTATGATTATTTTTATTGAACAGTTATGACTATAGCTACCATTATTAACACACATCTCTGTGTATGGGGGAAGAAACACCCAAAGGGATAAGTGTAAAAATTATGGGGTTTTATTGTTTTAAATCTTAATTTAAATATTGTAATCTGCACAGGGTTTATTTTACATGATTGTTTACACTACTTACCACATTCTCTTTTATAAACACCTCAAGAATATAGCTGTGCACTCACAGAAAACCAGCAGTTTAATTTCCCTCTCTCTATATAGACATTAGAGTGACAGCTGGTGTTCCCTATGCTTTGCTCATATGACTTTAGTTCAGAATATGAGGAGACTGGTTGTGCACGTAGTTCTGAATGCCTTTTGTGTAAGAAGATCCTCTCACTCATGAACTGCTCGATGATTTAGGGGCTCAGAAAAGGTTGTTGGTGCTATGAAGGTGGGTGGAGTGGCAACAAGTTTTTAGCATTCTCAAACAGAACTGTATTATATATACAGTATTATGCCTTAAGTACAGTTTGCTGGTCTCTCAAATTCTGAGCACCTAGAAGAGAGCTGGAATAGTTTTAGGCATTACACACTCTGACTAAGAGATTTTGTGTCCTCACATAACCTTCCCCATCCTCAAATAAAAGTTCAACCACCCAGCAGGGAATGAATTTAAAGCCTGCACGTCATGTGATAATGGTAAAGCTTTCATAACAGTCATCACTTTTATTGGTTTAAAAATCAACCCCTTTGTCACAGATAATAGTTTACAGCTGCATTGGAACAGAGACAAATTACTGTGTATGTGTCAGGCTAAATGCAATGAAAATGCGCAGGCTAGGATGACATGCTTCGTTTTTCAGATCTGTTGGTGATTTGACTGGTCATCAACTCCATGCGACAATTCAGCCCTGCTGAGTCAGGTATATAATCTTGCAAATAAAATAATCTTATTTCCAGTGATCTGCCAAAGTAGACCACATGATATCTCATGAGAAAAGCTTCAAGGGCCTTTCCATAAGCAGGTGCAATTCTCCTGGAAATCTCTTGGATAAATTCACTAGTGCCTTAAATTATGATGCATTGTAAATTGTACATGGGGGGTAACTCAGGTAGACTTTCTATTCCCAAGACAGACAAGAGTAAGAAAAGTCTAGTTTAAGGGACTGGAATTCACCTTTGGTGTCACTTAAAACACTGTAAGGTAGCATGACTTGCACTAAGTTGGCATTCAGTGGGTATGCAAAATAAATGTAGTTTACACATCCAGAACCAGATTCTGGTGTAGAGAGGCTGTAACATAGCCATAAGAGCCTCCTGCTTGGGCACAGGGTGTGGTGGGGGTATGAAGGAGTGTGTCCAGAGTAGCCTGAACTTTGGCTGTTCTGGATTGTGGAGGAGCACCTAGACAGTCATGCTAGGCTGTTGCATTTTTACAACAGGTCCACTGAATGGTTTGCATAGTCCTTAAGTGTAAAAGGTTAGACTGTAACTTTTAGGTGGAGCATTGAGGATGGTGCAGAATGCCACTGGAGCTACAGATTGCCTTGTGTTGCCGCCAAGTGGTGGCTTGGACAGAGCATGACCTACTCATTGTGTCATGGTCCAGATAAACTTGCAGACCCTGGTAAACCTTTGGTATCTGTGTTTCCTTTTCTTAGCAAGGATCAGAGCTTTTGTCTTTTCAGAAGACTGTTGTAAGAAGAAGATATGTAGTTAGGTTTTGGCATAACTTTGAAATGGAGGTGATACCCCAGTTCAAATCCTCTAGGATTCAATGATCCAAAGAAATAGCTTGCCAGACCCAGCAGCATTTGATACAAATGGTGCCTAAAAGGTGGAATAATAAAGACAAACTCATCCAACTAGTTAGCTAGATGCAAACTTGCCAGTAGGTGGGGCGGCTAAGGAGGAAGATTTTTGTCTTCTCTGACAGGAATAGAAGGGCTTCCCAAGTTGTGTGGGTCTTTGATGGTGTCCGGGTCCCAAGGAGGACTGTGGAATTCAGACTGAGGATTTCTTGAGGGAAACGACTGGAATCAAGACCAGAGACCTGACTGGCCATGGAATTTTTAGCTTTTATCTTTTCTAAGACCTTGTCTGTCCTGGAGCTAAAGGAAAAAAAAAGCAAACCCATAACTTTAGCTTGGGTCTTAGTGAAAAGCCCAGAATTCCTGAGCCAAGAATGCCTGCTAAAGGAGACAGCTGTAGCCAAAGACCTAGGAGCGGTGTCCAAAACAGCAAAATGTACTCTGAGGAAATGGTTGGATGCCTCCTAGCCTTCCCTGAATTCCTCCCGAAATTCCGGGGTTTTGTTTTCAGTCATGTAGTAGGCCCAAGAAAGAGCAGCTTTGGACCCAAGTGAGAAATTATATCTGACCATAACTGCCTAATAATTGGCAACTCTCAACTTGAAGTCAGCCAGAAAAATAAGCCTTTCTTCCAAACACATCCTGTTGTGTACTTGATGACACCTTCACAATCCTAGGCTTTTCATTTGCATTGCAAGTGATTTCAGGGAAGAACACCGGAAAAAATAAACCAGATCTTTCCTTGGATACCAGGTATAAAGAATTAGATTTCCTTGAGAAAGAAACAGAGGCAGGATCATTGCAGGCCTTTTTAGCCAGTTCTAAAAACCCCAACAAGCCTCAGTGATAGGGCTGTTCTCTCTTTCTTCACAAGCTCTGGGATGTCAGTGGTGTGTGCATTTTCTTAGGCTAAGCTGCTATGTGATTATCAAGAGCCAGGGACATACAGCTAACCTTATCCTAAAAGGTCCTGGCTTCAATCAGAAGATTGAAGGAAGCAGTAAGGACAGATGCAGCCTGGAGATGAGGTACAGAAGGTATTCTCCATGGATTATCCCATCAGCTCTTACTCAGAGACAGAGAGAGAGAGACAGAGAAAAGATCAGGATCTCTGCATCAGACAGGCCTACTGGTCCTAGAAATTCAGATGGAGCAGGAACTTTACCTTTTTTGGAGGAGGCAACTTCATGTAGTGGGAGAAGTGGTCTTTGGTCTTTTGTCTAAACCTCATTGACAATACCAGTGACATTGGAGGCAGAGAACCATAGGGCTGAAGACCCCATGGTGCATCATCCCATTGATCACGAACATGTGGGCAAGACTGTGCTGAAGGAAACAGCATGTATAATCTAGGGGTATGGACTCCTACAGCTTAGTTCTGTGGAATAGGCATCATAAAGGAGAATGCATTCACCCCCCCCACCACCACCACCATCCAGCTTCCTTTATTTTAAGATATTTAGGTTTTCCAGGCTGTGGTCATTCTGGTGGAGGCCTCCAAAAACCTGAGGGGGGTGCTTTGAAGGCTGTCCCAATACCCACCATTCCCCTCACTATGTATATTACTACTTTTTATTTTTAAAAAAATAAATTGACCTCAAGAAACAGGAAGGAAAAATAGATACAAGGGCGCAATAAATGGACATCCATGAATTTATTTTCCTACATTTAGATGAAGGTGTGGTGGTGGTGATGTGTCTATCCCTGATTTGTACCGTAGTGTCGAGAAAGTGGATCTTCTGTGTGGAGTGTTCCAGGCTCAATTTGATTGTGGAGTGGAAATTGTTGAAATCTCTGTGAAAATCTTCAAGAGCATCCCTGCCATGGGTCCGGATGATGAAGATGTCATCAATGTAGCGTAGGTAAAGAAGAGATGTTTTGGGATGAGACTTGAGGAGACGTTGTTCTAAGTTGCCCATAAAGATGTTGGCGTATTGTGGGGCCATGTGGGTGCCCATAGCAGTGCCACTGACTTGAAGGTATAAATTATCCTCAAATCTGAAGTGGTTGTGGGTGAGCACAAAGTCACAAAGTTCAGTCACAAGCTGTGCTGTGGCATCATCTTCTAATAGCTTGTAATCCATCCTTGTGTGGGATGTTGGTGTAAAGAGCTTCTACATCCATAGTGGCCAGAATGGTGTTTTCTGGAAGCTCACTAATGGACTGGATTTTCCTGAGGAAGTCCGTGGTATCTCGAAGATAGCTGGGGATGTTGATAGCATAGGGTCTGAGGACGGAGTCCACATAGCCAGATAGGCCAGCAGATGATGGGGTGTCCAGGGTTTCCTTTTTTATGGGTTTCAGGTAGAAGATAGAACATCCCCGGATGGGGTTCTGGTGGTGTTTCTGTCTTTATATGTTCTTGTGATGTCTTAGGGAATTTCTTGAGTAGGTGTTGTAATTCCTTTTGGTATTCCTCAGTGGGGTCAGAGAAAAGAGGTTTGTAGATTGTCGTGTTCGAGAGTTGTTTATAAGCCTCCTGGTCATAATCCAATTTATTCATGATGACAACTGCACCTCCTTTGTCGGCCTCCTTAACGATAATGTCAGAGTTGTTTCTAGGGCCATGGATGGCATTGCATTCTGCAGGGCTTCCTTATCCATTGGACAAACAGGATGATCCCTGCGCAAAAGAATAAATGAACATAGAACTGATAACAGAAATTACAAAACAAAAAAACCAGTTCCTGAGCACTTCCGTCTTTCTAATCACTTGATAAATGATTTGTTAATGACCGTTGTCAGAGATGTGACTGGGACATCAAGACTTCAAAGAGAAACAGCTGAACTTGAACTAATATGCAAATTAAATTCAGTGAAAGCAGGATTGAATCAAGACTATGGGTTCTTTTCCCATTACAAAAGGTAATTTGACTTCAAGCTTCCCAGGGTTTGAACCTAACAACTGCTCTGATTTGCTGTTACTGTATGACCTGATCCTATGCTTTACACCCCCTTGCATTTATTTTCATTCCATTCTGTAAGTTCACCCATCTTCGAAGCATCTGACGAAGTGGGACTTTCTCCCACGAAAACTCATGTAAAAAATAAAGCTGTTAGTCTTTAAGTGCCACACGGCTCCTTGTTTTTTTTTCCCCAAAGTTCCTCCCTGCAGCTTTCTCTTTCCACCAACTTCCTCCTTTTATGCCTAGCTCAGCTCTGCCCATGGGTGGCCTTGATCAGCCATAAAGGTTTCTCATCCCTGACACTCCTCCAGTTGCAGCTTGTCACAGGGATAAATGGCCCTATACTGGCCTTGTGTGCGATCAACACCCAATCATCACACTATTGACCCAAATACATCTATTTTATCAAAATATTCTTTAGCCTGTTCTTTCACTGTTCCTTAGCCTGTTTGTGCCTGATAGGAGGCTGGTTACCTCTTCAAATCATGTGGTCTGAGAGTAAACAAATTAAAATCGATCTGTTCTCAACTCAGCTTTTCACCTTTAGAGGCACCACACAAAAAAGGCTTTATCTCAAATGAGGTTCCAGGACCACATCCAGACAGTGGACACAGCCAAATCCAAGGAAAAAATGCCAACTGTAATTTTATCTGTGAGTGTTTAGGCAAATTGGTTGATAAAGAACAGAATTATCAGACATATAGATGAACATGATATTCTGGGGAAGTTCAACATGGCTTTTATGAAGTAAAATCATGTGTTGGCAATCTGTTAAAGTTCCTTTAGGTGGTCAACAAAAAGGGGACATGGATGATCTGGTGGATATAGAGTAAACGTTTCACAAGGTCTCTCACCAAAGCTTCTTAAGCATACTAAGTATTGATGGGATAAAAGGAATGGTTCTCTCATGGAACAATAAGGCTACAAAGAGTAGGAATAAGTGGTCAGTTATCACAGATGATAGAGGTGGATCCCCAAGGATCTGTATTGGAACCAGTACTGTTCAATTTAGTCACCAATGATCTAGAAAAGGGGATAGACATTGAGGTGGCAAACTGCAGATAATGCAAAGCTGACTGTGAAGAGCTACAAAAGGCTATAACAAAACTGAGCAACAAAATGGCAGATGAAATTTTCAATGTTGATAAATTCACAGTAATGCACATTGGAAAACATAATCCCAACTATATATACAAAACATTGGGATCTAAATTAACTGTTAACCATTCAAGAAAGAGATCTAGGAATCATTGTGAATAGATCTCTGAAAACGTTTGCTCAGTGTACAGGAACAATCAAAGCTATCAGAATCTTAAGAACCATTATAAAAGGGATAGGTAATACAACAGAAGTTATCATAATGCCACTAGATAAATCACTGGTATGCCCAGACCTGGACTACAGCATGCAGTTCTGGTGACGTAATTCAAAAATGATGTGTTACAACTGGAAAAAGTATAGAGAAGGGCAACAAAAAATATTAAGGGTATGGAACAACTTCCATATGAGGACAGATTAAAAAGACTGTAACTGGTCATCTTAGAAATCAGATGACTATGGAACGATCTGATAGCAATTTATAAAATTATGAATGGTATGGAAAAAGTGAATAATGAAGTGTTATTTACCCTTTCACATAATCCAAGAAGCAGGGGTCGCTCAGTGGAATTAATAAGCAGCAAATTTAAAACAAATGTAAGAAAGTACTTCATCTGATGCAGGGTCAATCTGTGCACTTCATTGCTGGGGATGTTGTGAAGACCAAAAGTGTAACAAGGTTGAAAAAAAGAATTAGTTAAGCTCATTGAAGAGAGGACAGGTCCTTCAATGGTAATTAACCAACAAGATCTGTGATGCAATTCTATATCCTCGGTTTCCTTAACTTCTAACTGCTGGAAGCTGGAACTAGATGACACAGAATGGATTGTTTGATAAATTGCCCTGTTCTGTCCATTCCCTCTGAAGCATCTGGAATGGGCCACAGTTGGAAGACAGGATACTGGGCTAGATGGACCATTGGTCTGACCCTGTATGGCCATTCTAAGGTTCCTACATGGCGTGCTGGGTTTGAAGGAGGAGAGTACAACCCAAATAGCTAACTAAGGCTAAAGCATGGACATGTGGGTAGATGTTTGACTGATACAGAGTGACTCTGTGGAGGCAGTGCATTTGTAGACCAGGAATTGCTATTGGTAAAGATCCACGGTGGCTTTCACAATTAAAAAAAGGCATGTGTGGGAATGCCAGAAAGTGGGCATACATTGGAGGGAGTAGACTGTGGCTCCAGAATAAAGAGCTTGTTATTGGTCCATGGCAACATGTGGGTGACTCTGCCAACATGAGGAACGTGTGGGTGAAAATGGAAATTTCTTCCATGTTGTTTTCAGAATGCTTTCAAGAATAAATATTTTCATTTAAAATAACTACTGAGCTATTTATGATAGGCCTGTGCCAAAAGAAGGATTTTCTGTAGCCATCTAAGCCAAGCCTTTGTGGCTTTATATGAGCCAGAGTTTGAAAAAGGACATGCCTTCAGAGTTCTCATTTTTTTCAGTGAAAAGTAAAGCACAGGGAAATTTATTCACATTGTATCAGAAAACACTGAGGCACTATTGTGCAGCTGGTGAATTGTCATTCAAGCAAACACTAAAGTAAATCTCAATCTAGGGTACATTTTTCAAAGTGGGCTTTAAACAGAAATATCTCAAATCTTAGACAAAACTGAATTAATTCACATGCTCCAATTCTGTTCATAAATCGGGTCTTCGGAGGTGATATAATAGTTTCTAAGGGCTTTATTAATACAATTTTAATCCTCTTTATATTAGCTTTCTATGCATTTACCGTTAAAAGCTGAGTAAAGTTTGCTTTTTCTCATTTCAGCAAAATCATCTTTCTTTGAGTATAAATGACATGCTTACTTGTGACATTCCAAAGGGACAGCCATGTTAGTCTAGTAAAGCAAAAAAAGCAAGGAGCCTTGTGGCATTTAAAGGCTAATAGATTTATTTATTGCATGAGCTTTCATGGGGAAAATCCCACTTCATCAGACACTTTGAAGAGGGGGAATTTACAGAATGGGATGAAAATAAATGCAGGGGAGGGTAAGACATGAGATCAGGTCATATTGCAACAGTATGATCCCATGTCTTACCCTCCCCTGCATTTATTTTCATCCCATTCTGTAAGTTCCCCCTCTTCAAAGTGTCTGATGAAGTGGGATTTTCTCCCATGAAAGCTCATTTGATAAATATATCTGTTAGTCTTTATGTGCCACAAGACTCCTTGCTTTTTTTACTTACTTGTGAGAATATGAAATTAATAAGAGGTACAAAGCAGAAGAGAAAATTGACAGAGATCCTTCTCTCCTTCTACATAATCTGGCCATGATAATGTGACATCTAAGTTTCTCATTTAGACTGGCTTTTATGTGTATTCAATGGACAGTTACAAATAAATTTCAATTCCATCAACTAAACTGGCACAAATCAAGAGTAAAATTTTCAAAAGTTCCTAAATCACATGGACTTGCATTGAGATGTAGGCTTATGATTTTTTAAAGGTATCAGTGAGCGTTAATTGCTTAAATACCTATAAGTCACTTCTGAAAATGGGATTTAGGTTTCTGAGTCTGTCAGATGATTTTGAAAATTTTACTCAAAGGCTTTAGCACCTATATGGCTAGAGTTTACACAACATTAGGGACCCATTTGTTGTACAAGGTGTTTCACAAGTGTTGTGTGACAATGGTGTAATACCCAGATCCTTTGACACAACTGGTGGACTCATACCATGGTGACTGATGCAGTGTAAATACTCACCACTATGTAAGTAAGTAACTAAGTGAGAATTTTGAACACTGAATTTTGATATATTAGGCAATGTGAAAAATCTCAGGAGGCACATGCTGTTTGACTGTTTGTTTTCAGAGATTTCAGTGATATGTTCCTCCACTCACTCACAGTGTCAGCTGGTTTTTCTGTTAGGGCTAATGATTTTTTGAATGTAGAACCATAATGAACCCAATTTCCAATGATGATAGATTCATACAAAATAACTGACCAAATAAAGACTTTCTTAACAAAGGAAAATTAGGACAACTGAGTTTTTACTGTCATTAGTCAAACTTTTTCCATCACAACTTTTTTGATGAAAAATTGCATTTGGCCAATCAAAAAAATTTCACTAAAATTGTCTGACACTTCCAATGGGTATGTCTGCTCTGGAGCCTTAGGTCGACTTAGCCTTCCTTAAGTCGACCTAAGGAATGCTCCAGCCACATTTAAGATTTATTAAGTTGATTTAAGCACTTCCTTAAGTCAACTTAGTCACACCATCTTGGAAGGTTGACTTAATGCTGAAGTTGACATTATTAAGTCAACTTAAGCCTGTGTAGATGGGGAATAGCTGTTAAGTGGACTTAATAAGTTCGACTTAAGCATTAAGTCAACCTAGCAGCTGCCAGTGTGGATGTGGGCAGTCTGCAGGACTGTTGAATGTGGACACTCTTAAGTTGACTTAGCAAGGTAGATTTAGTCGCCTTAAAGTCGACCTTGTTAAATTGATTTAACTGAGCCTCCAGTGTAGCCATGCCCAATGATAGTTCTTCATCTCATTTAGACAGACAAATAGAGAGAGTTCCTGAATCATTGCTTCTCATGTAGGCCTAACCTGAGGACTGAGATACTTAAAAGAAGCAAGACAAGCAAGGAGTCTTGTGGTACTTTTGAAGACTAACAGATTTATTTTTCACATGAGCTTTTGTGGGTAAGCTCCATGAAATTGCTTCTTTTCAGTTCTCCTGAAGTAGCCTAACACATCTACTCCTTTGGAACAAGAACTTAGAAGAAGCAATTTCATACAGCTTGAACCTACTTGCAAAAGTTTGGATGGTACAACACTCTCATCAGACCTGAACTTTCTTGTATGGAAGTCAATTGCTTGAGACCACTGACTTCAGTGGGATCAGGCTTGTATCCTTTCTCAATGACTGAAACCAAGAGGACTGCTAAAATGCAAAAGTTGAATAGCAGTATTGTGGATTGAAAAAATACCTATTCTGGGAACGCTGATTATTTCTGCTGTGACCAAGGGTGAAAAGGTTCTCCAGCAATGACTGGAAAGGATTAGACAATTAAGCCAGTATTAAGGTTTTGTGATATTTGGGAAATCACGGGCAAACTGAAACTGAGGAGTCTTTGAAGCTGTGGGTTGGTGGTGTATACGTATGTGTGCCACATAGCTAGCCAAATTACTTGGCCCTAAATAATCTCAAATTTAATCTTTCTTGAATTGCCCATGGGCTTATTTGAAAAACTTTTACAATCTGTTTCCCTCGTCCAACTCTGTTTGGTGTACTATTTTACAGCTTTGCAATAAAACTCTGAAATTACTTTGTGTGATGGATAAACCAGAGTGCAGTGTATACTCTGATTATACCTCATCTCTTTTGGAAGATAGAAGCCTTATGCATTATTTAAATAAACATTCAGATGTATGGGACCTGATCCAGAAAAGCTTTCCTTTAAATGTAGAAGTCAGTCTTGTTTCAGACTCTGAAAGAGGTTTCTGTGTCTGTTAAAACACAGGGCCTGAATTCCAGGACTTTTGTGAACAAGCATGAGTATTAAGAAAGCAAATGTGATAGAATTTGTGTGGCACAGTAGAATGTCAAAGTTCTGAACCCCTAGGGAATGGAGATGTTTGTAACTCTAGACAAAATTGTTGTCATGGTTCTTTCAAAAGTTTAAGGTTGATCACTGACTTAATACAGCTTTGAAATTCTACCATATGGAACAAAAATGCTGCTTTTAATCACTTTAATTTAAATGAAACAATCACAGAAGCAGTTTCCTTACCTTGTGAAATCTTCCTTTTGAAACATTCTTCTTTTTTTAGTGGTTTATGTTTAACACAATACCATTCTCTCTCTCTGCTGCTGCTGCCTGATTGCATCCTTCCAGTATCAAATGACGTGTGATTTAATTACTTTCCCTATATTCAGTGATGGTTGAGTGAATCATGATGGTGTAATATCTGTATAACAATTAGCTAGAATATAATGAATATATTTATGTAAGCACATGGAGTATGTCTACACTGGAGTCTTAAGTTGACTTAATCTCCCTTACGTCAACTTAAGGAAAGCCATGTCCACACTGAGCTTTTATTAAGTCGACTTAAGCACTTGCTCAAGTTGACTTAACTTCAGCCCTTAAAGTCGACTTAAGAGTTAAAGTTGGCTTTATTAAGTTGACTTAATGTGTTGTAGATAGGGTCATCTACACTGTAGGCTTTGTTAAGTCGACTTAATAAAGTCAATTTAACAGAGCACTTCAGTGTGGATAAAGCCTTTAAGTAGATTTTGTTAAGTTGACTTAACTTTTAAGTCAACCTGGTTAAGTTGACTTAAAGTTGACCTTAAATCAACTTAACTGAGCCCTTGAGTGTAGACATGGCCATGGTTAGTCTCATTGAAGTAATTGCTGAACTGGGACCTAAGAGAGCAATACTTCTAAGGGTGGGGTCTTTTTTTCGTTTTGTTTTTTTGTTTTATTTTTTTTAATGAAAGAAAAAAGTTGCTGTTGTGTACAGGTAGTGAAAATCTCTTGAACATTTTGTTGTCTTCTGTCTGTTGATAAGTGAAGATTTGTGTCAATCTTTGCATCCATATGAAAGAAGCATGTTTCTTTCATTATCATTTATCATTCAAATGCAAAGAGTGCTCTCAAAGCTATAGAAAACATGACTAAGTCAGCTAGCTTTACCCCTGAGGAAGGTGCAATGTCAGAACATTCCCAGTTCCTGTTACTGTGTGTCTTACATATTCTCTTCTCTTTTAACCATATATTATTATAAGACATGCTATGAATAAAGATAGAGAATTGTAAGAATATATGTATGTTATTATATCAGCAATGCTAAAAAATCTCAGCTGCTTTAAGTGTTTTCTGATACTGGATTTTCTTATTTCTTGGGATAATTGAAGGCTATGGGCTTGATTCTGTGTTGCTTTTCTGACTCTTCGTGTTGTCACTGAGACCCTAGTTCAACGAATTGATGTGTGTACTTAAATTCACCCTATTCAACAAACAACTTTTGTTTTGATTCAGTTTTCTCTCTGTTTCTAATAAAAAACTTGCTTTTGTTTAAGATTACTGTTGTCTGGGTAATTTCATGTCCTCTAAGACATGAGAGGCTTTTAACATCTAAGGAGAAATGCTGAAGGGTGAATGTTTCTGTAACCTACACCTTCCCGCTGGTCTCAGTCAAGGGGCCTGAGCAAAGGTATCTTCTCCCAGTAAGGTCTGTTCTTCTCAGACTATGGTGAGTGAATATAAGGGGGAAATCTAAAAAAACAAACAAACAGGGGATTAGAACAGTGGTGGTTTTGGTCATGACATAATTTTAGAACATTAGGGTTGCTTAGATCTATGCTTGGTAGCATGCCAATAAACTGTTCCATCATGTTGTCCTTTAGGAATGCTCCCACTATGTCCTTTTTCCTTCCCCATGCCATCTGATGGTGCATGAGTCACAATGGTAGGTCTGTGTCTCCAAAAGATTCCCTGGCAAAGGAGGAGTCCTCAGATCGCTTGTTATACCACTTTCTTTGTGTTACCAGAACTACTGAAATCAGTCAGGGTGTGCTGAGTGATCCAGTTCCTAATTCGTAATGGGATTACTCTTCCCTTTGAAAAGAAGTACTACAATAGCGAATCCAAGTGGTGTAGGTTATGTTACAGATGCTCTAGTGTTCTGGGGCTATCTCTGGTATTTTTGAGTTCAGTTTGGCAAATTATGGCCAGGAATGAAAAAGTGAGTGAAATTCCTGCCAAGACTACTAAATCACTACCCTAAATGCCTCCTTGGCAATGGCAAATACGTTTTCTTAGAGTAATAGGGTGAGAGGAAGGATTCTTGTGTTCTTTTGGCTGTCAGAGCAACCAAGCCTCCCCTCCCTCCCTTTGAAAATCCCCCTATAAAGTAGTTATTGAACACACTGAAGCAGTGAACAAACCTCTTCATTTTTCATGATATACAGTTTTAATATCGAACCCATTTACTGTTTAGCTGATGCAATGCCACCATAAAGTCAAATCATATGTTATGCAGTGAGACGTCATTTAACATATGGGAGACATAAACATAGCCACCTCTATGCTTCTTGGCTAGTAATATGCAGGGGAAGAACCCCACAGCATAATTCATGCCAGAGCTTTCCTGAATAAACTCAACATAAAATTCATCATTTTGTTAACCTCTTTGTTGCCATGGGGCCAGCTGCTCAGCTGATCTAAACTGAGAAGTGGCGTGTAAGATTTTGTAAGCTATGCTAAATATACTGATACATGGGTAGAAGTTTGAATGAATAAGTGAATTCATATCTCTAGAGAGAATCCAAACTGGTGTAATGTAGACATGGGTAGAGGTCTGGGTATTGTTTCAAGCAACACTACATTAAAGAGCACTAATATAGTGTGTACACAGACCACTTCATTCAACACATTAGTGCACTTTAGAAATCAACCCCCCCCCAGTAGAGTGCACCAAAAGCCAGGCACGGGGGTCCCGTCTTCTCTGCCACCTGGGGAGCATACTGGGGGCATTTCCTGCAGCCTGGCTAGCGTGGCTCTAGCTAGCCCAGGGGTCCCTTCCTCCAGCACCAGCGAGTGCACCTGCAGCTGGGCACAGCGGTTTCTTCTCCCCACCGCCCAGCTAGCGGTGGGAGCTCCAGGTACGCGGGGTCCCTTCCTCGCTGCCTGGCTTGCTTCCCGGGAGCTGGGCATGCAGGGTGCCTTCCCCCACAGCCTGTCCAGTGCAGGGGGAGCCTGGCATGTGGGGATCCCTTCCCCCACCACATGCCAAGCGCTTGGGGAGCCAGGTGTGTGGGGGTCCCTTCTCCCCCATGCCTGGCTGAGCCCAAGGCTGCAGCCAGTCTGGGGTGATTTTCCCCCCACCCCAGGCTCAGGGAGCCCAGAGCTGGTGGGGATGATGTTCCCTTGCCATTGGATCTCCTGGGGAGAGCCGGGCAGGGGATTGGGTGGCAAGTTAAATTGATTTAACTGCCTGTGTGTGGACATAGCCTAAAATGGGTGTAAAGGTAGCACAAGGAAGATCCAGTTATGCCTCTTTATCCTGAATACAGTCCTAGTCCCACAGCCCGGAAAGGGACTAGCACAGATGCTATAATGCCATCTCGACACCACCCCAAATTAGGAGGATTTCCCTCTGTCCATGGTCAACTGTGCTTGTGGAATGGCACACAACTGCCATAATGCTACAGATAGTTGGGGCCTTCTTGCCCTTCCCTAGCAGCTGAGATTAGCTGGCAGACTTGAACTCAGCCTCAGTGAGGATACTTGAAGCAGCAGCCAGCCTCCAAGTCTATCTCTGATAGCATCCTTCTTAGTGCAGGGTTCTCAGCCACTGAATTACCTCACTGGTCTGAAAAGGCCTGAGGTGGTTACTCTCTAGTTCACACTTAAAGGCCCCTCTATTTGCTCACCGTTTTGTCAGCAGGGTAGTTTAGAAAAGGGTAGGTTATATTTTTTCCCCAAATAGCATTTTAACAGAATCCTTTAACCTGGAGCTTGGGTTGAGTCTTTGGCCGACATCAGATTTGTTTGATTGTTTATCATGTTATTCTCATCATGTGTTTTGAAGAGGCCCTTAGAGAAATTTGATGCATGCATTTTATGTGGCTAAAAGGAAACATAAAGACGTATGAAGGTCTTCCCTACCACATGCATTGGGGGTAATAATTAGGCTCGTCTGAGCCCTGAGTGTTTCAGTTTCCACAGGGTGAAATGAAGCCAGCAGTTTGGTTTACAGCATTTGGAAGTGAACCAGACCCACTGCAGCTTTATCTCCCCGCAAACTGTGAGACTCTGCTTCCATTAACTGTGTCTTGGGAGTGGACAGAGCTCGCTGAGTGAATAAGGAAAGCCATTGGGGTGGATGGAGGTTGAATAGCACGATGGCTGTAAGGATAACCCCATCCTACACCCTGCATGGGCCTGGGCTGAATTTTGTGAACCCAGGCTGCCTGCAACCCAGGGTTCTGTTTGAATGGGACTAAAGGTCAGACCTGTGCCCAACTCTAATCATAATGTACATTTTTGATTTACAAAGGCTTAATTTTAATTGACAAGTATAATTAAAACTAGAGTTTGGCTAAACTGAACATCTGAATGTGGGAAGCCATTCCAAATTTAGGAGGATTTGGATTTGATTTCCCAGCTCTGAATATGCAACTACTGTTTTGTTTCTCAGCTGGATTCAGATCTAAAGAAACCTATTGTCAAGTTGGTCTTTGGTTCCGTAGTAAATCTTGTACAAACCCAGGAAGGTGGAAACAGCTGATTGTAGTGGACTTCTAACTGTTGGGACTGAAATCATGCAGGACCAACTTGCAAGATTCTGGTGTCATCTGGCTCAGACCTTTGCTCCAATTTCTTCCTGAATGTGAACCTTGAACCCTAACCTAAACTCAGTCTGGGTCCAGATCTGAACACTTTCTCAGCCCAGCTCTAGTTCAACTAGTTAAAGGTAACCTCATTTTTAACTATCTGTTATCCCTCTACCTAAACATTTTTTAAATAAAATTTGGTCTACTTGGCAATATGGAAAAAATCTGTACTACCATACACTGTTACAAGGTGGGGAAGCCCCCGCTGTTGTATCTGGAATCCTAGGATATGTCATGACATGCTTGTTATATAGCTGGTGTGGCCAAACTGCAGGTCGCAAGCTGTATGTGGCTCTTCAAAGAAAAAATGTGGCTTGCCGGCTGGGAGCTGCTTCAGGCTGGGGGAGTTATAATCTCTAACCTGTCAGGCAGCTCTGATGGGGAGGGAAGGAGCCAACAGCTCAGAGAAGCAATGGGAGAGGAGGGAGCAGCAGCCCCAGCTCAGAAAAGGGTGGGGGAGGAGCAGCTGGCAGCTCCGGGAAGCCACGGGGGTCAGGGAGTCTCAGAGTAGAAAGGCATTTCTGGGAATGGAGGCAGTAAGGGAAGGGACTGAGGGGACCAGGGAGGAGACAAGCTGTAAAGGACTTAAAGACTAAGGCTATGTTCACACACGGGGTTATTTCGATACAAGTTGTTTCGATACAAGTTGTATCGAAATAACACCTTATTTTGAAATAAGTTAATTTGAATTAACAGTTTGTTAATTTGAATTAAGGAAAAAGCAGGAATCGAAATAGCAGGTTCAGACAACAGTTATTTCGAAATGAGTCACTGTTGTTTCGAAACAACATGTTCAGATGGCATTGTTTTGAAACAATCATTTCGAAACAACGTTGTTTTGTCCCCACATGGGGTTTAAGTTGTTTTGAAACAACTCTATTGTTTCGAAACAACAGAACCTGTTGTTTCAAAACAACGGTGTGTCGTGTGAACATGGCCTTTCTTATTTTGAAACAACCTCTGTTGTTTTGAAATAAGACTGCTGTGTGAACACACCCTAAGATTGTTCGTTCTTTTCTGTTTCATAGGTTTCAGTGTGGATTTTACTTTGCTTTGCTTTATTTATTTTGGTGTACTTTGTATTGGTCTGGTTGGTTTGGGTGGGTTTGTTTTGTATTTACCTTATACCACATGCCAAAGCAGCCTCAGTCCTGTCCACAGCACTTTACAAACTTATGGGCACCTCATGCACTCCCTTTACAAGTATGGTAGTCAGGAAAACAAGGTAAAAAGTCTTCCATTGTAGCAGAGGGAGGAGGAATAAGCCAAAGAAGAACCCTACTCCTTCTTGCCAACTCTACAGAAACCTGTAGATCGAGCTCTGGACAGTTCAACAAGGAGTTTTTAAAGACTAACCCATTTATTTATCACATTTGTCCCATAAAAGCTCATGCAATAAATAAATGGATTAGTCTTTAAAAGTGCCACAGGAATCCCTGTTTGTTTTGCTGAACTAGACTAACACAACTACCTCTTTGGAGCTCTGGACACTTGAGACTTTTCAGAGACCCTGAGGCATTGGGACTAGGGATGAGCTGTTTTCCATAGCATCCTTCCCCTTCAGAAATATTTTATGCCGAATCCTATTCCACAAAACCAAGCCTATTTTGAAAGACGAGTGTTGGGCCACATATGGAGTAGGAAATTGTTTCCCAGGACAGCTGAGTTGTCATGGGAGACAGGGGCAATGTTCCTTCTAAGGTAATGATGCAGCTGAGCAAGTTATGGATGCACTTGGGTGGCCAATGAGCAGGGGCTTGGCACCGGCTTGGGGAGTTGGGAGAGAACTAGCTCAGCTGCATCCAAAAGTTGCTAAGCTGCATCGTCTGCTTAGAGGGAACATTGCAGGGAAAGGCAGCATGGCCAGAGACAATGGGAGAAGTGAGGAATGGTCAGGGACAGCAGAGAAGCAGTGGCATGGTAAGAGGCAGCACTGGGGTGCGGGAGGAAGTGCGGCATGATCAGGGAAGCCATGGCATGTTTAGATTTTCTCGTAGGCCTTAATGCAGCTTACTGCTTTGTTAAAATTGTGTTTTACAAGTCCTAAACATGACATGGAATACTAAGAAACAAAAATACAAAGAAGAAAAGGTTTGAAACTGAATGTAGATTACTTTCACTTTTTAGCACAATTTACTGCTGTGAAGCATTGTATTCCATCATGAAATTTGTTAAATCAAAACATTGTGCAATACTTAGAGGTCAGCACCTATGAGAGCTTTTCTGTATTGCATTGACAACTTACTGCCCAGATTTTAGAAAAAACTTGCCACTAGCCTGCAGTGTTCTACATCCAGCAACAGCTAAGTTTTTACTGTATAGGCCTAGTTTTCATGGTAACCTTAAGTAATTATTAGAATTTGACATTAGTGGGATCAATGTTTGCCCTGTTTTTAAGATATAATTAAAGCACACAATAAATTTTAAGCTTAGTAATTTAGGAGTGGATAAAAATATGTGGTTATATGCCTCAGTGTGGCTCTGAAAGGTTTAATAATCAACCTGTGCAGCTCTTGAGTTTCCTAAGTTTGGCCACCCTTGTATAGTACTTGCATTGTGTCTCCTTCTATATTGCAGAGATGGTAATCCTATTGCAGTCCTTAGTGAGTATTTGATTGTTAATTGACAGTCTGTTCTCTTATCTGTAAATAATGTAACTGTTGTAATAAATAGGCCCCCAAGCTTGTTTTGATTTTGGTATTTAGCACTTGACAAGTATTTACATAACTAGTATAGATTCAAAACACACATGATCTTTTTTTTTAAACCACTAACATTTGATGTGCAGAAATCCCTGTGAAAATAATTTCATGAAGTCTTTAACTTCCAGATGGGCAGCTTTCACCAAAGACAATCTACCCATGATTCCAATTTGAAAATACTTTGCATCACTAATCACAATGTGAGCACATGACACAAATATTAGCACATGTAACACACACAGACTAGCTGCAATTATGGGAACAAGCCCAGCGTCACATTGTGTAGGCTGAGTGCCCTTATTATGACAGACCTGACTATGAATAACATTGTGTATCTTGTGGTTTCTAGTCCTTACATGCCTAAAATCAGCAGTTGGTCCTGCTCTCTCTTTCAAGTGAGAACAGCACAGAGTGTTGCTTGAAGGGCCCAGGCCCAGGCAGATAGACCAAAACTATTTCTGGCAAGAAGAGGCCATGGAGTGTGTTATATTCATGCTGTGCAAAATTAACATAGATGGGTAATGCAACCCATTTCAAATCAAATCAAATCAAATCAAATCATAGGGCTGGAAGGCTATTTACTAACAATAATGTTTGCTTGCAGTATTTCCTCATAAGGAAAAAAGGCATCTTTATAGTTACTTTAAGTACATTGAAAAGCATCCTGAATGCATACTGCTTGGCTTTGATCTCACTCTGATTTGCAGTTTCATTTTCAGAGAAGCAGCAACTTTCACTCCAGTTGTCCCCATCCATGATGTTATAAACTCCCAAGTGCCATTTGTGCATGGAAACTCCATGTGCTGGTTGGAGATGTGTACCAGATATGCAAGTCTTAGTAGCCTGAGATTGGAAATGCAAACACTTGCATAAATTTGGACGGTGACTTGAAAAATGTGGCTATTTGCATGGAAGAGTACCCAAGAGTCTCTGTCTCCCTCCAGAGGGGTAGCCGTGTTAGTCTGGGTACAGCAAAAATGAGTCCTGCAGCATCTTAAAAATTTAACAAATTTCTTTGGGCATAAGCTTTCATGGGCTCCAAGCCACTTCATCAGATGTCCCGCCCACATTCCTCTTGCCCTCTCGTTTATGAATGGAAATCTGAACAAGTGTGTCTCTATTCACCGTGCTAGTACTAAACAATCCTCGCTTCAGATTAGTTTCTCTCAGTGCGTTTCATACATCCTATATATTAATATACATCCCTACCCCCCAGAAACTAATCAAGCAATTATCCTGTAGGCTTGAGAGGAGCTTTTTATATATAAATTATGTCTATTTTTAATTTCAGTTGGGGTGGAAGGAGGCAGACAAGCTACAGGTCTTTCTGTCAGTGCCAGGAATTCTTGTTAGAAATCACCTACAATGTCACAAACTGATATATACAGATTGATGAAGCTTATGGGTCTGGTTTTCCTTTGAGTTACACTGATTGAAGGATGATCTCTGTCAGTTGCATAGCTAGAGGCTATGTCCACACGTACATCGTTATTTCAAAATAACTCATTTCGAAATAAGTTATTTTGAAATAAAATCCTTATTTCAAAATAAGTTAATTTGAATTAAGAAACTGTTAATTTGAATTAAGGGAAAAGTTGAAAGCAAAATAGCATGTCCAAACACGGGACTTCCTATTTTGCTTTAGGAGAGGGGCACCAAGGGAGGTGGGGCAACATGGCCCCCTCACTGGACCATGTTGCCAGCCATGTTGCCAGCCAATCCTATAAAAGCAGGTACCGACCTCACTTCCCTGTCCATTCTGGCTAGCAGGAGACTGCGAGACACAGGCATGGACACTGCCCAGCTTCTTAGCCATTGCTGTGTGGTCAGTAGACCCTCTGCTTGCCTGCAGAGTGTCCTCCTGTTGTGGGACACTGTGCTTGCAGACCCCAATGGTGCCCAGGCTGTGCCCCAGGCTATCACTGTACTGGGCCACAGAGCAGCCCTAGATCCCCTGCCCCCTTCTGTGCCTCATCAGATCTGGGCCCGGGCGACCAGCACAGAGTGGTGGGAGCAGGTAGTGCTTGGTACCTGGGGTGATGACCAGTGGCGGAGGAATTTCCTCATGAGCAGGGGGAGCTTCAACCACCTCGTAGCAGAACTCGTCCCGCTCTTGAGCTGAAGGGACACCAGCATGAGACCAGCTATCTTTTTCGACAAAAGAGTGGCCATGGGTCTTTGGAAGATGGCCACTCCTGAGTCGTACAGGTCTGTGGTGCACCTCTTTGGCATTGGGAGGTCCACCATTGGCAATGTGCTGCTAGAGGTCACCAGGCAGAGGCGGTGCTGGGGCAGCGAGGGACCCAGGGCACGGGCCCAGGCCCTGCCCCCAGCAGGCAGGGCCCACCCCCAGCCAGAAAGCCCTGCCCCCTGGCCAGGGATCGGGCGGGGGGGGGCCACGCCGCCGTGGGCAGCTAGGCCGCAGCGTGGTGCGGTGTGGCCAGAAGCGGCCGCTGGAGATCGGGCCCTTGCCCGCGGCTGGCCAGGCCCCGCATCCCCGGCTGGGGCCGGGGCTGCTGTGGCTGCCAGCGGCCAGGCCCTGGATCCCCAGTGGGGGACGGGGCCACCCCAGGCGGCCGCGGCAGCCCCGTCCCCGGCCGGAGATTGGGGGTCTGGCTGCCCGCGGCCATGGGCATGGGCCTGGTTTCCAGCGGCCGCTTCTGGCCCAGCCCCACCGTGGCCTAGCCCTATCCCTGACTAGGGGCGGCCGGCTTGGGATTGGGCCCCAGATCCCCGGCCCGATTGGGCCAGAGATCCGGGGCACTGGCCTTGAGACCCGGGGCATGTGCCCTGGTGTGCCCGACGCCAGCGACGTCCCTGTCACCAGGGCCATCAACAGGATTCTGCTGCAATGCCTGGTCGCTCAAGGGGAGCTGCAGGACACCATTGCTGGCATGGCCACCCTGGGATGTCCCAGTTATGCTGCAATACTGGATGTCATGCACATCCCTGTGAGAGCCCTGGAGCACTGAGCCGCTGAGTACCAGAATCAGAAGGGGTACTACTCAGTAATCCTGCAGGCCCTTGTGGACCATTGGGGCATCTTTCAAAACTGTTATGTGGGATGGCCAGGGAGGTCCCATGATGATAGGGTCCTCCATAACACTGCCCTGTACCGGGGCATGGAGGCAGGCACCTTCTCCCCCACCATAACATCAATGTTGGGGGAGTAAAAGTGCCCATACTCATTGTCGCCGATGCAGCCTATCCCCTCCACCCATGGCTCATGCACCCGTACATAGGGCCCCTCGAGCCCCGCCGGCAGCTTTTCAACCATCGCGTGAGGTGCTGCCGCCAGGTGCTTGCGCGGGCATTTGGCCGGCTGAAGGCACAATGGAGGCGCCTCCTTTGGCACCTCCACTTTGTGGAGGAGACAATCACGGAGGTCATCAGTGCGTGTGTGGCCTTGCATAACTTCTGTGAGCTGCGGGGTGAGACTGTTGCTGCCAGCTGGGAAGCTGAAGCACAAGTCCTTGGTGACCACTACGAGCAACCCCACAGTAGCAGGTGTCACAGAGGGCTGTCACAGTTTGTGACGCACTTATGAACAGTTTTGCCACAGAGGAACTCTGAGGGCCAGGCCTGCCCTGCCCCACACCACCCTCTCCCCCATTCTCCCACAGCCAGCCCCCACCCATCCACCTGACCTGTGAACCACACCCAATAAAAACATACACACGCACTAATATGTGTCTCAAACTGTTTATTGAACATAATATGAGGGTTAGAGGATGTGGAAATGTGGGGGAAGACTAGGGGGAGGGCCTGCAACTTGGAGGGGGCAGACTGTGGAGGCCGTCGGGGAGTCTGGGTGGGAGGGGAGTCCTTAGGCAGGGCTTGTGTGGGGGTTCGGGGGGTGGTGTACCACACCCCTGCCCACAGCTTCCCTGGGTCTGGGGCTGCCTCTGGGGAAGGGCATGAGGAGGACCTCCAGCAGCTGCTGGAGGGGCCATGTGTGCCATGAGGTGCTGGACACTGATGGCCAGGTCCTCCACCACAGTGGTCAGGCGCTCCATGGCTGAGGCCTGCCGCTCGAGTGTGATGACCATGCGGTCATCTGCAGTTGCTGCCTGTTGCAGCAGGTGGAGGGCAGCATCCTGGCAACCGGCCTGTTGTCACTACCATGCCTGGGCGGATACCTCAGCTTGATGGCTGAGTTTGTTGAGGGTCTCAAGGATTTCCCCCTCTGTCTGGTGGCCCCTCCTCCTCTTCCTCCTCATCGGTCTGGGGGTGCCTGGTGGGCTTGGTGCAGCTGCATGGTGGGTGGCTGGGCGAACTGCTGGAGGGAAGCACAAAACACAGATGGCCCCTGCTGCCTGCTGGCCTTGCCTGTGTGCAGCCTGTCTGCAGCACACCCCTCTGCCCTGACTGTCAGCAGGAATCTGGATCTGGGTCCTGTGGTACATTGCCCTGGAGGCACACATGGCCTAGTGATGTCCACAATGGTGAGCTGGACTCACCCAAGACTTGTTCTGGGGAGTCTCCCAAGGCCAGTTGCCAGTGGTGTTGCCTGCATGCTCTCCACCCAGCCTAAGATGCAGCTGCATCTTTTACACCCATCCCCTGTTAACCAACCCCAGTCATGCAGGGGCCTGTGACATTGGTGCCACATGTCTCTTGGGCACCCATGCCCATGGGAGGGCCTCTGCACCCTCCGGCCCTGTGCCCTACCTGTCCCAGTGCTGCACCCCCTTGCTGCCTGTGACCTGGGCTGACCCAGACCTGCCTGCTTGTATGGGAGAGGAAGACTCACCAACAGGGGCTCCAGATGTCTGCCTGGATGTTCCCTTGTCCGTCTCCGAGTCCCCAGACATTGGCATATCGCCAGGCCCCTGTTCTTCCTCAGCGGTCTCTTCCTTCGGGACAGAGAAGAGCTCCGGAGTCCCCACTGCAGGCTGTGGTGGTGGTGGTGGTATGCGAGGAGGCCAGCCGACGTTGACAGATGCCTCCGAGTCGCTGTCCCCTCCCTCTGGGGCTGAGGATGTGCTTGGGTGCTGTCCGGTATTAATGGCCTGAGCTGGCAGGCCACTGGGCTCAGCTC
The DNA here is from genome assembly GCA_007922195.1 of Podocnemis expansa. Lineage (NCBI taxonomy): Eukaryota > Metazoa > Chordata > Testudines > Podocnemididae > Podocnemis > Podocnemis expansa. The sequence goes on from ML681997.1 coordinate 19,509,821, forward strand.
CCAGGAAGGCATGCAGCTCCTCATAGAAAGGGCAGGTAGCACTGCTACCTACCTCCTGGAGCTTGTGTGCCTCCCTGGTGCGGGCATGGTCCTGTTGCAGGGCCTTGATTTTGGAGCGCACCTGCTTGGTGGTGCAGTCATGGCCCTGGACAGACAGCTCCACAGCAATGTCTGCATATATGTCCCGGTTCCAGTTGCTGGCCCAGAACTTGGTAAGGATGCCTTTCCTCCTCCATATATTGAGGAGGCACTGGACCTCCTCCGTTGTCCAAACAGGGGCACGCCATCTCCCCTCACGGCCACCAGAGCCAGGTGCTGCCATGCCTGCTGAAGGCTGTCAGCAGGCTGCCTGGCACAGGCGGGGGCCAGCACTTCCTCGTTCCTGTAGGTGCTGTGCACCCTGGGAGGAAGGTCAAACGTTATTTCGAAATGGTGGTTATTTTGAAATAACATGTCTGAATGGCGTTATTTCAAAATGACCATCTTGAAATAACAGCCGTTTCGAAATAAACTCGGTGAAGCTGTTTCAAAATGACGGCTTTTATTTCAAAATGACAGAGCCCATCATTTCAAAATAAGAATACGTTGTGTGGACCAAACCTCTTTTATTTCAAAATGAGCAGTGTTATTTCAAAATAAAAGAGATGTGTGGACATACCCAGAGATGTCTGATGCCCAGGGGCAAAGTCCATATTTGAACTTCCTTTGGCGCCTCATGCCACTTCATGCATTGCAATACTTCCCCTGCAGCCTGGTGCCTGGCAGCTTGGTCCGTGTCACTATGCCACAGATCTACATTGATTTCACTGTTGTGACTCCTGACTTACACTGCTATATATGAGTAAAGAATCCAGGCCCATATGGATTGAAACAGAAATAGCTCATACTAGATCAGAGCATTTTTCCACTATCCTGCCTCCAACAGTAGCTAGTACCAATGCCGTTGAAGAAAGCAAGAATTTCCCATAATGCACCTAAACAATTCTGAAAAGCTGTAAATTGGGAGAAAATTGCTTTTTGAACCTCTATCCCCAAGTAATCAACTTATTTCCTGAAAAATGCAATTTTATTGCCCAACTCATTGTTCTCTTTTGTATAGCCAAAGAAATTATTGGTGGCCATGAAATGAATCATTCCTTGTAAAAGCCCAGCCACAGTCTTTGACTCAATGACCTCCTGCAGCAGTGCATTCCATAGAGTCAGCACGGATAACACAAAGATTTGTTCTTTTACAAAAACAATTGTTTGACATTTCACTGTAATAAGATCCCAAAGGCAAAATTACATCGATAAGGAGTTGCATTAAGAGTAATTGACTTGGTATTGGGACAGAGACGAAGCATACCTTGTTCATTGCCGTGTTTGTAACCTAACGTAGCCGGAAACCTAACAGAGCAAAACTATTTTTATTGGTTGTCAATTTAGTATCTTAAATTTACTCTAACATTCCTTTGTTCCTATACTATTTACCAGAGAAAAAAAGATGAATTAAAAATGCATATGCACTACATTTATAGCCAATACCATTTTCAGTATTTATTTGGTCTTATGTAGACTTATTTTATATTACCTCTAAGTTTTCCAGTATTTCTGGCTATGTGAGTCCTGTTAATAGCAAAGAAAGTTACACAGCTAAAAATCTGAACAATACTTCAAAAATGTAAGCAAACAGAATGTGAGAAAGATGAGGGCAGATAGGTTATGTCTTCACTAGAGGGCTCAGTTAAGTCAGCTTAATAAAGTCAACTTAGAGAGTCCCCATTTGTTTAAGTAGGCTTTATAAAGGTGACTTAAGCTAGGGACCTATTTAAAGTCACCTCAGTAAAGTTGACTTGAAATGGCTCCGCTGCCTTAAGTTGATTTTATAAAATTGACTTTGCTGCCTTAAATCGACCTTATTAAGGCAACTTGAAAGGCCACATTTTGTTAAGTTAACTTTAAAGATGAGAGTTATTAAGTTGACTTAAGCAAGTGCTTAAGTCAATTTAATAAACTTAAGCCTGGTTAAGTAGACTTAAGCCTCCAGTGTAGACATAACCATAAAGAGATACTGTCATTTTATCCATCATAGAGTAATAATCACTCTGACTGCTCACGTTCTGTGTGGAGACACACTCTATATTTTAGAAGACAGGTGAGACAAGGAGCCAGGACTTGACTTTTAATTCTGGCTTTTCTACTAATTCAGTGTTACTATCACTTAGGTCCACATTTTCAAAAGTAGCTTATAATTTCTGGGTCTCCAGTTTGAGACAGAAAGAGCTGAATTTTCAGAGATGGGGAGCCCCCAGAACTCCTGTTTCATGACTAGAAGCCAGTTTTAAAATACTGGGCCTTAACCTCTCTGTCTCAGTTTCATCCTCTGTGAATAACTATATGGTTCAGATTTTATATTGTGCGTCAAGTTGAAGCCGAAGTTAGTCCACAAGCAATCCTGATAACTTCAAAAGACAAATGATGGAGTAAGGAAATATTCAGTGTTAGTGAGAACATGAGAAGACAACCTTTAATTATTTCACAAGAATATTAAGAGGATAAATCAATCATCATTTCTAGTCCACTTTGAATATGAAAACCATTAAATAAATTTTAATGAGATGCTAAGTTTTAATTCTAATATCCCTGCTGCCTGTGGAGATTGACTGAAGTTCAGGTGGCAATTCTAGAGAATGGGGAACTACACCTTAAAAACATAGTAGTTAATGTTCAGTTGTTACCTGTGTGAATATAATCCTCATTAGAGTGTAATCATCAAAATGGAATTGTCAAGATTACTTTCACTGGTAAGGGAGTTGCTCCTGTGGGAAATACTCAGTGAAAAATATAATAGAAATGTATACAAAAGAAAACAACTGCTTCCCTCTGATCTTCAAAAAACACAGCTCCCTGTATTATAGAGGCTGTGCAAAGTCAAGAATCTTGGTTTGGCACCTGACTCAGTTATCCAACATAAATCTCATGCATGCCAAGGAACTATTTTGGCTGCTGCTTCTAGAAGAGAACTGCTTGGGGATGGAGAGTTTATGCTGACAGATCTTCCCCTTGACACCTCCCTGATCCAAAAATGGTCCCCTGGAAATAATTTTGAACAGCCAACTACATACACATGTAGTCTTCAGCTGGCAATATGCTCTTTCCCACTTCTTTTTGAATGCCTGGCTTTCTGCCAGCTAAGGCCCTTTCTGATTCATCTGAGGGAGACATGCATTTATCACCTTTTTTGATTTCTTCAAAGACACGTCTAAATGCTCACTCCAGCTGGGCCAACAGCTGGCTTGTGGTAAACTGCCTCAACTAATGATTCCCTGCAGAGTGGATGTCATTGAATACCATGAACATGTTTAATGAAGACCACCACACATCCTCTGATTTAGCTGTATTCCAGTTAGTGGGTTTGGAAAGGTCTAGAGGAGCTACTGAAGAATGGACAAAGGTAAAATGAAAGCTAAGATACATATATCATTTCACATCCTAAATCCAGATTCAGCTCTTTGATTTCTATGGTCCCAACTCTTTGGAATATTTGGACAGCAGCCATCCAATCCAGGTGCTGCAAGAAGTGGTTCTGACTTCATTTTTGTTCTGAGTCAGTACAGTATGAATAATCCTTCATGGAGTTAGAAGGTTTTTACTGTTGCAGGTACTATCTTACAATGAGACATAAAATGCAGATCCCGACAACTTGTGGTCACTGTAGGCCAATTTTTTAAATAATAGAGTTGTTCATGCAAGTGTTGGCACACAGCTACTGCCACTGAACCCACAACACTTTTTTTTTTTTTGGTCAGTGGACCATGGAAAATGGAAACTGGCAAAACTGGCAACTGCTGTAATTAAACATTTTGGCAACTGTGGACACACAATGTATGTGTACTTTTTTATAGTTAAGTGGGCTTCAATTTTTTGAAAATTTGGCCTTCAATATCCCTTTGCAGCTTTTGCAGTTCTAGAGAAACTTTCCTCCTCTCTCTTATTCCAATACAGTATTCTGGTTAAATTGCTTTTCTTCTGGCTTCTGCAATTTCAATTGTAAGATTATATTTCCTTGCCTTTTCTAGATTGGTCTGAGGGGTAGCTCACTGTTAAACTAGCTTTCTTGTTTTTTTCCAGAGATGCCAGTATTTCACAGATGGGGTGAGTGATTTCTAGTTATGTACAGTTGGCATTGCACTGTTGGAATCCTTGGGAGAGACTAAGCTATGTAATGTTGTATCCTAATATTTACAAAGGAAGCTCTCAGGTTTTATTCTATGGAATGGTATTATATAAAAATGATGCTTTTTAAAATAATTTCTTTTTGCAATAACTCACTTTATCTAATTCATTGTTTAGAATCTGCTAAGGTAAGATACATTTGCTTAGTGTCATGAAACTCATTCATCTCCAGTTTATAAATCAATTAAACAACCAGCTGAGAAACCTTTATAAAATGAAAGCATTTCAGTTGTGGTTTTCCCTCCCTCCCTTAGACATTTTAAATTCTGTCTTATGTTCCTCCTTTTCTTCCTCCTCCAACTTTTCCTTGTGGTCCCCCTTCTTTCTCTCCTAATGGAGCTTGCAGCACAAACCACTGGAAGTGAGGATGGTAGGGGTGTGGAATTTTTAAGGAATGGAACGTAGAAGAAAGGAATCCCCCAGTACTGCTTTCTTTGATGTAAGTAGGGAAGATCCTTTTGTTACACTCTATGCCTTCATTTTTTAATTCCACTTCCCATCCACTTTTCTTAATGGCTTGTCCTCCCAGCCAGCGGAAACACAGTGGGCAATGACTTCATTGCCTACACAAAACATCTGCCACTGAGAAAAGGCCAATTGTTAAAACAGAAGCTGGTAACTCTTACTAAGGCAACCACATTGCTGTATCTATTGAACTGTGTCAATTTGGGTCAATTTTACAATCAGTGGTTTTATATATCACACCCACCCACCCTTCTACCCCTCAACAGCTTGTGATTTACTTGCTCCAAATTATATTGCACTGAAAATGAAGACTGTTTTTTCTAACCATGAACATCATATTTACTGTCATGATCTGAATTCCTACTGGGAATGTTGCTTTTCAGTGGATTTCAGGATTTCCCTGCTTTATTTATGTTATTAATTGTTATCGTGGTGCTCTAAAGGAAATCTTGTTAGAACCACAGTGATGGCAGCAATAATTTCTTCATGTTCTGGTTCCTTCATGTTTTTTTCACATTGTTAGCCAAGTTTCATAAATATAAACAGGGTTCTGTTAATATTATGGGAATGAATCACTGTATAAAACAAAACAAAAACAATTGTGCAACAACTTATAATAAATATATAAACCAAAAATTAATTTCATTATGGCAAATAAATTTGAGCAATAAACCATATGCTGCCTGGAAAGGTTATCTGAATTGTCATTAGAAAATGGGGTTTAATTCTCATTAAAGAAAAGCAAACAAATACCAAACAACCCTTTTAAACATTATAAGACTATTAATCAAATTGGCAGCAGGTTCTTTTTAAGGCTAAACAATGATTCTGAAATAAATATTGTAGCATTTATGTTCCTAATCTAGATTTTTCTGCCACAAGCTTCCCTCTTTTAAAGATACCAGCTGGGATTTTCATAGGAACCTACAGGGTTTAGGCTGCCATTTCCCATTGAAAGTCAATGGAGTTGGGTGTTTAGCTTGTTTATGATCTATTAAAAATACAAGCTGTTAGTAAAAACATCCCCCAATGATGGTAGTAGAAGACCAGTGAAAACCCAGAAGACCAAAGAGACACTGTGCTCTCAATCACTTTAGCCATGTCATTAAAAAATTAAAGATATTTTGGAGATACACATTATTGATACTCAGGATATTCTTTATACAGGTTCAGAAAGTCTACACAGTTTATACAGTTAACTGCTTATCATACTGATTCTGCCATCCAGATATCAGTAAACACAGAGGATTTTTTTTTTATTCTTGTGATTCTGTTTCCCTGAATTTAGAGAGATTTAAATACAGGAAAAAAAGACAAAACATAGCTTATTTGAAAGACATACCCATCTTTGTGGAGGGTTTTCTTTTTTTAAATAAATAGAAGAGCAAAATAATCTTGGAAACTTCTCTCTTCCAAATGAGATATTTGTCATTGACTGTGGTAAGGAGTACACTGGGTTATTGGTACTCCATCAGTATTAATAGTCAAGCTTCTTTATAATTCAGGCTGAGCAAGGAGCTCCCATTACCACTAGATTTGGAAAGATTTGATTTTTACTGGTAAACATCAATTTCACTGCAGACATACAAACTAGTGAGAAAACTATTTTGATTGATGATAATCAATATTTGCAAATATATCAAATAAGAAAAAAGAACTTCTTAGAGTTCAGCTTGAGGATGTTTGCTTTGTATATTTTCACATGATGTTAGGAATTGGTGTTTTCAATACCTTAAATATTTAAATCATTAAATAATTGTCGGTATGTCTACACTGTGTGTGTAAGTCGATTTAAGGGCCCTTAAGGCGACTTAAACAAAGCCCTGTCTACACTGCAGGGCAATAAAGTCGACTTTAGCATCAGGTAAAGTCAACTTTACAGTTAAGTCAACTTTATTAAGTCGACTTAAGGCAATGTGGAGGGGAAGTTGCCTTAAGTCGACTTAATTGGCCTCCCAACCACAGAAAACATGGGATGGAGGCTGGCTAGAAGGCACAACACAGCTGGGAGCATTCTCAGCTGTGTGGACCACAGCCAAACTCCCCATGTTCCCTGACTGATCTCCTCCGTTCTGAGCCGGACCAGGCATCACAGCCCGACCCGGCATTTCCCCCATTCTTTGCCCGACCCCGCACGTCTCCCCCATTCTTTGCCCGCCCTGTATGTCTCCCGCATTCTCAGCCCAGCCCTGCCTGGCTCACTCCTTCTCTGCCCAAACCCACGTGTCTGCCCCTTCTCTGCCCAAACCTGTGTGTCTCCCCACCTGCCCTTCTCTGCCCAACCCTGGGTGTCTTCCCCTTCTCTACCCAAACCCCTGTCTCCCCTTTACCCTTTTCAGCCTGACCCTGCCTGTCTCTCCCCCTCTCCGACCAACCCTGTGTGTCTCCCCTTCTCAAAGGACCCCTTGATATTGTTGTAAAGCAAACAAGGAGTCCAGAGGCACTGTTTAAGACTAACAAATGTATTTATTGGATGAGCTTTCATGGGAGAAAAATCCCACTTCATCAGACAGTTTGAAGATTGGAGAATTTATAGAATGGTGGGAAATAGATACAGGGGAGTGTAAGACATAGGATCAGGTCACAGTCTAACAGCAAATCAAAGCAGTTGTTAAGATTCAAACACTGGGAAATAGCACATGGAAAAAAAGAAAGTTGCTATTTCTTTTAGATTAGATTGTGTGAAAGCAGGATTAAATTCTGACTATGGATTTTTTCCCCATTATAACAGGTGATTTGACTTCACCTTCCTCTATGTGCTGTTTCCTGGTGTTTTTTAACTACTGCTGCGCCCTGCCCCTGTGCTGGCAGTTGCCTTGCAGCACCCGTTCCAAGCTGGAGGAGTCAGGGTAATGCAGGGAGGGTGTGGAGTGCTGCGCTGGCACATTGCTGGGCTGCATCACGCTCTCTCGCCTCCATGGGCTCCCTGTTGCCACACACAGTATGGAGGGTGGTGTGGTCACTCGCTTCCTGTAGTAAAGGAGTGGCCGGCAGACAGGGGCACCTCTGCTGTGGTGCACTGTGGGCCAAATACCCACAATGCACCACTCCTAGGGTGACCTAGCAGCTGCCAGTGTGGGCGTGGGCAGTCTCCTGGCATTTCGAGTGTGGACATGCTAAGCCGGCTTAATAAAGTCTACTTTAAGTAGACTTTATTAGGCTGGCTTAACTGAGCCCTGTAGTGTAGACATAGCCTGTGTGACTGCCCCCTGATATCTCACAACTTTGAAAATTTAAATCTGTAAAGAATGAAAAATTGCTGAAAAATATTATTTGGCAACTGTAAAAATCTAACAAAGAGTTCTGTGACACTTTTAAGGACTAATAAATGTATTTATCGCATGAGCTTCCATGGAGAAAATCCCACTTCATCAGATGCTTCTCCCATGAGAGCTCATGTGATGAATAATTTTATTAGTCTTTAAAAGTGCTACAGGACTCCTCGTGTGTTTTTGCTGAACTAGACTAACATGGCTACTCTTCTGGAACCTGTAAAAGTCTAAACAATTTAAGTGCTTGAAATATAAACATTGTTATCAATTAACATTCTTGAAAAAATCAAACTCTGCCCAACCTAGTAGTATTTTAGCTTTACATATAACCTTTCTTTGGACAGTTGATTTCACCTGAAAATTGCCAGATTTTGAAGCCAAACAATGTTACTGCAAAGGTGCTAGAAAATTGATCAAATACTTTTTGAGTTGCGGGGCATCACAAATTTTCTCTGATTTGTCTAATGTTTTGTTGTGTTGCTCTGTTTCACAAACTCTCTATGCTGTTGTATCTCTTTGAAAACTCATGTTCTGGCCATATTTGAATAAAATGAAACAAAGTTGTTGACAGGTTTTGTTGTGGTTAGTTCTGAACCCAATTTTTCTTCCAGTGAGAATAAAAGCTTTTTGCCATGTACTTCAGTGAGTGCAAGACAGGGTTCAGCAATCAGGAGCATTTTGCCCTCTGTTGGCTGCTTGAAGCCTAGAAAAATCAAAACAGAATTTCTGCAGTTATTAGACAGAAAACTCTTCTTCAGCTCAGATAGTAATAATCTCCCTTTGAGAGAGACACTTAATGTTCCAGTCCAGGTTCTACAAGTGTGCGTCTTGTATTAAAGAGAGATGACGGCCTTTGCATAGCTAAGGTTGTAATCATGGTACAGTTACAAGACTGATTTTGATCTGTGTAGCACAAAAGAGAAGAAAATAATCCTCATTCTTTCATATTTCTAGGGTCAAGTCTCTTGGGCAACTCTAATATATTCAGTGGCTTCTTGTCTAGGATAATAAAAATTGTTTAGAACAAGGGTTTTCAACCTTTTTTTTGTTTGCGAACCACTAAACAATTTTGAATGGAGATACGGATTCCTTAGACATAGTTTGTGGACCCCGAGGACCTCCAAGAACTACAGGTTGAAAACCAGTGGTTTAGTTTAATCTTTTTGTTAATGTGAGCTCATCAACTGCAAATTCTTTCTCACTAGGTTTATCACTAACTCCCTAGATGCTGTCTAGCTTCTAGAATTAGCATATGGTGAAAAAAATTGCTGATAAAATTTTTTTTTGCTTTAAAGTCATTGACTTTGGTTCTGTTCTTGATAATAGTAATGGAGGTAACAGAGAAGCTGCCACTGTTCAAGGGAAAATTCAAAATAAAATTCTAACCTAGTGACCTGTCAGTGAGAGAAGCAGTAATGCCAGTCAAAACAGCAACGGCTGTACTGTTGTTCTCTCTCCTTCCAGCCTTTCTCTTGGTATGAAAAGCTTTATTATGTTTACAGAGTGTATTTTATCTCTGAATCTTGCTGTTTGGTGTTTTCAAAGATAGCCATTTGCTGTTATTTCCTTCTCTGCTGTGAGATGCTTTAAGAAATTCCTAGTCTGTCCCTGTTTCTGTCTGGGGGATTGTTGTTTTTCATTTTGATGCCCTACAATATAGTTGCTGGTAGTAATTGTCTAGGGATAGATAGAACATTATAATATGCTCCCGGCCAAATGGTGGTGTCTGGCTACACCGTCCCAAGGGCAGACCAGGGAATGAGCTGTGACCCAGGAAGGCACAAATTTTCCCCTACTCCTCACTTACTCTGTAAGAGAAGAAAACTATTTTACCCACCTTTTAAGTGGAACAAGTTATTCCCCCATTTGTGCCTGATCAGCTACTTGGCTAGTGAGCAGTTGGCATAGAGCCAAGACTTCTCCCAGGCCTGCCACTGCATGCCCCTTCCACGCTCACGAGCTGGGGTCAGCAGGCCCTGCTCTTTTTTCAGCAGCTAGTGTCACAGCTAGAGGAGTGACAGGAGAGGATTGAGGAGGGTGGCAGAAGTTTAGTCCCATGGGTGGTCAAGGAAGGGCAGTGACAACTTGGTTCTTTGCAAATTAAACTGTAGAACAAATTGTGTTCCCTATATATTGCACTCTGTGACTTTCACTGCACTGTAGCAGTGTTCGCATGGGATGTTATTTTGCAGCAAGCTGGTGAACTGTAGATTCACAACTTGACTTGCCAAGTAGTAACTTGCTATGAAGACAAACCTAAGATCCTGATCCTGTTAGCTGCTGAATGATATCTGCTTCCACTGCAGTTGGCACTTTATTATTACTATTTAAATAAAATATCACTTATCCCTGGGTGTCTAGCATCCCTAAGCTGTGAATTCAGTTAGCATATGTGGACAGATAACTTCACTCCAAAAAGGGGCTTTCTGCAATTTTCTCTAATTCTTTCTCCTCATACATTGTCACCAGTTGATCTCTTTTGGACTGGGCCTTAGCCATTTTTTCTCCTCCATAGCCTAATACTAGGCAGGTCCTGGGTAAAACCTTTGACTGCATCATTTAGGATGGATGAGAAATAGAGGTGCAGAATGCATCTACAAGCTGAAAACACCTCAACCTATAGTTCACCCCTAACAATTCAAGTGAGAAGAGACACAAGATGGAAACCTGTGGCATTCTTGAGAGTAAGGAGCAATTGACCACTTATAGCCTTTGTAACTGTAACCTGCAAGGGTGGGCTAGAATTCATTTACTTGTCCCTCTCTGGTGCCTAACAGAGATTAGGACAAAGCAGCTGGAAAGCCAGGATCCAGTCTGTACAGGACTCACAGAGAAGACTGCTCAGAGTTCCCATCCCACAACAAACTACTACTTAGAATAAACATAGCAATGAACTTTATTAACTAACTTAACAAACCTTATCCTAAGAAACCAAAATAAATTTAAACAAAACAGCAAGAAACCCAGGAGTCCTAAAGTTCAGGTGGAGTCACCCTTATCTCAACTGCAGTCTTTTGTTCAAGTCCTTGAGGGCTGAATGCAAAACAGAAGGAATCCTCATCTCCTCTGGCTGCAGAAGTCTTCAGGCAAAATAGTCCAAAGCAGGGAGAAAACATCCTGCAGTCCGCTCCTGGCTCAGCTCCTCTCACTCAATCACTGAGCAATAAGGACTCCACAGCTCTCTCAGGCTATGTTCACACACACAGTGCTTGTTTCGAAACAAGCCATTTCGAAACAAGCCATTTTGAAATAAAGGGTTATTTCAAAACACCTTATTTCGAAACACAAAAAAAGTGTTTTCGAAATAAGGGAGCAAAATAGCATGTCCACAGTGTGAACATGCTATTTTGCTTGGGGAGGGGACTGCAGGCACCCGCTGGGTGAAGTGCAGCCGCGCCTCACCTTGCAGGCATCTGCAGAGGGCTGCAGGCACCCGCTGGGTGAGGCGCCCAGCTGCGCTTCACCCTGCGGGTGCCTGCAGCCCCCCTCTGCCGGCCAGGGGACACCCCTCAGCACCCTGGCCAGAGTGCTGAGGGTTCCCTGGCCAGGGTGCTGAGGGGGCAGCCCTTGCTCCCAGGGTGCTTAGCACCCTGGGAGTAAGGTCACATGTTGTTTTGGAACACTTTGTTCTGAAACAACATGTTCGCACAGGGTTGTTTCGAAACCACTGGTTTCGAAACAACCTTGTTTTAAAAGGGAAGTAGGTTTAAGCCCTTTCGAAAGAACGGCTCCCATTTCGAAACAAGGGGTTTCCTTGCTTTGAAATGGCCGTACGTCGTGTGAACATGGCATTTCTTATTTCGAAACAACCTCTGTTGTTTTGAAATAGGAATGCTGTGTGAACACACCCTCTGATTGCTCCTCACTGGCCTGCTCCTCTCAGGCTTCTCCCAGGCATGTGACTCCAGCACAACAATAGAAAACATGTGGAGCATGCTCAATATGCTACCACACCCTATTACCAGAAAGTTCTGGTTTCTGGGCTGCAAAATCTACCCATCAATGTAACCCAGCCTGAACAGGTCTCTTAAAAAGCTAGCCTGTTTTAGGCATATGGGTTACATAACTTCTTAGGCTATGGCTACACTGGCAAATTAATCCAGATTAAGGAGGCTTAATCCAGACTAATTTAGCCCATAGCCACACTAGGCTTTCTTTAGTTCTAGCTAAGGTATTTCCTAGGAACACTGAGTTTGAACTAGGTAGTACTGACACTTAGTTCAAACTAAGCGGTTAATAAGGCAGTTAGTTTGAACTAAAATCATGTTCTAGTTTGAACTAAGCATTAGTTCAAACTAGAACACATTGTTAGTTCAAATTTGTAAGTGCAAGGTTTGTTCGAATTAACCTGAGGTTAGTTTGAGCGAACCTTGAATTTCTTAGTTTGAACTTGTTAGTTTGAACTAGCTTTGGCTAGTGGAGACATAGCCTTAGAGGAAAGAATTAAGCTAATCTAAGATCAACTCTGTCAAGAGCTAGTAGTGACTGACTGAAGCTACAGCCACATCATCTCATGATCAATGGAATCAGTGGCTGTTGATATTTCTAATATTGGTGCTTTATCCATCAACAAGAGGACAACACTGATCAAAACAATGGGTATGTCCACACGTCTTTTTTATTTTGAAATAACACTGGTTATTTCAAAATAAAAAAGAGTAGGTCCACACGACATTTTCTTATTTTGAAATGATGGGCTCCGTCGTTTCAAAATAAGAGGCGTCCTTTCGGAATACCTTAAACCTATTTGGTTTCGAAATGGCTGTTATTTCGAAATGGTTGTTTCAAAATAATGCTGTTCAGACATGTTATTTTGAAATAACCAGCATTTCAAAATAGCGTGTTGGACTTTTCTCCCAGGTTGCATAGCATCCTGGGAGGAAGGGCCACCCCTCCTCAGCACCCTGGCCAGGGAACCCTCAGCACCCTGGCCAGGATACTGAGGAGAGATGCAGGGGCAGGGTGGCCTCAGCGGCAGCAGCTCACCCTGCCACCAGCTCTGGGGGCTGCAGCTCGCGGCGGGGTGGCTGCAGCCGTGGTGGCTCACCCCGCACCCAGTTCTGGGGAGCTGCAGCTCCTGGAAGGGCAGCCGTAGCCTTGGTGGCTGTGGCCACCCTGCCAGCAGCAGCAGCCCACACAGCTGGATGCGGGGTGAGCCATGGGGCTCCCCACGGCTGCAGCCGCTCAGCCCTGAGGCACTGGGGAGCCGGGTTGGGACCAGCTCCCTGCGGCTGCAGCCGCTCAGACCCTGGGGTGCTGGGGAGCCGGGTTGGGACCGGCTCCCCGCGGCTGTAGCTGCTTAGTCCCTGGGCACTGGGAAGCCAGTGGGACCTGACTCTCCACGGCTGCTGGGGTGCCCCAGGTCCCCTGCCCCGCTGCCCCCAGCAGGAGCGGGGATCCAGGGCAGGGAGATCCCTCCCCTGGGGGCTGTTTTCCCCTGCCTGGCTCTCCACACCTCCCATGGTGGCCCTCTCCAGCAGTTGAAATAGCATGTCCATATGCAGGGCATGCTATTTCGATTGAAGGGGCTTTACTTATTTCGAATTAATTTTTTTTTAATTTGAAATAAGTCGTTTCAATTTAAGGGTTTATTCTGAAATAAGTCATTTTGAAATGACTTAGTTCAAAATAAAACTTTGTGTGTGGACATAGCCAATGAGTGCTGTGTAGAGGAATTCTCAGTAAGCGTGGGCCACAAACTTAGTGAGGAGTGGAGCTTTATTCTACACAGCTGTGGGCCCAAGGGCAAGTATCCAAGAGCCCTGAAAATAGTGCACGTTATTCTTATATAGTGAGATATTACAAAGCATAAACTATTGCTATATAACCAATTAAGTTCTGGGTCTATCCTTTTTGCACCAAAATTCCCTGAATTACAACCCTTTCTTTTGACTCACCTTAGTCCCACATAACCTCCAATCATAATTCTTCTCACCACAGGCCTCTGGCCTTGTCATAGAACTGACCCAAATGGGTTTTCTTTCATCTGGGGTAGACTGACCTTTTAGAATTCTGCAGGCAAGTTCAAACACCTTCTCTGTCTCCAAATTTCAGTACACAGCTTGTCCTTGAAGCACGGATCCAGACACAGCGAAGCTCTTTACAGAGCACCTTATCAGTTAATTGCTTATACTGGCTCTCTTCCGGGCATGCTAGAGAAACTGCAGCTTCTCCCTCCGCCCCCAGGCCTACTAAGCTATCTGTGTCTCAACACTGTTAGGCCTCAATCACAGAATTCCTCCACAGCTGATAACCCCACACATTGGGATCTGCCTATTATGAGAGTTATGTCAGCTCAACTTTTTCAATGACTTTAGCCAAGAATGAGAGACTGGACCAGAATCATAACCGGACAGATTGTCAAGCAATGATTCTTTGAACAAAGGCTTCATCGGTGCTTCATAAAGAGCAAACTGTAGCCTGCCATCCCTAAGAAAGGCAAGGATAATCTCTACTAGCAATGGAGCTAGTGTTTCCTTAATAGCTGTCACCAGTCGGGAGGGAAAGAGATCCAAAGTGTATATAAATCCAAACTCATGAAGTTCTCCCAACCCTTTTTTAGTAGCTTGGTGAGTGATATTGGCCAAAAGTGAAGCAGAGAATTATTGGCAGTTGCCCTCTCAAAATATTGCTCTGCTCCCTTAGACACAGACAGCTTGTTCCAAATCCATTTGATTTTTATCTGCAAAATAACAAGAAATTTCCTCACAACAGAAGGAATTCAGATCAGCCACTCAGCAGAGACAGCTTGGATTAACAGGCTATCCTACAGCCCCAAACAAATCTGCTCTCCGAGTTTATGTGAATGTTAAGGTAGAGGCAAAGAAATATTTCTGATGGGTAGGACTTTTAAAAGCATTATGTTGCATGCAGTGAGCTTTGACATGAGTCTTCATTCATTACTGCTCTTCTGGTATGGTTCCAGTCCACTGCGTCTGGCACAAACTGTCCATAGACCAAGTTGATCCAGGACATCCCCCCAAAAAGAGGGAAAGAAGACTTGATGTTACCCTATTGATGATGAAAGACAAATGATAGTTATATAGTCTACAAAAATCTGGCTGAAAAATATTCTCCCTCATGATATTCTCATGTTCCATCACCCTTTCTGGTTCAACCAAAAGAACAGGTCTCTCATCCTATCAGGAGAGGTGAACCCCACAACAGCATAGTTGAGAGTGCTACTCGGTATCTTTTTCTAGCCATCAATCATCTTTCTCTTAATAAGCAAAGGACAAAGAAAAGTCACTAGTCAACACTTCAGATAAAGCACTTGGCGTCATTAGAGCTATGCCTACATATGCCTGTTAAGAACTCGTCCCAGATATTTAAATAGGAAAAAGCTGAAACTAAACAGAAGTTATGAACAACACAGCTGGTCCCTGGGCAGCCAGAGTTTGCCCAACACTATTTACATTTTAGGGACATTGTCTTCATAGTGAATACATTGTTTTGACACAATTTCAATAGCTTTAGTGTTTTTTCTCCTGCCCCCTTGTCCCTGTTAATTATTCCTCTCAGTTATTCATTTTTTTTGACGCCAGAGAGAAATTATTTTAAAATATTTTTGAGCTGTCCTACTCAATTTCCTCAGCTAACTTCCAGACATTTTCATCTCCCCAGAGTAAGTTCTCCGATCAGTGGTTAGTCCAATTCAACTATAACGCAATTCCATGTCCAGTCAATAAGCCATTTTTGGACTTCTGCATGTACATGTTCTTTACACACACTGACAGGCCCAAAGAAACCTTTTGTACACGGTGTAGTGAAGTGCTTCTAGAAGTACATGCCTCCTCATCACATTTCTTGGCCTCTCTTCATTCATCTAGAAACATATAAATTTGGATCTTTTCCAATTAAAAAAAAATTCCTTTGTCTCTTATTTTTCACTATTTACTCTCTGTTCATCCAAGTACAGTGGTTTAACTATACATGTTTAAATTCTCAAAGCTGAATAAGAACTTTAAATGCATTTTTATCACATGAACCTCAAGAAGTTCATGGTCTATGCTGATTCATTTTTTCCAGCAATCCAGGACAGACAAGAGAGAGTAAAAATAGAAAAGTTCTTTGTTAACAATGTTCATAAGAACACAGTATATACAAATATTCTCTCTCTCATACACATATGCACACGTACACACTTGTTAGGGACAGATTCTGAAACCGTTGCTCTCACAAGGTAAAATCTGGACTCATTGAAGTCAATGGCAAAAGTCATTGGGGCCATGATTTCGCTCACTGGGTGTGTCTACATTAGAGAGCATTTTTGAAAAAAGTAATTTTGAAAAAATTATTTCAAAATATATACAGAATAATTATGTCAAAATAACTTTTTAAAAAAATGCTATTTCAGGAGAACGGTCTGGGGACTGCTCATTATCCCAAAATACCGTGGCTCTTTTTTTTTTTAAAAAAAAAAAAAAAGCCTACACTAGACTTTCTTTTTCAAAAAAAAAAAAAAAAAGCAAGGCAATGGAAAAGATAGGCAGGCTTTTTCAAAAAAAGCCTTTTCTGCGTCTAGCGATGGCTTTTTTTGAAAAAGCTATCTTCGAAAAAGGCTTTTTAATTTGAAAATGCTGGCAGGTTTCGCTTTGTCGAAAAAGTGCACCAGTATCCTGAAATACTGGTGCGCTTTTTTGGGAACCCTAAACCTCATTATTTTTCAAAAAAAAGCTTCTTTCGAGATAGCTTTTTCGAAAAAAGCCATTGCTGGATGTGGCAAAGGCTTTTTTTTTGAAAAAAGCCTGCCTATCTTTTCCATTGCCTTGCTTTTTTTTGAAAAAGAAAGTCCAGGGTAGACTTTCTTTTTTGAAATAAAAAAGCTGCAGTATTTCAGGATAATGAGTGGTCCCCAGAACTTTTTCCCAAAATAGCATTTTTGAATAACATTATTTTGAGCTAATTATTCTGAATATATTTTGAAATAATTTTTTCAAAATTACTTTTTTCAAAAAATGCTCCCTAATTTAGACATAGCCACTGAGTATTATCTTATTCCATTAATTGTTCCAGTAATTTTGAAGGGATTACTTCCAGGATAAGGTGCTGCTTGGTGTGGGTAAGAGTAGCAGAACCTGACCTTAATAAAAATGGGGTATCCACTGGTATTGGAATATATAATATTTTTCATCTCCTTTTAATTCAATAAAGTTATTGATGACACACTACACAAGGCTTCCTAACTGCTGGCCTTAACATCAGACTAGGCCTGCTTCCAAAATGCAAAGTGGTTGTCCTAGCAGGTTAACGGTAAGCAGCACTAGGGTTATGTCTACACTAGAGCCTTAGGTTGACTTAACCTTCCTTAAGTCCACCTAAGGAACATTCTGGCCACATAACACCACCTGTTAAGGTCAACTTAACTGTTAAGTTGCCCTTATTATTAAGTCTACTTAAGCCAAAGTAGACATTTAAGTTGACTTTATTAAGTCAACTTAACCTAGCATGTACAAGTGTGGACACAGGCATTTGAAACTCTGTAAGTTGACTTAGCAGGAGTGTGGATGCGCTGAGTCTACTTAACAAGGTTGACTTTAAGTGGACTTAAAGTCAACCTTGTTAAGTCAACTTAACTAAACCTCCAGTGTTTACATGCCATAGAGCTTTAAGACTGTATCCCCCAATAAGTCGACTCACTGGTCTGTAAAAGCACCACCCTGTTTAAGAGAGGTTTTTGTATATGGACAAGACTTAGGTTGGGGCAACATTGGAGTAAGGGCCTGAGTTTGTGGTCAAGACCAAAATCCCTGACACTCGGGAGACTTCTACACAGGTTGTTCTCTTACTGACTATAGTACTGATATTTTTAGCAGTTTTTGTTAAACGTGGCAGTTGATGAACTGCTTATTAAGTTTGTGATAAGTTATTCTGGAGTCAATGGAAAGATGGCAAAATGTGGAACTATATCACTACCCCCAAATATTTAAAAAATTATGAATCAGCTCTCCCAAAATCATGAGATTAACCACAAATTTATGAATTTTTAAAAAAAAATACATTTGGAGTTCCTTTTTATTTGTCTACTACTTTCTGAGCAGTTAAGGTAAACGTGCTTAATGTTTTTCAGCTTTTCTCTATAACCATAAATGGTAGAAACTTTTTTTTAATGGAAGCAGAGATTCCTAACTGATCAGTTGTCTCCAGCACATGGGGCTTTACGAAGAACACTAACTATCAAGAGACTCACAAACTGGCAACACTGTATAATGAATTTATTTTATTAAAAGTTATCCCATTTTTAAGTATGTCTACGTGAAATAGTGGCTGTTTATGTAATTAGTAAGCCATTGATTTTTAGTGTCTCTCTTTCATAGGTCCAAGGCATGGTCTGTGGTTGGTTTTGGACAGAGTCTTTAATTTTTTAAAAATAAAAAAAGCTCTAAAAAACAGATGAAATGGACAACAGCTGGGAATTATATCAAGCTCCAAATAAGTAAGGGTCCACTGCTGTTTAAGAATGTCAGAAATCCATAGTGATGTCTTCTGATCTGAAAAATGATTCTGACTGCCATATTCATTTTTTAGTGAACTGATTTGTTTGGAAATAATGCGATCCAGAATTGCACTGAATCAGCTCAGTTATGGGTCAAGAGTACTGATGAATCTGGCTCATGAGATGTGCTTGAACAAGACAAAGGAATTCAAAGCATTAGTAGTTCAAGATTCTTTGTTTCACAGTTTTCAGAGCTCAGGCTCAGATTCAAAGGAGAGATCTCAAAATGTCCATATTTCTCTTCTCAACTTTCTTTGCAACATTTGATATCAATTTGCAACAGTGCTATGCGTACAGTATTTATACTCTGAAATAAATGTTTCTTTGTTCAATAATTATAATAACCTTTTCCTTCCAAACCTTCCCGGTTATTTTGCTAGTGTCATGTCACTTGTTTTTTATATCATTAGATTTTTTTTAAAGATGTATTGTTTAGGTAAAGCTAATTCTCCAAAAATTATTATAGAGAAAATTTATTTTCTTAAGCTTGTGATCTTGCCTAAGTGACAGCCTTAACAGTGTTCACTTCTTTTGACCAAGTGATTATGCTGAAATTCAGAGCTTAGATCAGACAAGGTTACTTCTCAAGCCATAATTCGAGCCATGGAATTTGTTTATGATTCTTATTAGGAGAGCAGGGTGAATAATTTGCAAGTGAATAATTTATTTGACAAATTAGGCTCCCACTGCTTACAGTATGTCTAAGTAGATTGCAGTTTCTGTGAATTATTCATTATTCAGATTTAGCCAACCTTTACAACAAATTTTACTTTGAAGAATGAATGGTTGCAAAAATTTCTCTAAGCATTGATTTTATTCTTGATATTTGAAAGCGAGGTGGCAATGTTCAATTGTAATTGGTCAGTTTCTGGTACAAAGCACTATTTCTGCTCATTCCTTGGATAAGTTTATGAGCACTCTTAGTGATATATTTTAATCATATAGAGTTAAAATATGGTTCCTATGAATATGTGTTCATGCAACTCTGCAATATCATTGCTTTGAATATGTGTGCCAGTAAATCTTGATTAGAATAGAATAGAATCATAGGGTTGGAAGGGACCTCATGAGATCATCAAGCCCAACCCCCTAGGGCTTGAACCCAGGACCTTCTGCATATTAAGCAGAGGTGATTGCTTGACCATTTATGGAAAGCAGTACTAGCAGGGTGCACGGAGGGCTAATGCAAATTTTTTTTAAAAAAGTCAGCGTGAGTAATAGAAAATAACTTCTATAGTATTTAGCCAGGCATGTGAGTGATGTGAATTAGGTCTGAATACTGTTCTCATGAAAATCCATATCAAGCTCCTATTGACATCAGTGGGGGTTTGAACATGTTTCCTCATTGTAGAATGGTTGGGAAGTTTTCAATGGTAGGAATTTTTTTTTAACAGGAAAATAAGTTTCTTCAAAGTCAGTGTTTTCTGATGTTCAGTTTTGTCCAAAAAAAAAAAAAGTTTAATTTTCCATCACAAAACTCAAATGAAATATTTTGTTTTGAGTTGTGTTGACCTGAAATGGAATATTTTGGTTTGTGGAACAGATCTGAAATGTTTTCATTTCAAGATTTCCCTATTATGCTACACTGCATTATAGGAGTTACAGTTCCTCCATCCATTCTTTCCTATGGGATGGACTCCTTGGCAGGCTACATCTTCCATGATGTCATGGAGAGTCCCTGCTGACCAAGTTTTGTGGTGTAGCAGGAGCATAATATGGCTGTGGCTGGATCATGAGAAATGTAGACTGGTCTGGAAATCTGGCCCCTAAGGGAGAAGGGGGAATCTAGCATCTGAACGACAACAACCATGAGGTAATATGGCATCATAAGAATGTGCTGAGCTCCAAAATAAAACATCCTGAATCAGTTCAAGAAGCCAAAATGAAGTACTTAAGATACAGGAGGTTGATGTTCTGTTTCAATGAGAAGTGTCAAAGTGAAATGTTACAACATCTTTGAATCAACATTTTTAGAATATTTCATTCTGCAAAAAAGTTACATATTTCAACTTTTTCTTCTGATTTGGGATAAAAGCAAATGCTGAAATATTGGAATTTCCTGCAGGATGAAGTGTGCGGCTTGGAATAGGTTCTTCCTTCAAGTTTTCAGCTGAACATCTTGGCCCCAGTTCTCCCCTATAGTCCAGCTGCTTTGTACCACTGGAACAGTGTAAAGCAATTGGATAACGAATTGCATGAGAGAAATTTTCTTTTGTGAAGGGAACCCTAAAGGGACATCCCATAACGTAGGGAACATGACCAAAGTTTGGTATCCCAAGTGGTGTAACTACACTTTTGCCCCTAACCCTTTGATCCTATGCTGAATGCTGCATGACTGGACTAGGGTCTTAAACATCCAAGGGCATAAAAAATATTAGTCAATAGATTAAGGGCTTGCTCCCATATTCACTTTGCTCGAACAAAATCCCGCTGAAGTGATTGGGAACTTTGGATTCCAAATAATTCATGGTTTGAAACTAGATTCTTAGCTTAGTATTCTTGTGAGCCTTTCCCCAGACATCCTTCCTTCTTTATTTGCTATAATGACAGCAATTTACATTAGTCAGGAAGGTTAATGTCCTCTATGCCAGCCAGTCCAGAGGACTTAGGGGGCCTGGGGCATACTTGATGTGAGGGCCCCTCCGCCACTGTTCCATACATACAACCCATACATTTATGTATTGTAGCAGATTGCAGGTGAGCTCAGATGGCAGCCAGCTCAGCTGCACCTGCCACCAGGACATTTATATTTTGTTCCTTGCAAGTCCTTTGTTACCAGGCCACAGCCATTTAGAAAGGGCATCAATAACAATTAAAACTATGCATCCTGCCAGGGCAGTTAGCCCCCTCCTTGGTGGGGTCTGGGGCAAGTTGCCCCTGTGCCACACCGCCCCACAAGTGGCCCTGCCTCTATGACAAAAAAAACTAGAATATAGTCTGAGTTTCCATCTTGTCTCTAAATTCTTTACCAGATCAAGTACTGAATTTTAAGGTCTCTACAAAATCTGTCTGTGCTTGCCAGCAGGACAATAGGGGCCCAAATTCTTGGCCCCATTAATTTGTTTATAACTTTTTGCTGTAATTGTGATGCTGAGAGAATTTTTTTTTCCTCCTGTGGTGTTAGATTTCCTGAACAAATGCTCTTTATGGCAAATAAAAACAAAATGTTCTTAAAATAGGAATTAGCAATCTGGAAAGACTGAAAATATTAATACACAGTTATACAGTCATTGGCCAAACGAGAGGCTTTGTTTCGTTCCAGGGGATGAGTGCAGGATCTCTAAAATACCAACTTAGAAAAAATATTCCTTGGGAAAAGAAGAGATTTCCATTCTAAACACACGTTTTGTATTCTCCCCCTTATGTCTGTGAGTAAAGTATTAATGGGAGACATGAGAAGGCTTCAGAAGGAAATAATACTTTTTGAGAGAACTGTTAAGTTTATTTAAGGTTGAGAAACACTTTTAGGCCCTTCTGAAAAAGCAGTGACAATGCCAGTGCTGGTTAAAAAGAGAAAATACATACAAATTTTATGTATACTCTTTTAAGAAGTTCACCTGAGTTCTCCAGACCTCAGACACCCCGTCATTTATTGTTACTATCCTGGGAATAATGTGTTCTCAATGCCCAGCATTCCAAGACTGTAAGTAAATAATTGTGTCCTTGAACCATAGTGCAGATTAATTGCTAGCTGGAAATTGTTCCTCTCTGGTAGAGAATGTGAATGTTTTTAACAAAGAGAATATTCATTAATCTTGTGTGATGGTGTTTCTTGTTTGGGGTTGGTTTTTTGTTTTTTGTTTGGAAGACAGATATGTATTTCTGAGGGGAAGAACACTAACAAGCTTTAGATATAGGGCCAGATTTTCTATGTACTTGTGTAGTGCATGTGTCCAAAACAAGTAGACATTGTAATAGCTGCATGTCCTTGTAATGTCAAGTTATCTGGCTACTGTGAGATGGAATAGTTGTTTTGAGATGCTGAAGAATTTAATGAGATTTTCAAACTGCCCTAAATGAGCTTATTTTAATAGGACACTTGAAAAAGTAATCAAATACTGTTGGGCTAGAGGAGATTTAAAATCAGTCAAGGACAATGTGCAATAAGAGTTAGACAGCTGAATCTCTTTAAACTTCGTATAATAATTTTGACATATTTACTATCAAAAATGTTAAATCCATGTAGGAGACATCCAGCTGTCAAGGAACATGTCTTATTGCAATAGTAGGTTTAGTTCATCTTGTCTCTTAGCAGTTGCCAGCCCCTAACTAGTTGCAGCATGTAGGTCTTCTACCTCTGGAGAAGACCAGGGAAAGAATTATGATTCAGATAGCAGTAGTGTGCATACACAGCTCTCTTATCTAGTGTTTTACAGTGAAGTCAATGTTCCACCCACATCTTGCTTACATATGCTGGAAAGGAAGTAGCTCTGTCTACACATGGGTGCAACTCACGGTCCTGTACTGTGGCTTTTGATGTGTGAAATCCTGTCCAGAGGTTTAAGGGAATACCTTATGCCTCCTAGTTTGTTTGTGTGGGTATATAAGATGCACCTGGATCTTGCCCACAGATGAAGGCATATTTGTTGGGTTCATTTACACTGGAGGTGGGATTGTAACTGGAAAAACAAGATTAGCATTACTTTCTGATTACATGGACCTAAATTCGAGTGATAGATTTCAGCCTCAGTGCTATGCCACTTGCAGGAGTGGTATCAACAGATTGAATTACAACTTCTTTTTTCTTTTTTGAACGTACTGCTCTGACAGTGGAGACAGGCTGCAGAAAGTCGAGATAAGCAGCTTTATGTCGAATTTTACTATCAATCTAGACCAGAGCCTAGATTTTAGAGTCAGAAGGGACCATCATGATCATTTAGTCTGACCTCAGGCAAATTCTGTTCAATGTTTCAATTCAGTTCTGTTCAATGTTTTCATTAATGATCTGGATGATGGGATAGATTGCACACTTAGTAAGTTTGCAGATGATACCAAACTGGGGGGAACGGTAGACACCCTAGAGGGCAGAGACAGGATTCAGGGTGACCTAGACAAACTGGAGCAGTGGGCCAAGAGGAATCTCATGAGGTTCAACAAGGATAAGTGTAAAATCCTGCACTTGGGACGAAAAAACCCCATGTACTGCTACAGGCTGGGGAGTGATCAGCTAAATAGCAGCACTGGAGAAAAGGACCTGGGAGTCATGGTGGATGGGAAGCTGGATATGAGTCAGCAGTGTGCTCTTGCTGCCAAAAAGGCCAATGGCATACTGGGCTGCATCGGAAGAAGTGTTACCAGCAGATCAAGGGATGTGATCATTCCCCTCTATTCTGCACTAGTGAGGCCACATCTGGAATACTGTGTCCAGTTTTGGGCTCCCCACTACAAAAAGGACATGGACAAATTAGAGAGAGTCCAGAGGAGGGCAACCAAAATGATCAAAGGGCTGGAGCACAAGCCCTATGAAGAAAGACTGAAGGAACTAGGCTTATTTAGCCTGCAGAAGAGAAGACTGAGGGGGGATTTGATAGCAACCTTCAACTACTTGAAGGGTTGCTCCAAGGAGGAGGGAGCTCGACTGTTCTCGGTAGTAACAGAGGGCAGAACGAGAAGCAATGGTTTCAAGTTACAGCTGGGGCGGTCCAGGCTGGATATTAGGAAAAACTTCCTTACTAGGCGAGTGGTGAAGCATTGGAATAAGCTGCCTAGGGAGGTGGTGGAATCTCCATCTCTGGAGGTGTTCAAGTCCCAGCTGGACAAAACACTGACTGGGATGATCTAATGGGGGTGGTCCTGCTTTTTTTTTTTGGCAGGGGGTTGGACTAGATGACCTTGTGGGGTCCCTTCCAACCCTATGGTTCTATGATTCTATGATTCTAAATCCCAGGCCACAGAATCTCACGCATCCATTCCTGTAATAGGCCCATAGCCTCTGGCTGAGTTACTGAATTTCTTAAATTTTGATTAAAAGACTTCAACTACAAGAGAATCCACCATTTTTTTTTTTTTAGTTTAAACCAGCAAGCAATTCATGCCACAGTTTTCAGAGGAAGGCAAAAAGCACCTAGGGTCTCTGTTAATGTGACCTGGGGGAAGATTCCTTTCCCATGGCCATTATGATGGTCAGTTAGACCCTGAGCATGTGTGTGAGATCCACCAGCCACCCATCTGGGAAAGAATTCTCTGTAGTAACTCACAGCCCTCCCCATCTTGTGTCCAATCCCTGGCTGTTAGAAATATCTGGTAATAGCAGTGACAGCTGTGTCTGATGCCATATGAGCAATCTCATCATTGCTTCCATAAACTCCACAAGTTCAGTCCTAAAACAAGTTAGGGAATTTGTTTTTTGCCTTCACTTCTTTCCTTAGAATAATGTTCCAGAACTTCGTCTGATGGTTAGAAACCTTTATCTAATTTCAAGCCTATACATGTCAATGGCTAGTTGATATCCATTTGTTCTTGTGCCATCATTAGCCTTTAACTTAAATGACTTCTTTCTTTCCCTGGTGTTGTTGTGTATAAACATGTCACATGAATAATCATAACTCTCCTCATCCTTTATTTGTTAGGCAGAACAGGCCAAGCTCCTCATATCTTCTCTCATAAGGTAGCTTGTTATACTTGCATTAAAATTTTTATTTTGAGGTGGACTTGAACCAAAACTTTAGAGCCAAATGTAACCGAGTGGTCAATGTGTTATGCATCCTTCTCTATGCCCAATCCACAGAGAATGTGAATTTGCTACAGCTCTCAGCCTAGCTCTTTAGCTCAAAGCATTAGTGATGCATTCTGCTGTTATGGCCCCAAATACTGTAATTTTGGCTGTAATGGGGTCTATAAACCCTTCCCTAGTCAGGGAAGGGTTAAGGAAGAGTTATGGGTCACTAAGGCTCTGCCCCATGCCCTCGCTGAGCATACTCAGGTTTGAGATGGGGTTCAAAAGGTAGCCAGGCATCTCAGTCTGAGGATGGCAAACCAGGGAGTAGAATATGCCCTGGGAGCTCCTAAGGAGGACCAGAGCTGAGCCAGCATTGAGTCAGTGAGCAGGGGGAGCCACAGCACCCACCAGCAGAGATATGGGTCAGAAGGCTGGGAGGTGGCATTTCCTAGAGACAGGCAACAGCTAGCTGGGATATGAACTGGAATAGAAAGTGATCCAGGGAAGCAAACTGGGAACTAGTTCCGAAGGGGGCAGCTATGTTAGTTTAGTTCAGCAAAACAAACATGGACTCCTGTGGCACTTTTAAAGGCTAAAGCTCATGTGAAAAATAAATTTTTTAGTCTTTAAAAGTGCCACAGGGCTCCTTGTTTGTTTTGACTGGTGACTGACATCCTACAAAAGAAAGTGAGCAGCTGAACCAGTTAGAAAACAATGGAGTTGGGTGGGCTGAAGTTCCCCTATTCTGTTTGCATGGCAGCTGCTAGATGGAGCTCTTGCCACTTTGAACTGTTGCTGATAGGAGGGCTGCCACCATATAATTGATAGGCGTGAGCCCGCTGCACCACTCTCCCAATCACATGCCAAAAAGAGGAGGGAAATGCTGAAAAGGAAAAAGCCCACTCAGCTCTCAGAAGCGCGGCAGCCCCTCTAGGTGCCAAAACAGTTCTTAATCAATTTATGACTGGCTGCAGGGGGCCATGTTGAAGTTGGGGGCATCAGAGACAGAGGAAGAAAAAAGAAGCAGCCTATATAGGATCCACAGATTTTTTGAGGTTGGAAACATAAGGGAAAATAACTTTAGTGAAGGTTTCATGTGTGCCTGTATATGTTGGACACAACCAAAACAACTAGTTCTTGGCTGATAGCTCTGTTACTAACAACAGAGCCCAGAGCTCACTGTTGACAGGAGGCAGGTGTAAATGTATAGCAGCTCAGGTATGTGTGTGTTTGTGGGAAGGTTGCAGAGATTGAAGAATTTGGAATCAAAGTAACCAAACCCATATTCTGAAGATTTACTGCCAGGTAAATCTGAGTTAATTGGAATGAACGCCTCCATTGAATTTCACTCTGCCACCTGGTGTTTAAAGACAAAAACTGCTGGAGTTCAAAACATTTTATATTACTCAACATCAAAGTGTCAAAATGTAGTAAAAGATCAGCACAAATGAAAGAAAGATTTTCAGTATGACCATTGTGTTGCATGGGAAAAGGTAATGTGCTCTGTGCAAGAGCCACTGGAACCTGTCTCGGGTGTGCTCAACAGAATGGAAGATAGGCTGGTAAGCCTCTGTCTACAGGCATTTTTATTTCCCAGTAGAGCCAATTTTCCTAGGTAATGTGAGAAATGCTTAATGATTGCTATTTCCATGGCAGACAGGGTGGAGCCAGTTTTGAAAAACCTTCTCCCCATTCATTTTCCTTCCATGTTCTCCCACAGATACCTTTTATGGCAAAGTCCTAGAGGAGTACTGGACCATCATAGAGAACTCAATAGGATAAATAACTGTATCCCTCAAAGGAAGGTGCAGGTAACCTATAGGACAGAAAAACATTCTTTTCCATAGGTTTTTAAAGTAATTCCATACACAATGCCCTTATTCCTTCCTGTTTTCCCTACTCCCTTTAACTGCAACTCCCACACCCTCCAAATGTTGCCTGGCCCCTGGATTCTGCCTCATCTTTGTTCTCTATACTAAACTGAACCTGGCTCTGGTATGGGAGCTGATACAGTGTTTCTAACCTATGAAGCCAATTTCCCTTCCACCAGTTCAGGGAAGACCACTAGTCTATCTTAGGAAGAGTGCTGGCATCAGCAATAGCTCTGGGCCAGTGACTACCTCTTCAGTCATGTGATTGATCCTTGGGATTGCCCATCCCTGACTTGTGTGGATTAATCATTTATGATGACACATCCAATAAATACATTGTAACAATGTAACAGTGGTTCCTTTATTGTTCATCCTGAAGTCTTCTGATGAAGACTTGTTACCTTGCTGGAAGATTTGTTTTTGTCAATGACAACTTTTTAGGCTCAATACCAGAGTAACTGGATGAGATCTATGGCCTGTTTATATAGGGAAGTAGACTACATGACCTAATGGTGCTTGCTGGTCTGTTTCGGGTACAGGCTATTTCTTTCTGGGTATTTGTAAGGCATAAAATAGGGTAGGACTCTGATTCTTATAAAAGGGTCTCTGGCAGCGACTAGAATACTAATATCAGTCATTAATAATACAAGACGCAGTGAGACACTGAGCAAGAAATCGAGTGCAAAGAGCTCCATGTGATAACTGCCCTTTGAGGTGTGCTTTGGTTGTCAGGAAAGTACTGTTGACTTTTTAATGACCATTATTAGAATTCCAGGTTAACAACCTGAGAGCTGAACTGAGTAGATTGCATGTCTCAACACCACTGATCAGTCCGTTTGCAGATTCAGTCAGCCATCTTGGCATCTGGTTACACTTGGTTCATTGTTTGTAGTACATCTTTGCAACAGATTAACTTGTTTGTAAATGAAAGCTTAAATGCTGGAGTGGATGAACTCAGTCTATGAAAATAAATGGCCAGAGCTGGTGAGCAGCTTCCAGCTGGCCCAGTTCAGCACTTGCATTAGGCCTTTTGTAATTAATTTGCCTACAGCCTAGGAGCAGAGTGGTGACTGTGCTAGAATAAAATAATTGTAACTAGAAATATTGGCTAGTTCTTATTTACCAGCGCCTACTTACCACTCCCTTAAACAGAGACACCTGCACATTTACAAGAATTTACTTCAGCATACACATAGTTAGTGAAGGAGGTATAAATACATTTCTGGTGCCTTGAAATTCCAGTTGATCTGCAGGAAGTGAGCTTGCCTTGTGCAGGAACTCTGGAGGGGTTCTATATAGGATAGGCACAATTTTAGTGCTTCAGGAATGTTTCAGAAATAGAGAATATCACTCTATATAGAGAAGAGGGAAGGGGGTTAACATAGGGACCCCCTAATGCTTTAGGGACACCCATCAGTGTTTTAGCTGTCTTATTTTTGGCAGAGTGGGGGCTGCAGATTCAGTTCTTAGAAATGTCCTATTTCTAAAGGTAACACAACACCTCAACCTTTTTCACTCTGAGGTAAATGAAACTGATACCATTGGATAGGAAAAAAAATCAAAGGAGAAAATGAACTAGCATAACCTGGAACATAGTAAACAACTATTTTTTAAAATTCTAATACTAAAAAAATAAAAGCAGTTACCATAGGAACTCAAATAATTGAGAACTATCAAGTTCTTTAGGGACACATTGACTTGCATAGACTAACAATTATGCTGCTCTCTGATAAAGTCCTTATGTATACTATGTATGCTTAGACTTTTTCATGACACCTGTTCTGAGTAAAGCCTGTAGTCTACTTTTTCCTTTCAGACTTTTACTTTCTAGCTCTGGACTTTCATCTTCTTCAGCTTCCCACATCCATCTTTCTTTCACTTTACATTTATTTCAGAAATTTTATTTTAAAAGTGAAATGGAGATTGAAGAATTTGGGATATTTTTCAGGGCCAGCCCTACGCCAAATGGTGCCCCAAGGCTAAGGAGTGTCTTCGGCACCCGCCTTCTCCATTTGTTAAATTTTTGAATACCTTTTTTTATTATTGCTATTGTGGCCCATTTCATGACTGATGCGTGGTTTGCAGGCATGATTTATCCCTGTTGTATAATAAATTTATATGCTTGTATCAGTAAAATCTGTATTTAGTCACACCATATATATATATATATATCACATCCTCATCCATGCATGGTTTGTTCCAGTAGCCCACTTATCATCAGATTGTCCTGGTTCCCCAACATCTGGCGCAGACCTTGTTAATCCAGGCAACATCCAAGCCAGCATGACTTTCCTAGTTTGTGTCACTCTCATATTCGAGGTAGGCAAGTGAGGCATTAGGGGGTCTTTTGCCTAAGGACCCCTACTGGGAAAGTAGGCAGGTACTCACCAGGATTTGAACCCCAGCCTCCCGTATCAAAGGGCGTCACTCTTAACTACTACAGCGTGCTTAACCACTACGCTAGCCAGTCATCAACAGGTACACCCTGTCAGTCATCAGATACCCTGCCGGTATAGTGAGCTGGCCAAAGGAGGACATGGAGGCTGCTGATGTGAAGACCCGGAAGCTCCTCACAATGTACGGAGGTTTCCACCCCAAGTCCAACACCCAGAGACTGTACGCCAGCTGGAAAGAAGGCGGGCGGGGTTTGGTGAGTGTCAAAGCCACTGTCCTGGATGAAACCCAGAGCATCCAGGAGTACATCAGTAAGATGGCACCCAAAGATGAGCTGCTGAGAGAATGCCTGAGGCAGCAGCAGACATGGGAGGAAGATCAAGTAGAAGAAGTGCCATGGCAAGACAAGACCCTGCATGGGATGTACCATCGACAGATAGCTGAGGTGGCTGACATTGGGAAATCCTACCTGTGGCTGGAAAAGGCTGGACTAAAAGACAGCACTGAGGCACTGATCACAGCAACACAAGAACAGGCATTGAGCACCAGATCCATTGAAGCAGGGGTCTACCACACTAGACAGGACCCAAGGTGCAGACTGTGCAGAGAGGCCTCAGAGACAGTCCAACACATAGTGGCAGGATGTAAGATGCAGGCAGGAACAGCATACACTGAACGGCATAACCAAGTAGCTGGCATTGTGTACAGGAACATCTGCACAGTGTATGGGCTAGACCCTCCCAAAACCAGATGGGAGATCCCACAGAAGGTCGTGGAGAATAACAGGGCTAAGATCCTGTGGGACTTCCAGATCCAGACAGACAGGCAGGTACTGGCCAATCAACCAGACATCGTGGTAATAGACAAGGACCAGAAGGCGGCGGTGGTGATAGATGTAGCAGTGCCAAGTGACAGCAACATCAGGAAGAAGGAGTATGAGAAGCTGGAGAAGTACCAGGGCCTGAAAGAGGAACTAGAGCAGATGTGGAAAGTGAAGGCCAAAGTCGTCCCGGTGGTGGTAGGAGCACTCGGGGCTGTGACTCCTAAGCTGGGAGAGTGGCTCCAACAGATCCCAGGAACAACATCAGAGCTCTCTGTCCAGAAGAGTGCAGTGCTAGGAACAGCTAAGATACTGCGCAGAGCCCTCAAACTCCCAGGCCTCTGGTAGTGGACCCGAGGTTGAGGATGACACATACCACCCATAGGGGGTGAGAGAGGAATTTTTATATATATATATAATAAAACATATATATAATAAAATATAAATTCAGCTTTATCAGCAGGCATCTTCTTGAGCTTGGATTTTGAACTTACCTTCAGTAACCAGTCCCACCAACAAAGTAAATTTCTTTCCTGTCACTTGTGGGCTGAATTGGGTCCTTTGGTTGTATTACATATTTATGGCTCAGTGCTAATCCTTTACTGATTGAGATCTAGTGCCTGTTTCCTCTATGGTATGTTTGTTTTCATATTTTCTTTGTGTTTCTGCTACAAATAACAATCCAGACAAATATTTATTATTCTTCCTATAATAATGCTACGTACATTAAGGCAGCTTGGAAAATGTTCTTTAGATTGTGATGGCCCTCAAAACCAGCCACAATGTCCTCATCTCATAATTATACAGACTTTCTTCTAGCCTTCTGAAAGAACAGCAATCCTATTGTTTGTCAGTATTTCAAAAGAAGAGTTCCTCTACTAATACAAGCTGTGAAGACAGCCTATCTTAAGGAGAAGCTAATGTCTATGTCTCTAGAGAAGGCCTCCTCTAAAATAAAAATACTTTGCATTTATATAGCACCTTTCATACTAGGATCTCAAAGTCCTCTATGTTAATGTCATAGATCCCTGTGAGTTTGTTTAAATATTGTATTCATATTAACATAGGGGAACGGAAGCACAGGAAAGTAAAGGTTCACATTTTTTTAGAAGAGCATGTACCCTTTACACATTCTCAATTGGCTGTGCAAAAATGGCTGATGTGTGAAGGGTGATTATGCCCATGAAAGCCTAAGTAATAAATAAATTTGTTTGGCTTTAAAAGTGATAGAGGACTCCTTGTTCGTTTTTGCTGAACTAGACCAACATGGGTACCCTTCTGGAAAACTCAGAGTTACTCAAAGTCTTGTGACTAGTAAGCCAGATTGAGATTGAAATCTTCAGCACAACACTCACATCTAACATTTAGACCAGATGTTGGCAACCTTTGCCAGCTCCCATGCTAGCCCCACCACCAAACCTCTGCAGATGCTAGGGGCAGGGTCAGCAGGATCTGTGGTGCCCTTGCTGTCCCAGGACCTTCTATGGGCCTTCTGCAGCAGGTGAAATCAGCCATGGCGCTGACCAGTGCCACAGGGCTGGGAGCTTTGTGTGCCGTACAGAATGGGCACGTGTGCCTTCTCTGGCATGCTTTCTGGGGGTTGCTGACCCCTGATTTAGACTAAAGGAGGAGGTCCATTAATTGCTTTCAGTAGTAGGCTGTCATCCCCTAGCAAGGGACATGAGACACACTTGACCAGTGCACAAATCCTCCAGTTACATGTATACAAGCCAGAGTGCTTGCACTTTTCCATGCATGCACTTAGAAATTGGATGTAAGTAGTTTGCTTGAGTTAGTTTAGTTACAGGAGTCACTGAGAGACAATTATGGCCTGTGCAAGGGAAGAGGTCGGAGTAGATGATCACATTGATACCTTTATGCCTTAAAATCTATGAACACATGAATAACCTACTAAAGTTAGGTAGTGGACAGAACCCAGGAGTACTACTTCCTCTGTCTCTAACTACCAAGTCATGCCACCTTTTTACAAACTAAACTAAACTTAGTATGTTAGGCTATGTCTACATTTACATTGTTAAATCGACTTAACTTAAATAGAACTAGTTAAATTGAACTAATAATCAAAAACTCGAATTAAGTGAAACATGGCTCCACTAGAAACCCAAATTGAACAAGCATGTCAATGGACAGGACTTGCTAGTTCAATTTAGGAGAGGGGCACCATAGGAGGTGTGGGAACATGGCCCCCAAGAAGGGCCCTGCACCCACCCAATATATGAAAATAGGAAGGCACCCTGGGAGGAGGAAGGGCAAAATGTTAATTTGAACTAATAGTTAGTTCTCATTAACATGGCTTCACTGGGTTAAATCAAACTAATACATTTGATTTAACCATTGTTTCAAGTTTAAGGGAGGTTTTATCATTTCAAAATGACCTTTCCTTATTTTGAATTGAGGGAGGTCCTTATTTTGAACTAAGAAAAGCGAGTGTAGCCATGCAATACTTTACATTGAATTAATCATCATTAATGAATTTAAAGGGAAAGTGTAGATATAGTCTTAGTATTTTTCTTGGGCTAGGGAAATGCAAAGTTCCTGTGAGCTGGGTTAATGCTCTTGATAGACAATATTTGCTTCCTGTGTCAAAAGAAACACTGGTCTTTATTGGCAGAACATTTATTTAAGTTTTCAAATAATTAAATATCTGTACTGAAAATTTAATATTAAATAATACTTTGGAAATGATTTAATGATTATTTTTATCTTTTAGGAATTATAATTCATTTATAAATTATTTAAAATGATTATTTTATTTTATTTTTTGTAAATAAAGCCCTCTATGATGGCACTCTTAGAAATAGGCTTTGTAATAATAATAATAATGCAGCTTGGTCAAATTATGTAAGATATACTAACAAACAAGGATCTCATGGGCACAGCATTCACAATATTTTCTATTTTGTTTGAGATGAGTACTTTACTGAGCATCAGTCATTGATGTAATCAAGAGTAGTCTGTCAACAACAAGTTCTGTCCTCTAAAGCAAATTGGTATTGGTATGTGCACTGGCTGACAGAGACATCCCTTATCACTGCTTGTTAAACACCATCTATTTCACAATATTTCTAGTTAGTTTGCCATAAAACCTGCTTCTATCTATTTAGTAATATTTTTTAAAGATCTTTGAAATTGTCATGTATTTTATTGGCATTTCTACATAGTGAACTGTAGGGGGAGATAAGGTCAGAAACAAAGTTTAGAAGGCAACAGTAAGATTGACAAGTAATGTACAGTATTTTCTTGGTGTCAAGCCAGAGGCTTTCAGTGCTGTTAAAATGGTAAACTATATAGCAAATATTTGATGTGCCAAACCACAGAAGATGGTTGATGGTGGTTATGGATTGGAAGAGACTCTGTATATAATCCCTTTAGTGTAATTACTTGCACTGTACATTTTTTTCACATGCTATGTATTACACAGCTGGTAATATATTTGTAGGGTTTTTTTTTGTAGTTTTATGGAATTATGTGTGAATGGAGGACCAGCAAAAGCATTTAACATATTGTGAAATAAGGCTTTTGTTTCTTGCTATCCCTTTAGTTCCATGGATCCTATGCAAGCATGTTCAGAAAGTGATGAAATGGACCTGATCTAGTTCCAGAAAAAGATTTTTTCTGGAAACAAATGTAAATGGTACCTTATTAACCAGTTCTCATAAGACAGAAAACAATGTTAATAAGGAAATTAAGTAGAGGAAATATGACAGGCGTTTGAAAGTCTTGCTACTACCCAGTCATTCTTTTGCTCCACCACAAAATCCCTCATCACCTCTTCACTTGTGGGCTGATTTCCCCCCCCCCATCACATTCATTTCTTTCATGCACCCTTTTCCCCAGCCACCTGGAGATTAGAACACTCTCCCTACCCCAGTATGTAGGTCACCACCCTTTCTTCTTGAAATATATCCCCCAAACTCAATTATTTCTAAAGCGACATATGCTAATTTACTGATCCATTATGTTTTAAAAACAATTGCTCTAGAAGTGGAGCTTCCTATGAGTCTCTCAGGGTATGTCTACTGGAGGCTGTGTTAAGTCAATTTAACATGGTCAACTTTAAGCCAGTTTAGAGCGTCCACACTGAAAACTCCTGTTGACTGCTTAAATTCACACTGGCATGTGCAAGGTTGACCCTTCCTGGAGGCCAAGAACTCTGAGAGGGGGTCTGGAGGCCATTTAGGTTGACTTAAGGGCTTTTCTCTGTCTACACTGGCTTAAGTTGACTTAATAAGGTCTACTTAAACATTAAGTCAATCTTAAGAGGTGGTGGTGTTAAGTCGACTTAAGGAAGCACTTAAGTTGACTTAATAAAAGCCCAATGTGGCCACAGAGGTCTGTAGGTCAACTTAACCTTCCTTAAGTTGACCTAAGGCTCCAGTGTAGATGTATCCTTAGTATGTTTCCTGTCTGTTTAGATGTTGAGAAGTTCCAAAGGCATAGCCATGTTAGTCTGATTCAGCAAAACAAATAAGGAATCCTGTGGCAGTTTAAAGACTAACAAATTTATTTATTGCATG
This sequence comes from Podocnemis expansa, assembly GCA_007922195.1. Lineage (NCBI taxonomy): Eukaryota > Metazoa > Chordata > Testudines > Podocnemididae > Podocnemis > Podocnemis expansa. Next base: position 19,544,549 of record ML681997.1, read on the forward strand.
AGCTTTCATGGGAGAAAAATCCCACTTCATCAGATGCTTGTCAAAGCCTATTTGGAATATAGGTTCCTGGGCATGGAAACTGTTTTCAGTTTTGTATAGTGGCAACTAAGATGTCAGTTCAAAGCCTGTGAAGTAAATGAAAATATTTTGTCTACTACCATGAGCTTCGGATCAGGGCATAGGTGCATCAAACACACTGGATTTTGAAGTGGGCTATGAGCAGCACTTGCTTTTTATGTTCATCTCTTCTTCCTGTAGGCCAGCCAAGAAGATATCTTTAAAGATGGACGTTTAGCCTTGGTGCTAATGCTTCTTGCCTCTGTAGATTTAATCAAACCTCACTTCTGATTAATTTAATTGTGTCTGTAACTGATTTGTTCTTCAATTTTTCATTAAAAATAAAACAAATCACCTTGGAAGTGTCTGATTTGAGTATTGTGACAAGCATACCTAAGGTCTAGAGTGTTTTTCAGAAGAAGAATTACCAGGAAAACTGGAAGACTGTCTGCAAAAACACTCATGTTCATACTTAATGTTAAGCACCTGAGTTACCTTGTTGAAGACACTGAAACTTCTGACACCTGCTTAATGTTAAACATGTGCAAAACTGTTTACATGGGTGGGGCCTATAACCCTTCTTTTAAAGCACAGTGCAAATTCACAAGGCAACTTTAAACAAGTAATCTTTATACTGTTTACAGCAGCTATGGATCTATTCCACAGCATTTGTGGAAATCCACATCTGGCATTTTTGGAAATTTTTGAGCTAAGCTCAAACCTCAGTATTTGGATACAGGGTGAAGAGAGACTCACGTCTTGGTGGCTTCATAGGTTGTTGTGCTTAAATACATTTGATTATATATTGTGTTTATGTAATAAAAACAAAGCTTTAGGCTGGCTTTCTTTGGGGAGGGGCTAAAGATGGGGATTGGAATCATTTAAAGATATTATGGCAATCAGAGGGCACGAGCATCGTTGCTCGGGGGAAAGACGTGAGGCCCGGAACCGGGCTCTGCTGCCTGGCCACAACCCCACCCCCAAGCCCTGATTTGGAGGCAGGCCCTGGGCTCCTGCCACTGCCAACCTGGTCCCCAATCCTCGGCTGGGGCTGGGGCCAAGCGAGAGAGTGGCTGCTGTGGGCAGCCCAGCCCAGGAGAGGCAGATGCTGCTGTGGCTGGCCCAGCCCTGGTTACCCGGTCTGGGGAGGCAGGCACCGTCGTGGCTAGCCCGGATCCGGGTACCCAGCCAGGGCTGGGGCTGGGAGAGGCAGGGGGTGCCCCAGGCATTTGAGGCACCGGCGCCAGGACTTGGGGTATGAACCCCATGTGCCAGGTACCAGCAACGTCCCTGTCAGAAGGAGATGGCAGGGCAGAGTGAGGAAGGCCAATACCCAATGATATTACAGCAAATGAGGAAAATAACCCAGAGTCCATGCTTCAGAGCTGAGTGAATAGTGATGTCAAGAGGCCATGACCAGAAGGAAAAGAGGTCAGTGGCTCTAGATCCAGATTATTGCAATAACACATTATTTCTCAGCCTTTCCAGATTACTGTACCTCTTTCAGGAGTCTGATCTGTTTTGCACACTCCAAGCATCATTCTCAATTAAAAACTACCTGCTTACAAAATCAGACAAAAAATTACAGAAGTATCACAGCACATTACTACTGCAATATTGTTTACTTTCTCATTTTTACCATATTGTTATTAAATAAATCAATTGGGATATAAATACTGTACTTGCATTTCAGTATATGGTGTGTATATAGTGGTACAAACATGTCATTGTATGAAATTTTAGTTTGTACTGACTTCACTGGTGCTTTTTGTGTAGCCTGTTACAGAACTTGGCAAATATCTAGATGAGTCCATGTTTCTGCTGGAAGACCTCTGCATATCTATAGGGGTATACATACTGCTGCTTGAGGACCACTGTAACAAGGCATAAATCCAGTGTCTCTGCTTATCGACGAGACTCTGTAACCCACTAACTCCTTCTAACAGGCCACTCTTCCTTCATTGGTTCCTTACAATGTGGCGAGCTACTTATGCTGACCTATCTGTTCCACCTTGCATTTTGCTATGAAGCCAAGAGATCATTTTCCAGAGCTGAAGAAGATCTCCGTGTAACTCAAAAGCATGTCTCTCTCATCAACTGAAGTTAGTTCAATAAAAGATATTACCCCACCCACCTTGTCTCTCTGACAGGGTAGAACACAGATCATTCACCTCCCAGTCCACTGACTTAACTTCCAGACCATCTTTTCTTTGTTAGGATGAGAGTAAAAGGGAACCAAATAAAATGGAGGTGACTTTAGGGTGACTCCTACAGCATCAAAACAAAAGGTTTCAGAGTCCCTGTGAGCCTGAAAACAGGGAGAGTGTATCTTGAGGAATCTTTCCTTTGAAGACGGACATGAGCTGCCTTCTAAGCTGGGGTAGATCAGTATTGCTTGGCTTCAGTGGTGCTTATGCTGATTTACATGAGTTTAATAATCTGGCAGGGAACAATGCACTTTTTGTTGAATCTTTATTTGATCCTCAGAACATCCCTCATATTAAGTGGGAGAGGAATATCAGTCAGTAGATGTTTAGTCTTAATATTTTTCATTCCTGAAATGGGAAATGAATTAACAGAAGTGTAAACAGAACAGAGCAGTTTTATTAGTAGAGCTGTCTGAATTACCTGAAAAACAAAACAAAACAAAAAGCATATTGGCAAAGATGGGCAAAGACATTATTTCTTGACTAATATGTGGCTTTTGCATTAAATATGAATTTAGGCCAATAGACTGTGCTGGAAATGACTCTCAGTTCGCAAGAGTTCAAGCCCATGAAGAAATCTGGCTGATAATACACGAGTCTTTAGATCAGACCATGCTACCCATGAGCCTGAGGCTGCAAAATGTTTAGTGCCTTTTGGGAGCAACTAGGTTCTTTTATATCAATTGGCTTCAGTGAATGTTGAGTGCACCTACAACATCCAAGATCAGGAGCCTTACCATCTTTGCTGTGAGTACGATAGTATAAAAGAATGTTGATTTGCATATCTCTCCCACTGCTGAAATATTTAATTAGTAGTAATAGTATGGTGCCACATTGTGTTAGGCCCTTTACAAATGGGTCTGAAGATAAAGTTTTAGAGGTGCTGATTAGCCCTCAGACAGAAAAAATATAGGTAAGTTCAATAGATATTATTAATATAGAGCTCAATAGTAAATTGAGATGTGCACTCATAAAAAGGAGTAAGGAGATGCAACTGGGCCCGTTATGCTAATATATAGGCTACCTGCATTTTCATATCCTGCATGGGGAGGAGAGCAGGTACCACCAGCTTCAACTTCCTTTCCTATCTAGAGGAGTGGACAAGTAGGTCTGTGGCACTGCCAAAATCTTAGTTCTATGGTGCTGACCTGGGCTACAGAACTGGAGCTGAGTGGGGCCATCTGTTCCCCATGGAGCATAGGAGAAGTGGAGACCACATTGATTCTTAAAGTAACGATCAACTTCCTGCCCCACTCTGTATAGCACAACTATGCAGTGACCCTAACTGGGGCTGGATAGTGTATTACAACCCAACAGAAATAACAGAAAAATGGCTTTCAAGGGGTGCTGTGGTTTCATGGAGGAATAATATGCTTTTAGAAAGATAGTAAATGTATAAGCCAACACTTAACAAACTTTCCTTGAAGTCAATGGGAAGCAGGCCATGTGAGGACAAGAACCTTGAGGCCACAGAAACTGCTGCAGTTTGACTATTGTTTACTCTAAATTGGACTGAAAAGTCAGAATGGTGAAATTTTCTGTGAAACAATTTTTTTAAAAAATCCATATTGGTAAACTTAGGTGGAATTTTTCAAAAAACTCCAGAGGAGCCAGACCATATACCCATTCTCCAGGCTGGCAGTTAGGGAACTAGCCAGCCAAGGCGTCAACCCACCTACTTAACAGAATGGAGAGTCAGGTTGGGCAGCCTGGATATAAGCATTTTTGAATATCTTATATTAAATGTATAAACTGCAGTGGATAAGATAACATCCTTGTGCATACATCAGATATAAATCCTGTCAGGCACATGAAGGATTTATCCTTGTAAATAGTTGTACTTTCAAATGTTGCTCACACAGGTTTACAGACTTTTAGTGTGACTTGGTGGCTGCCCAACATGCTTATTGCCAGTAAATCATATACTAACAGATTTCTCCTATATGTAGATACTTACTGAAAACACAGCTGCCTATGCATAGGTACTGCATCACCAGAATCGGACTTACTGCTCCACAGAGCATTTCAAAGTGCTCTGGGAACCTCATAATATGCACTAGGTAAAGCCAAACCCTATTCTATTCCATTTGCATCTTGTAACAGTCTAATACTTCACAGCTGTCAAAATGGTCTCTACCATTGCCACTAGAAATGTTATGTGACAGCATTAATAGAATTCAGACCCTCTTATTCCATGGCACACATCCCACTCTGCCGCCGAGGTAAAGAAGAATCACCATTCGGCAATATGTGATCTATGACACACAATTTTAGTTCCATCCTGTAGAGGACAGTAGAATATGTACATACTAGTTTTTGCCAAAAAGCAATATAGCCAAGCAATGGAGTGGAACATAAACTGAATTTCTATTTTAAAACAAAACCAAATCCTTCTTTTTCTTTGAAAAACAGAACCTCGTGAATCCACGTAAAACATTTTCCTTAAGTGTTTGATGGTTGCTATTTAAATGTGTAGCAGACTTGGCCTATATAAAATAATATTAATTGCTGCATTCTCAAGATGAAAGCATCAAACACTTTAATTGTGCTCTGCATGTTTAGGATGCAAACAAAAGTGTTCATTGTGAACCTGCCAATTAAAGTAGCTGCCAATAGGGAAAGGAGACATGCCTGTGGCTTTTCTTGGGTTAGCTGAGGTCATGTCTACAACTAATGCACAGGTTCTTAAAGAACTTTGGCTTCTGAATGCATGAAAATCCTGGGCAATGTTCAGCTCTTTCTATTAAAAGTTTTGCAGTCATTTTGCACTGAGATCAATTTTTATAGAAAAAAACGTTAAGAATTTGTATATAATGCTAGAAGAATGCAAGAGGCTGCCTGAGCCATTCCTGCTGAGAACCCAGTTAGAGGGCTGCTCTTGAGATAAAGAGTTCGTATAAAGGATCCTGATCTAGCAAAATAGCAAACACATGCAGCACTTACATGGTCCCAGTGAAGTCAATGGACTGCTCATGTGCATATAGTTCAGCAACTGCTTAAGCGCTTTGCTGGATCAGATCTCATTACAGAGACATTCATTAAATCTATTTTATATTTTCATTGCAGTTCTAAAGGAGACAGAGTAACTTAGTGACACTAGATTACTTTAACCCACCCTGCCAAACACCAAGATTGCACAGTTCCAAAGGGATAGCCATGTTAGTTTAGTTCAGTGAAACAAACAAGGAGTCCTGTGGCACAATATTACAAACTATCTGCCAACCTTCTTCACTTTTTAAAAATGGTTTCATAGAATTAGTGAAATTTTAGTCACAGCCTTCCATCAAATGAGAATAGCTGGGCCTGATTCTCATTTCATTTCCCCCAAGAACAATTTTGGTGAAGATGAGTAGGTGGCAAACAGGCTATTATGAGCAGAGTCTCAAATCAGATGTTGGAAGCTGTTATTTCAATCCAAAAAACTAAGCGGAACCTGTATAGGCTACATGTCTATAAGAACTTCAAAATGTTATGTATAGCAATTAAATGAATATGACCTTGTGTAAGGTGAAGGTTTCTAAAGAAAATATGTAATGCCTCATCTGCTTCTGCATATTTGTGAGGTTTGTGCCATATGACACTTTGTGTTATACAAATAACTAATTTGTTGCTAATTATACTGGAATTCATTAAAAATACACTTAAAAGTCATAAATCAAGTCTGTTTTATTTTTCAGGACTCTGACTACCACTATCATTTATTTGCTAATGCATAATTTTCCCCTTAGCAACAATATGGAATGCTCTAGAATTTTTTTTAATCTGCATAGGAAAGCAACAAAACCATAACCACTCACCACTGAAAGACAAGGTTGATCTCTGGGACCTAATTCAGCAACAATTTGTTTCATCTTTCTCACCACATAAGACAGCAGAAGCTGTCCTTTTGGAGAACGCTCATGAGTTCAACACAGGAAAGCTGTGCAGATCTTTTTTTAACTGAATCTGGTTTAGTGTCTAGGAGTATCCCAGCTTATTTCACATTTATTATTAAGCATGCAATCTATTCATTGGAAAGATGTTGATTTTGTTTTCCACATAGGAAAGTGACTTCTCTGGAGATTACATTAATTACTTACCTATTTCTGTCTAATCTGTATAATTTCTTAAACTGGGTAGTTATCTGAAATAACTTGCAGTATTGCATGTATAATTTATTGGCTACATTTTCTGAAAAAGGATTCCAAAATGTTTCCTGCAATTCTGCGTGCCCGAGTTGTCTATGATACAATTTTAGAGCCCTGTTTAGGGCCCTTTAAAAATTTGGCTCATAGCATCAATGCTGATGTTTTCAGTGGAGTTACAGTATAGCTACTATACAATTTAAATAAAATAATAGAAAGTAACAGGAAACCACTGTGTCAATAATTCATGTCATCAATCTGCTGTATGTTGTGTAGGCATGGAGTAGAGATTTCACTGTGCATTGCTGTGCATATACTAAAACCATACATACGTTGCTGAATAACATGTATATTTTCATATCTTCTGATAAATTATACCAATAAGCAATCTCCCATTCATTAGCACCCCCATTCTCATCTCTAGACCTTCTTTCATTCTTCTTCCTATGCTTAGAGCAACTTCTGACTCTCAGTGTATCAGGACATATTTTCTTATTCAGATTCCTAACTGCAGGCCCATCAAATACCATGTATGTCCCTAGCAACCACCATCAAATACCATATATACCCCTAGCTTTTTATTAAATGGATAAGGGAGAAAAATGCAATTAAAATTAAGTTATAAATTAACATTAGTTTGTAGATGACCTAAACATTGAGTGATAGGGAAATAACAAAGAGAACAGAGCACTGACAGAGTGATTTGAATTGCGTGCTAAGTTGTGCAGAAGCAAACCATATGCATTTTAATACAGCCAAATGTAAACATATACATTTGGGAACAAAGAATGTAGACCGTATTTACAGGATGGGGGGGGACTCTGGTAAGCAGAGGTTCTGAAAAAGACTTTGGGACTCATCTAAACATGACCTCCCAGTGTGGTGCTATGACCAAAAGAGCAAAAGGAATCCTTGAATGCCAAAATCGTAGAATCTCAAATAGGAGTCAAGTGGTTATATCAGCTCTGTTTTTGGCACTGGTGCTACCACTACTGGACTGTTGTATCCAATTTTGGTGCCCACAATTCAAGAAATATGCTGATAAACTGGAGTGGGTTTGGAGAAAAGTCATGAGAATGATTAAGGATTGAAACATGCCTTACAGTGATAGACTCAAGGAACTCAATCTATTTACTTGAACAGGAAGAAGATGAAGGGGTGACTCGTTTTAAGTGTGTAAGAATCTGTATGGAGAACAAATATTTGATAATGGGTTCTTCAGCGTAGGAGGCAAACATAGAACAAGATTTGAGGGCTGGAGGTTGAATCTAGACAAAGTCAGACTTAATTAGGCTGTTGATTTTTAACAATGAGGATAAAAAGCTGTTGGAACAACTAACCAATAATTATGGTGGAATCTCAAAAATCACTAGCAATTTTAAAATCAAGGCTAGATATTTTCTAAAAAATATTGTCTAAGAATTATTTTGGGGAAACTGTTACGCAGAAGGTCAGATTAGATTGTGATGGTTGTCTCTTCTGACTTTAGAATCTCTGTCTCCCATTGCATCCTCTCTTATCAGAGGCCTGGTCTACACTGCCACTGGTGGCCAACAGGAGATTTGCAAGATATGCATTGTATTGACTTACTTACCTTGATATAACATGGTATCTCTACTATTCAGCATTGATGGCGGAAGCTCTCCAGTCAATGCAAACTTATTCTTTCTGGTGGGAGTGGGGTGGATTAATGGCATCGGCTAGAGAGCGCTTCCGAGATCGATTGAGTGTGTCTTCACAGACCACTCAGTTGATCCTGCTGCATCAATCTCTGCAGCCCTGCCAGTGTAGACATATCCAGAGTCTCCTTTAGACTTATATTTGTTATGGCAAGCATTATCCTTATTGGTGTTTTGTACATGTCAAGCATATTGTCAATGTGTAAAAGATTAATAATGTAAAGTAATAGTTCAGTGTGTTTTAAAAAGCATCCTGCAGGGACATGCTGTATCAGGCTTGTTCTCTCTTCTTCATTTCAGCCCTTCAGAAAAGGATTTTTTAACAGCCTTTATGCATCAGTTCATCAGTTCCTGAGTTGTACTATGTGAATCACAAATCATCCAAAGAGCATATAGTGGTGGTTTTTGAAGACCAACTAGGGAAATCTTTCTTTTTTCTAGTTAAGAGAAACAAAACAGCTGGTGAGGGAGATGAGATGAGATGAGATGAAGGGCAAATCAAGACAATGGCTAAAATCTTCAAAAGCTCTTCTTTCCCATTTTCAAAAGTGATTTCAGCATTTGGGACAGGCATGAGGCACCTAAATACCTTTGAGGATTTGAGCCTTAAGAGCTTAAGTCTCTTTGAAAATCAGTGGAATTTAGGTGTCTAAGGAGCAGATTTTGAAAGGTGTTTAAGAATTGCTGTGTTCAGCACTGCAAGACCCCAGTGCCAGAATTATGAAGATAATTATATAGCTAGTGGGATTTTCAAAAGAACATTAGCACCTAACTCTAATGGGAGCCGTTGATGATCCCATGAGGCATTTATCTGCATCTTGAGGAGTCTAAATACCTTTAAAAATCTGGCCTGAATGATTTATGCTGCTGTTCAAACTTAGAATCATATAGCCCATTGACTTTCAAAACTATCTACGCAACAAATTTTGGCTGACAGAAGTTACATAGTCATAAAGGTGCCACAGTATATTGCTTGCGCACATGCCTATTTGGCTCCTTGCATTGGCAGTGCACGCACTCACCAACAGCCCTTGTTTTGAGGCACACCATGGTGCATCATGGGTAGGTATCTGAGTATGCAACTCACCACAGAACAGGCGTGAGTCTTTTGAGTAATTTTGGGAGTGCATGATGGAGCAGAAATGAATCATGCAGGGTGACTGGAATTGTGGGGTCAAGTTCCCTTCATGCTACTTTCTCCCAAAATGCTATCTCTATTCCATAATTTTCACACCTATTCTGAAAATCCCACCAACTCACACAGGACTTATTGCTGTTGGCCATCTGTGACAGAAGCCTGCAGGCTGCACAGCTCTGTGCTGTTGTCAAGCGTATTGCAAGCACAGGAGACATGATCCTCCAGCATTTGCAAAACCACAAGAACAGCTGTGGGGAACAAGACTATTTCCAGGTCTGCAGATTGCTGTGGGACAACAAGAGAACTGATCCAATATTGTCAGTGGCATTCATGGAGCAGCTGCAAATTCTGGAGTGTCTCTTCCGGACATGAGAAACACGTGCTTACTGTTGGGATCACATCGTAATGCGGGCTTGGGATGACAAGCAGCAGCTGTGGAACTTTTGGATGCAGTAGATCAGTGCTATAGATCACGTCAGTGGCACTGCTTTGGGTACCTCCATGGTGCCATAGTCTGACCTGATCCTGTGACTTACACATCCTGTATTTATTTACCTCCCATTCATCTGTACTTCTTCATCGTCAAGCATCTGACAAAGTGGGATTTTATCCCACAAAAGCTCATGTGACACATAAATTTGTTAGTCTTTTAAAGTGCCACAGAACTCATTTGTTTTGTTGAAATAGACTAACATGGCTGCTCCTTTGGAACTTCTCTCCATACCTGAAAGTGTGGTTGCACCTGTTTTCCACTACAAGTTGAACTATTTCACTGTGATTTCAAGGAAGACAAATAAGCGTCTGCCAGAGTGGGATTTTCTCTCACGAAAGCTCATGTAATAAATTAATTCATCAGTCTTTAAGTGACACTAGACTCTTTGTTTGTTTTGTTCCTCAAAACACTCTGCCTCTCTCTCTCTCTCACACACACACACACACACAAACACACTCTTACTTCATTGGGCTTCTTATGCTTGTGTTCAGTAATGTCATTTTGGCTCACAGGGCAGTTGAAAAATGATTGTCAAACTAATAGGATGCCCATGAAATCACGGGATTTAGAAACCTTCATCATGTGATGCTGTTCCTGCCTCACAAGGCATTGCAAATCCTTCCCAAAGTACCCTGCATGCAGTTGCAAAGTGGGATTGCTACCCACAATGCTCTGCTCCCTGTGTCAACAAAAGAGCTGATAATGTGCATGCACTCCATTGACACAGGCTCTTAAATTACTAGCTATTTTTTTAAAATAGAACCAAGTAGTAATTATATTAAAGGTAGCTAAATTGACATTGTTAATTTTCCCAATTTCCAAAGGGGTAGCCATGTTAGTTTAGTTCACAAAATAAACAAGTAGTCCTGTGGTAATTTTAAAGACTAACACATTTATTTGTTGCATGAGCTTTCATGGGAGAAAATCCCACTTTGTCAGATGCTTAAAGATGGGGAAGTACAGATGAATGGGAGGAAAATAAGTGCCACTAGACTCCTTGTTTATTTTCCCAATATTGCCTTTTCATGCATGTGGAATTGTTATAATTGCCCCAGTGAAGTTACATGAATGGGAGGTGATCTCTCTGTAGAGAATTACAATGCTGACGAGCTGTTTTCAGAAGAAATCCTAAAACACCAGTCTCTTAAATGAGAACTCTTGCCTACAGCTGTAGAGTGTTTAGGGCTAGGAACTGACTCCCAGATGCTTTGCCTGCTTGTGTTATGAATTGTCCAGAATGATTTCCAAGCTAAACAGGTGCCAGATCAGTCATCGTTTTAAAACTCATTTTTGATATTTTGGGCCACTTCCTTTCCTCGTGTACATCAGGATTGTTCCGGTAAGTTACTGGAACTGATTATATGGTAGCCACCAGTGCCTAATATATAGCAAAATAAGTGCCAGGCTCAAGGAAATAGGTGACAGGGCTCAAGCAATCCTCTCTGGGGTTCACTGGAGTCTCAGGAGGCAGCAGGGGTGAGTAGACAGCAGGGCCATCCGTAGCGGGTTGCGGGGCCTGGGCAATTGGCCTGGGGGGGACTCCTCTGCACTGGGAGGGTGGGGCAGGCTGGCCCAGAGGCTGGGCCCACACTCCTGCCCCTTCCCTGAGCCAGCCTCTCTGCCCCTGGGGGCAGAGCAGGCCGGTCCAGGGACTGGGCTCTGCTCTCCTGCCCTGCCTCTGGGCCGGTCCTCCCCGCCCCTAGGGCAGAACAACCGGCCAAGGGGAGGGGTGAGAGAGCAAAGCCCAGCCTCCGAGCTGTCCCTTCCCACCCCTGGGCTGGCTTTTCCCTGCCCAGGCGGCAGGTCAGATCAGGCTCCCACAGAGCAGAGGCTGGTTCCACCCTCCCCCTGCCTTCAGCTCCATGCCAAAAGCAGCGGGGAGAGGGTGGGGGACAGCATGGATGTGGGGGGCAGTGGTGTGGGCCCTGCACTGTCCTGCTCATGAACTGCGGGGCCAGGGGGGATTGCCCTCCCCACCCCAAGGATGGCCCTGGTGGACAGCTGCCTGGGACTAAATCAACCTAATTTCCTTCTTTGACAGAATTACTGGCCCAATGAATGGGGGGCAGAGGTTGACATGATATATCTTGGTTTTAATAAGGCTTCTGACTTAATCCCACACGCTGTTCTCATAGGAAACAGGGAAATGTGGTGTAGATGACATTGTTATACACTGGGTGCACAGCTGTTTGAAAGACCATACTCAAAGAATAATCATCAGTAGCTCACTGACAAACTGAGTGGGCTTATCTAGTCCTGCAGGTGCTGTCATTCATCAGCTACTAGCCCATATTTTCATTAATGACTCAGAAAACAGAATGATGAGTATGTTTTTAAAACGTGCAGATGAGAACAATCTGGGAGGAGGTTTAAGAATGTTGGAGGCCAGGATTAGAACTGGAAAGGACATCCACAAATTGAAGAAAAGGTCTGAATTCAACAAGATGAAAGTCAATAAACTCAAGTGCAAAGTATTTTGCTTAGGAAGGAAAAATCAAATGCAAAACTTCAAACAACTGGGGGAACAACTGGCTGGGTGGTAGTACTTGCTGATGATTATAGTGGATCACAAACTGAGTGTGAGTCAACAGTGTGATGCTGTTACAGAAAAAGCTAATATTCTGGGATATATAACAGGAGAGCTGTATGTAAGATAGGGGAGGTAATTATCTTTCTCTACTCTACACTGGCAAGGCTGTAGCTGGAATACTATGTCCAGTTCTGGGCATCTCCCTTTAAGAAATGTGGACGAAGTGCAGAAAGTTCTGGAGGGAGCAACAGAAAAGATTAAAGATGTAGAAAGCAAGATCTGTGAGGAATGATTGAAACAAACTGGGTTTGTTTGATCTGGAGAAGAGAAGGCTGATGGGGCGATAGCAATCTTCAGATATGTTAAGCAGCTTTATAAAAAGGAATTGGTCAATTATTGTCCATATTTACTCAAGGTAGAAAAAGAAGAAATGGCTTAATTTGCAGGAAAGATGAAATGTTTGAGATTAAGAATAAGTTTCTAATTATAAGCAGGGGTTAAATAGATGGAATGCACCGGGACAGCCCACAAATTTGAGGAGCCAGCACTCCAGGGCCCCAAAAAATAGAAAAATTGTGTGGAACCCAGTCCCTGGAGCTGCAGCCAGACTAGGGGAGGAGAGACACAGGAGATGCTGAGTAACACAGAGCCTCCTGTGTCCTCCCTATTTTGAAAGATCAGCCCGGTGCCCCCACCCCAGGTGTGCAGGGGCTGGGTGCGTGGGGGGACGCTGCCCAGCATTAGAGACAGGGGGCAGGAAAGTGCTGGGGGGGGGGTCACTGCGCTGGCCAGGCTGGGCTGCTCCTTCAAGGAGAAACAGCCCCAGGGTAAGTAAGTTAGGAGCTGCCTCCTGGGCCCTATTTCCCTTTCTGTGTGTGCTGGGCTACCCAGCTTACAGAGAAACAAAATTCTTCCAGAACTAGGACACAAGAGGGAGCATCTAACTGCAGCACAGCACTGGTGCCCCTTCAGGAGGGAAACTCCAAGGGTCTGATCCAGGGGACCCCTCAACATCCTCACTCGTACCCCTGCCATGGGTTGAGGGGGGCCGAGCCCATTCCTCCCCTTCTCTTCCCTCCTCTGTTGAAGTGGGGAGGGAAATGAGGCTGCTCAGCTCCAGCCAGAAGCTGGGGTCCCATCTGCAGCAGGAGCCATTACGTGATGGGGTGGGGGTGCTGGGCCGGGCCAGCGATTCAAGGGGGAACGGTGGATGCAGGAGGTACTGAGGGATGGCCCTCAATGCCCCCACCTCATGTGGTAAAGAGCCAATCTAGCCCCCCTTCCCTCTCCAGGTGGGGTGTGGTGGTGAGGCTGCCCTGTTTTAGCCAAGCCAGGCTGCAGGGCTGGTGCACGGGACCAGCGGCTGCCACACACTGGGTAACTGCAGGGGACAAGTGCGGGATGAACAGATTTGCATCCCTGCAGTCTCATATCCCCCCCTGCAGGTACAGGACCCCCTTCCCCAGGGCAGCTCCGGGCACCAGTCACACTTGGTATTGCCAGAGGGATAGCTCTGTGTCTAGTACAGTAAGACAGAGGGAAGGGAGGGAATCCCCACTTTTTCAAGCATCTGATGAAGTGAGAGTCTCTCGCATGAAAGCTCATGTGATAAATAAATTTGTTAGGCTTTAAAAGTGCCACCAGACTCCTGAGGGGATAGTGGCTGGCAAGGCAAAGGTTGATCCTGCCATGGGACTTCTGTGTGATGGGATTTGCTGTGAGTACAACCAAGCCTACCCCTCAGTGCCATAAAGCAAAAATCATTTTAAATATAGAGGGATTGAGGACTCAGGAGCTGGTGGGGAAGGAAGCCAGGGGTCAGGGTCGGGGAGCTGGCCTGGCAGGGATTCTGGGTAAGGGCCAAGGGGGTATTGGGGAGCTGGTAGGGCAGGGAAGGGGTTGGGGGATGAGGAGTCAGCAATAGAGGGAAGGAGGCAAGGGTTGGGGCCAGTATTTTTATGGAGCGAGAACCAATGCATATGGTGCTTAGAAATGGTTGTAAATGCCTACCTGGGCTGGGGGCTACATATGCATGAAGGGGGCCTGGACAATATAGAAAGAGGGCCCAGAGATTAGGAGGGTTCTGGGGCCCATCAAATTATACTTTAACCACTGATTATAAGGCTAGATAAGCACTAGAATAGACTTCCAAAGTTGGAAGCCTCATCACTGATGGGTTTTAAGAACAGGTTGCCAAACACCTGTCAGGGATGATCTAGGTTTAGTTGGTCCTGCCACAGTGTGGGAACTTGGAGATGATAACTCCTCAAGGTTCCTTCCAGCCCTACATTTCTATGATTCTGTGCATTCCCATTGTTATTTCATATAGAAATTGAATAGAAAGGATAAAGTATAGAGTCCTGGAGGACTCCACATGGGAGAGTCCTGACAGAGGATACTTAAGAGCTGTGCTCTCCCATACCTCTTGGCGAACACAAACCCAGTAAAAAGCTATTTCTGTCCATCACTGAAAGCTCTTGCAACTGATTAAAAAATGCCTCCAATTTGCTGTAACAGCCTGAGCTGATCCTGTGACTTATGTTTCCCTGCATTTATTTTCCTCCCATTCTGTAAAGTTTCCCATCTTCAAAGAGTCTGATGCAGTGGAATTTTCTCTCATTAAAGCTCATGCAGTAAATAATTTTGTTAAAAGCGCCACAGAATTCCTTGTTTGTTTCAATGATAATGAAAACAACAAACTTGCTTCATCAGTGATTGTAGCCCTTTTAATTTATCTACACCTATTTAGTTGGGTGATTTTGAACCTCCAAAATGTTCACAAAAGGAAAAGCTTATATAATGATTTTTTAGCTTGAGGTGGGGAGTGGGGCAAGGAGAGATTTTTAAAAAGCACAGAAGGCAATTAGGCACTCCACTCCCATTGACTTGCAACAAGAGTTAGGTGCTTAAATGTCCTTTATGTCTTGGGAAACCCCAACATCCCCTCCCTCAGGCCTTCATCAAATGCAGAATGGTGTAATAAGTGATAGCTCTGGGATTCTGCACTGTGTCACATTTTCTACATAAACTCTGTAGCAATATTTTGCAAACTCTAGAAATGGTGACAGTATTACCCATGTCCTTGGGTGCCTGTTATTTGCAGCAGCAATGAAATGTGTGATTTGTAGTTGAGATCAAACAACAGCCTACTTAAGAATTTTTTTTTACAAAGAACTGGCTTTTCACTGTCTCCCTGGCATTTCAAAACAGAGGAGACAAATGTGTTTGGCACCATCTGATGTCATTGTTGCTAAGAGTCTGATGTCAGAATTTGGCTTTCAGGAGTCTGTATATCAGTCATCTGAACTCAGCGATATAAAATAGTCAAAAATCTGTGCAGCATAAACTCTCTGGTCTCTGTACAACAGTGTTCAGTAGATTGGCGAGGAGAAAACACTTAAAAACATAAACAGCTAGACCAGCAGCCGCTGCTACATTTACACATTTATATATATATATTTTAAAGGTTCCTACTATTAATTCTAAAGCTGACGTTAATTAAAGCTATGGCAATAAACATACAACATTATCATTTCAGAAGGAAATTCATTTTGAACAAAGAGCTCATGAGTGAAACAACAAGAGGAAGTTCTTGGCTAAAGGTCTTACATCTCTCTGTGATTTCATGCCATGAAAGATATGATTTCTCATTGGGAAGGAGGGCAACTGCTGACTCTTTCGTGGAATTAGTGGCTAGTTTGGCACTGAGGTACAAAGTAATGGACCACTGATAGATGTAAATGTCACTTTAGGCTCTCAGACACATACATTCCAGTCGAGGAATTGCTATATATCTGTGTTTGAAGAATGTATTCAATGTAATTATACAAGTACTACCAATCCACTGTTGCTGGGAATAGCCTGCAATCTAGCTGACTTTGTCCGCTTAGGCACAATGTTTATCACTTGAGACGTTACTTGTGATGCTGAGCCAGGGACAGTTGAATGACCAGCAGGCTAAGTGACCTAAAAGAACCTTTAAGGACAAGTTTCAAAGGGTTAGCCGTGCTTGTCTAGTCCAACAAAACAAACAAGGAGGCTGGTGGCACTTTTATAGACTAACACATTTATTTATCGCATGAGCTTTTGTGGGAGAAAATCCCAATTTTTTCCCATGAAAACTCATGCAATAAATAGATTTGTTAGTCTTTAAAAGTGCCACCAAACTCCTTGTTTTTCTTTAAGGACAAGTTAGAAGAGTATTGAAATGGTAAACAGGGCCATTCATTGTAAACTGACTAGAGTCTTTGAAATGTAGACCTGTACTGATAGCAAATCAAAAGCAGATATGAATTGTATCTGTCTGTGCTTACCTATATCTTGTTAGAAGTTTAACAGCTACTTAGCTTGTAGCTGCTAAAATTCTGTTCCCATCTTCAAAGTATCTGATGAAGTGGGATTTTCTCCCACGAAAGCTCATGCGAAAAATAAATCTGTTAGTTTTAAAGTGCCACATGACTCCTTGTTTTATTTTTTCATTATTATAATCTGTTTATTCAGAGATCAGAGGAGGATATTAACATATAGATGAAAATTATGGTATAATACTATTGTGTCTCTAAAATTTCCACATTGTAAAACTACCTATGAACTGTTTGACTTCATATCTTATCCCATTGAATAGAAGTCAAACCATCAGCTCACTTTCATCAAAACCCATGAGTTGGAATTACCTGTCAGCAGCCAGCTTACTTCAGCTAGAAAGGAAGTCAGGCCTGATCCTGTTTTATCTTAGATCTGCTTAAACTTTGTCAAGGGAAGTTTAAGTTGCAAAACTGAGATCACTAGTGTGTCCTTAATTATCCCTGTAAATTCTCATGGAAGAATTTGAACAAATAGTCACATGGACTAGCTGTTGGACTACAACCTACTGAACTGATTCTAGTAGGGCAAATTGACAAATTTGCAAATTGACAGCCTCACCATCTCTGCTATCTGTCATAAGAAATGTACTCATATCTATATGTGTAATGATCTTTAACCAAAGTAGCTGTCTTTCTTTTATTTTTAAAATAAACATTAGACTAGTACATAAGAATTGGCTGTGAGTGTGTGTTTGGGTGCTACCTAAAATATTCATTGATCTGCTGGATAATGTGTCCAATTTCCTGGGATTGGTAGAAATCTATATATGGTGGCTAAGCTTTTAAGTAATCTTCATTATATAGACTTGGATGTCTGGGTGGGAGCTAAAGGCTGGATTGCTTAAAGAGAATTGTTTTTTAGCTTCCTGGTAGCCAGTAAGGTATTACAAAAACTGTTTGGTTACTGACTTGATGAAATCTAATTATAGTATAAAGCACCAGGTTTGAGGATTGTCTGCCCTATTTTCTGTAGTTTACCCTTATTGATGATTCTCAGTATAGCCCCTCCAGCAACCATGGTCATGTTACTCAAATAATGTTTCAACAGTAGTGAACCCCCAGAATTGAATTATGACTATGTGTTCACAAGGTGGTCATCCATTATACACAACTACAGATGGAGAATGGCTGCCCCCTCTCACCTACTTCATCTCCTCAGTCTTTCAGAAAATGCATTTGCTATTATTAGTGTTTCATGTTTTGTAAAATGTCTGATATAAGTGTGCAGTACTTACATTCAAAATCCTGAAAGGACTGGGAGGTTGTATTCAGAATCTTAAGATAAAACCCTGCTGTAGAAAGAGAGAGGGAAAAATCACAAATGATCTATCATTCAAAAATTGTTCATATCAGGAACAAAGAAATTTAGCTATAAGGATAATACTGAGGGCCAGATTCAGATTTCAATTACATCAACAGCATTGAAAATTCTTATGATTTTATGAAGAATCTTTTGATTTTATGAAGAATCTTATCATATTTATTGCTTTTTCTCCCCAAAGTCCCAAGTCTTGTAGGCATGTGATAACAGGAAAATCTCAGTTTTCATTAATTTTTTAATAAAAAAGTATCTTTCCATCCATCATTATTGCAAAATGAAATTTGAAAATGTGAAAACTTATAACTCTGACACCATGAGATTTAAATAAATAAATATAAGCCAGTCTTAAGATTTTGGGGGGATTCGACTCAATAAATTGACTTTGGTGGGGCTATGCCAACTTACATCAGCTGAGGTTCTGGCCCTCCATTTTTAGAATGCCAGTTGTAGTCATTTTCTTTTTTTAGTATCAAAACCCCTACATGGATTAGCAACATGTATTTTATTTTACCCAAAATAACCATCACTGCCAAGAAAACCAAAGGTGCAGTAAGGGATGGACGTATGTGGTTTAAATAACCTCTTTCCATCGGGTTACTACAGTATGTTATGAAGGCATTTGTAAATTGTCATATCAGATGGTAAACATGAATTCAAATATGGTAAAATTATAACAGAATCCCAGTGCCAGAGGGGCTGAGAATGCTGCATAGCGCTAGATTCATCTGTACATAATTCTGAATTCGATTCCCTGGTAGGGGTGCTGAAACGGGGTTTTCATCACTCCTCTTGCATACAGGCAGAGCTGTAGAAAAGATTTGCATTTAGTTTCAAACCCACTCAAGCTGAGTGTTGGATTCCAGGTTTTGTGTAGTCATGAACCTCACTTCCTGACTGAAGTAATTTGCTAAACTTAGAAAGAGGTTATATGTTCAGATGGGAAGGCACTGGATCTCCCTCCTCTCTTATGGCTTCCCATGCTCTTCTTGTGCAGCCTTCAGACCCCTTGCTCAGCTGCAATGGGAAGTGAGAGGCAAGGAGCTTCAACCTCAGCCTATCCCCTTGCTTGGCCATGCTGGATCTTGAGTTCACTTCAGATGTGGATTGTAGCTCTGACCATCTGGATGTTCTATGAGCAAATGGGTGAAGAGGAGAGGAATGGGTGGAACTTGATTCTGCATTTCTATGTGTTGAGCAGTGTGGAGGTAGGCAAACTGCTTGTTTTCAAGGGTTGAACTGATTTTTCCATTGCCTAATCCTGGAGCAAAAGGGAAATAGGAAAGGGATGATGACTTTCTGTCATATTTTCTTCCTGTGATACTGCTTGAGTAGACCCGTTACATGCCACCCTTTACGCCTGGTTGAGCGTAGAGCCTAGGTGTCATCAGGAGCATCTGAGAGTTGCTGAGGGTCTTGGTGATCTTTATTCTCCTAAAGTTAAAGTAGATCTCCTTGCATATAGAGTTCTGTCACTGTTGGTTTACATCTCTCAAGAGCCCTGCGGGTACTATGAGTCAGTTCTGTCACCCTTGCTCAGCAGGCCTCATGGTTTCAGCACATGTGTTATTGGTAGCCCTTAATTATACAATCACTAGAAGTCAGTTTTACATATCTCAGTCCAGCTACCAGAGAGCTTCAAGAGAGCCAAATTAGACAGCATGGTGAATTTTTTCTCTTTTTGAATCCTTCAATTTTTGTGTCTGTTGCCTAAAAATGGTGCACAAACAGCAAGTGTAATCCCCGTATATTTTAGTTATAGAGAGCAGATGTTAAAACGCAATGTGTGCTGGGTAATAACATGAGAAGACAGTAAGCTCTTAAAATTAATCTGGCTCTTTTATTAGCAGAACTGTTTACAGATATGCTGCAAGTGCAGCTAGTATTCGAGCCTTGCGTACACAGACTGACTTCCTCGGCCGTCTACAAAAATCTTGCCTCCTGCAACCTGCGCTGTTCCCAACGTTCCAGGTAGGAAGCTCTCTACAACCCTTGGTTGGTGAACAGGGGGAAGAGCAGACAAAAGCTTCATAGAGGCAATCTGCTGCCACCTGTTGTTGTACAAGGGAAAATAAGACTACAGAAAAAATTTGTTTGCGTAAGCGTTCTATCCCAAAATCCTCCAAAGGACACTTTAGGGTATCGCCAGAACTGTACAGAAACACTGAATTGCTGAGGCAGTTTGACTGAAATGAGAGGGAAAAGGGGTTCTTGTTTCGTGGCAAGGAGTCAGTTGAGGTGTGGAACCTCAGGAACAGACCAGGCAGCACTTCCCTTAGGGGCTGGAGGTGGGATGCCAGAGTGCACTCTTGAGCATTTTGACTATCCATTGACACCAACCCATGAATGAGGTGTAATTGAGGGGGAAGGAAGAAGTAATGCATGAAGGGGACACTTGCCTGTTGGATAATCACACTGGCAGGTGGGGACCTGAGGCAAAGATTGCTGCCAAAATTACTGTGTGAGCGTTTTTTTCTTTTTGTTAGCCCTTTTGATCAGAGTGATTAGTTGACATGCAGAGTCTTGCAGGTTGTGACTCTTAGATGAAGTCAGGTAGTTTTTTTGATGCAATTCTGTTGATAGGGATCCATATGAAGTCCTGTTTCCCTGAATAGAGAAAGAATCAAACGGATGGAGACAGAGATTTTTTTTTTTTTTTTTGTTCATGCTTCTAAGCATCTCTCAAGCTAACACAAAATCTCTTTTCTTGGAAATTTTTTTCATGGTCATGCTTCAAGTGTTTCTGTGGGTGTCTCTGGAATGTCATAGCTGCTTGGTCTGTGTAGTTCTCTGGTTTCTGTCCCTTCTCTCAAAGACCCACACATGCAGAGCATTTCATTTCATGCACACACGCATGCACACACATAGGGCCTCCATCTCTCAGTACCCTTCTCCCACATGCAAATACTTCATTGAACAATATCCAGTCTGTAACATCGTGCATTTTCTTGATGATCCCAGGGGAAACCCTCAAACTGCAAAGATCAGCTCCCTCCAGCCTTGAATGTGGCTTGTTTGGAGTGGAGGTTCCTATTGTTCAACTATCTAGTCTGTAAAGAAGTGTAATTGTTTTTTATATTTATCCTGAATGAAGGGTTTCTATGAGACAACTAGCATCAGTTAGGTTTCACTCAATCTTCAGTATCTTCAGTATAAAATTATTCTTAATGTAAATGTTGGTTTGCTGTTGCTATGTTTTCCCAAGTTGATGCTATTTTCCCTAAATAAAATGTTTCTTGTTTCTTGTATGGAATTAGTGTTTGTGGATAGGGATGTATTACTCATTAAGTATGCCCAATAAAGATATTTAGTGAACTCAGGATTGGTTTTTTTTTTGTTTTTTTTTTTGTTTTTTTTTAGTGGGGCTTTAGCCAATTGTATTTTGTTCCCTTAAGAGGAATCCCTAGCTATTTGATCCCAGTCTTTGTTCCTGCCAACACCACCTGGCAGAATAGTTACATGAGTAAAGTTGCAGACAGGTCCAGCACATATTTTCACTAAAGCTTGTCCACAAGAGTGTAAGTTCCAAGTTTTAGCTGGATCAAATTTTAACAGCCAAATCTTAAATCAAGGGGGGGAAAGGGAGCCATAACAAAAATGTTGACAGATCCTTAAGTCTAATGAAAACGATTGCAGGTAACTCAATAGTATTAATTTAGATAATTGCCATAGCTCTAAAACCCAAGTTTTTCAGCCTGCAAGGCTCCTGGGATATGATGGAAATGAAGAAAATTAAATATAATGGATCACATGTCACACAGAGTTATATTCCTTATCCTAATTCTCAAAAGGGAAAAATCTGACCTACTTTTAAATCTGGTTTAGTCTAGTAGGGAATTCACCCAACTGCCAACCCTCAATTTTCTGTGTTCTTGTTGCCTGGGTCAAAACATTCAGTAATTTCTCAACCAGATGCAATTCCCCCATCTCCATTTTCCTATAGTTTTCATTATCATTCACTGAATACATTGTGACATATTCTGAATCTTAATGTATAATTTAAGATCATTTTATTACATCCTATCTTCCAGAAAATTAATGGAAATAGAATTCTACCTATGTTTATGTGAGATGTAACATATTTTCTGCACTGAAGTTGCAGATTCAGCCACGCAGCTATGAGGAAAGTTGTTAAACATGAAACTTTTGTTCTGAGAGCTGTTTCTTTTAATATTATTGATGAATGCATGTAGAGTTGGTTTAAAAAGAAAAAAAGGAAAATATGTAAACACGTTTTTATGAAATCCCTTCCGCAAATGTATTTGTCAAAATTAAAAATTTGGAAATGAGGAAGGAATCCTAGAACCCACACGTAAACCAAATCATCCCTGTTAATGTCAACTCCACTGAAGAAAGACTGAAGCAATCAAAGCTTGTTCATATTAGGAAAGAGAAAAATGTCATATACAATTTAGTTTTGCACACATAAAAGAGTTTGTCAAACACACTAACAAAATTTAGAGCCATCCATTAACATTAAATTACTGTACAGAGCTAAACTATGTTCAGTTTTGCTGGTGTAACTCAGAAAAGGAGTTGATGCCTGATATCTCTGAAATACACTGAAGTATTATTTTTCCAGATATTGCATTTTACACTTTAGAATTTAAGCAGGCAGGCCAAAGAGGAGATGTTTGGATCCAGGCTAGATTTAGTCTGGGGTTGGTTATGGCTTATGTTTAGACTTGATGGCATCAAGAACTTGTGATCCATTCCCATAATATTTTGCCTCAAAATCAAGTGATTGACAGTTCTCGCTGTGTCTTTGCATCTCGAACTTGGATTTGGGAAACAGACCCTTTGAATGTTAGATTCCAGCAGGAACCAGAAGTGTAACAGTAGATTTGAAATGGGGGAATCAAATCTGAAAACATTTTCCACCAGCATGCCAATCTCCTTTAAAAATAAAAATTTAATAAATAAATAAATAAATAAACAAACAAGTAAATAAACAAGTAAATAAATTAAAAAAAGGAAATCTGGAGGAGGTTGGATTTGTTATTAAAAATCAGGTCTACCTCCAGTCACCATGTGCACCTATAGAAATATACCCAGGAAAGTATGGAACCAATGATGGCAAGTTTTGAGCACTTCCTGGGCAACCTGAATAACCACTGAAGCCAATGGGAATTTGACACACTCAGAACTTTGCAGGATCAAGCCCTATATAGAGTAAATGGCTAAAAGGCCAAGTGAGTTTATCTTCTGCCATTGCGCTAAACTCAATTCATGGAGGATTGCCTCAATTTCTTCATTTCAGGCATTAAGGGAAGAGGAGTCAGACACGCTTTTCCAACCTCAGATGTGAGGCATTCCCACACAAGCAGGTATAGGATTGTCCCATGAAGATCAGGTCTAATTATGTTTCTTGTGGAGACCAATAGAAATGCATGATAGCTTTGCACAGACCATCATGCACGTTCCCGCACAATGTACTTCAGTTCAGTGCACAATTTGTCTTGATGCCTCAAGCAGTGAATGTAACCAAATCATATTTCTCCTCTAAATGAGATGTATCCTTTAGAACTGTTTGTGTACTTTAAAAAATAAACATGGTTCTGTTTAGCGACTTTGGAGGTTAGCACTCCTTTCCAGCAACAGACATCAGGCCAGTTAGAACAAGGACTTGTTCGCTGAGTTTTTGTTTTGCTTTTATGGTCCATGTGACCATTTAAGAGTTTGGATCCAAAGGGAGTGAATGTACGTATGCAGTACACATTGTTCAAGCAGCTAACACTTACAGTAAACAGAGGTTGCTTAACTGTTGAGTAATGCTACAATACTTATTTCCAATATTTTGCAAGAAACACTGTTCATGCAATGCTTTACCACTAGCAATTTGTTAGTGGTTTTTGTTTCATGCCAAACAAACCTCTTAGGCCTGTAATTTTACAAACATGGAGTATTACAGATTGGAAATTTTCAGCTTGTTCTGATTTTGTAAGATACAGCAAATCAGAAAAGGATCCAGTTTCTAATCTCCCTTTTGTGTTATTTTAAAATGTAAAAAATAATGTAAACAGACTTTCCTTCCTTCCGTTCCCTCTTGTGTATGATATGGCCTGAACAGGACAGGGAGCTGCAAAAAACTGACGATCACCATGTGCTTTTTTAGTTAAAAAAAAAAGCCTTTTCTGCTTAAAAAAACAAGACTAATAAAGGAACACAGGTAGGATCTGAATGACTGCATTTGATTTCAATACCTTTATAAAACTTCTCACATGCTTCTAATATTACATTAAACCTGGTGGCATGGGAATTCCACAGCTGATTTATAAGTATTTGTCTCATTTATGATAGATGTACTTTTCATTTATTTAATGAGGATATGGGGTTACTAAGTAAAGGAAAACGACAGTGCTCACTGAGACCATGGTTGATAGTAGAGGATCACTGGATGGTCAGGAGCTTAGGTCTACGACTGTTGGTACAAGAGCCTGGGCCCTTCCTATCCACCAGGCTCTGACATAGGGCCATTTGAGGGCTATCAGTGAGCTGACACCCAGAGGTACTTATGGCTACCCTCCCTGGGCTACTTCCTGTCACCACACCTTTTCCCGAGATCACCATCTTGGTTAGGGTGATATGAAGGTCATCTACTCAGTATAAGACACCTTCTAGCAGTGGCACTTAGCATAGTAGCTTTTTGTCTCTCTGGAGAGCAACTGCTTTCTCAGGCTGTGTGGTCCTCCCTCTTTGGTCAGATCACTCCTAGAGCTTCCCCCTGTTGTGGTCCTCCAAACGAAACCAAGGAAATTAACAAAACTTGGAGTTTGTATGACAGGGAGAGGGAATGCTTCCCTCTCAGGCAGTCTCTGTGGTAGGCCCTCCCTTTCCTCAAGGAGGAACTTTTGGTCCATTGTTTCCAGAAGAGATTCTGCCTTTCCCTCAGCTTTTCTCTGCTGGAGCTGCAGTTGACAGGCTTTCTTTCTTCCCTGGTCTATCACCCAGTGAGCTGTTCCCCTGCCTTTTAACTCCTTCTCCAGTGCATGCCTTTCCTACAGGTGTGGCAGGGCAGGACTGGCTGAACCCACAGCATTTCCTTAGCCCAGTGGTGTCCAGTCTATGGTTTGTATACCCTATCATGAATTGTTTAGGGTAACTGAAAAGTCATCATATTTAAAATATCCCCTTATTTTGCCCAAAATATTTTTCTCTCTCCCTAAAGCCCATGAACTTCTGTAATTTGGATTCTTCTGTACAGAGCGCTACACTGCTAAAAGTCTGCATCATGTTTTCATTCTTATGAGTCCTTATAATTTATATAATGATGGTAGCATCTTGAGGGCCTAACTGAGTTTTGGACTCCATTGTGCTGGTGCTATCACACCTGTGTAACACAATACAGTAAAGGTCAGTCCCTGCCTTAAAGAACTTACAATCCAAATGAACAAGACAGACAAAGGAAGGAAGAAAGGAGATATTATTATCTTAATTTCACAGCTAAGGAAATGAGATACAGGGGCACAAATGAGAATTAGCTGCCAAACTAATGTTTGTACCTTTGAAAATAATTGGGATAGGTAGGGAAACAGAGAGGGTATGTCTACACTGGAGGATGTGTTAAGTCGACTTAATGAGGTCAACTGAAAGTTGACCTTGTTAAGTCAATGTAGAGTGCCCACACTGAAAACTCCTGTCAAATGCCAGCGTTCACAGTGGCAGGTGCTAGGTCAACCCTTCCTGGTGGTCAGGAACTCTGGCGGGGGGCCTGGAGGCTAGTTAAGTCAACTTAAGCACTTTTTCCTGTCCACACTGGCTTAAGTAGACTTAATAAGATTGATTTAAATGTAAAGTCAACCTTAAGAGGTAGTGTTATTAAGTTGATTTAAGGAAGTGCTTAAGTCAACTTAATAAAAGCCCAGTGTGGCTGCAGGGCTCTGTAGGTCGACTTAAGCTTCCTTAAGTCGACTCAAAGCTCCAGTGAAGACATACTTAGTGAACATGCATGGGCCAGGATCTGGTCCTCTTGTGCCACTAATGCTTTTTATTTATTTATTATTCACAGTGAAACAACTTCAGTAGGTAAGAACAACAGACCCCACATGACAATTTCCCATAACTCAGTGGTTATGGCACTCACCTCAGGGCTGTACTTTTTTGTTCTGTGTCCACCTTAGATGGATGAGAGAGTTTGAACTGGGTGTATCCCACATCTGAGGTGATTCTGTAACCACTGGGATAAGAGTTAGCTTCTCCCCTTTGGCTCTTCTGCGTAAACTTGCCTAAAGAGGCCCAGCACTGTAAGTGAGGTCTGAGCATGCTTAGCAAATAGGGAGCTACAGGTGACTTCAGCAGAAGGACACCTATCTTACCCCAGTTCCAAAGGGGCAGCTGTGTTAGTCTAGTAAAGCAAAAAACACAAGGAGTCTTGTGGCACTTAAAGACTAACAGATTTATTTATCGGATGAGCTTTCGTGGGAGAATATCCCACTTCGTCAGATGCTTTGAAGAGGGAGAACTTACAGAATTGGATGAAAATAAATGCAGGTGAGTGTAAGACATGGGATCAGCTCATACTGCAATAGCAAATCAGAGCTGTTGCAGTATGACTTGATCCCATGTCTTACACTCCCCTGCATTTATTTTCATTCAATTCTGTAAGTTCTCCCTCTTCAAAGCATCTGACAAAGTGGGATATTCTCCCACGAGAGCTCATCCGATAAATAAATCTGTTAGTCTTTTAAGTGCCACAAGACTCCTTGCTATCTTACCCCAGTTTGTGGTTTAAGTGTCTGGATTCCTGGCCTGGGGCTGCGTTCAGATGCTCAGAGCTGCCTAGGAGAACCTCTCTACCAAAATTTAGATGCCAAGGAAAGTTTAGCATTATAAGGTTTGGGGGCAGCTGAGCAGCAGTTTCGTGAATCCCACTGGGGCCTAGTTCTGGGATTTAGGTGCTGAAAGTAGCAGCTAGTGTTATGCCAGGGTACCAAATATTGTATGCTTCTTAAACAAACAGCGAGATCTTATTCAGGGGGATAAGCCACTGTGCCTCTTTTATTGTGAATACAGAAATCTAAAAAGCATTTCTAAGATCTGTGCATTTCCATTCACTTAAACGGACAAACACACAGACAGACAGAGTTCTGCAGGAGGGGACATAGTTACCAGCCTCAGTTAACCCATTGGCCAGGTGAATGAACGCAAGGGGGTTGAGTGGAGTCCAGTCAGTCACACACAATGCTCCTTGGAGTTTGTTTGCAGGACGAACCCAAAGTCTTTCATTTTCTTCACCCTTTTTATAGGCCCAGGCTGCATGCAACTCTATGAAGACTGCCGTATCATGTCGTTCACATGTTTAATGTAATGATCTGTCACACACAGATGTAACAAATGTGACATCTTTACTGTTCTGTTCCTGTTACAGACCTTATTGGACTGTGTCCTTGATTGGAAGCACTTCCTCT
Organism: Podocnemis expansa; assembly: GCA_007922195.1. Taxonomy (NCBI): domain Eukaryota; kingdom Metazoa; phylum Chordata; order Testudines; family Podocnemididae; genus Podocnemis; species Podocnemis expansa. Next base: position 19,571,866 of record ML681997.1, read on the forward strand.
CCTTGAACTCCTTCTCACACATTCTTCAGCCATCTGGATCCACACCTCTGAGAGCTGGTACATCTCCCCCTCTGACACCTTCTTATTGCCTGTGATCTTTTCACACTTAACTTTTAATCATGCAGTTACATATATTGGTACCTAACTTTTCTAATAAATTAACTCATAAATTTCCTAACATAAAGATAAGAGACCCATTTTTCTGAGATTTACAATCCAGGGGGAATTACTCACAATAACACACTGTTGTTCTTTGACCCCTGACCTTGTCACAATCTCAATCAACAATTCTTATCAAGTGCTTTGAGTACTTCTGTGATGTTCTGAAAACCAACTGCTTAAAAGAACTAACACACTTTCAAAGGGCTTGCTGTTGACCAGAATTTACACTTCCACAGACACATGGGCTGAGGTCATAGGATGTTATACTGCAAGGTAATCAGTTGCGTTGCCCTTTCTGTAACCCTTCATTTACCTATTAGCAATAGGATTTTGCTTTGTGGCAGTGGCGTTGCCTGGGGGGAGGTTCAGGGAGCCTTAGCCCCCCTTGAAACTCAGGGCCAGCCACTGAATAGCCCACCACTAAACTGCACGGGTGCACCGTCGTGCCTCCATGCAGGGAATGCTGCCAGGCTGCAGCCCCTACCTGGCAGAAAGATAGCGTTGCCCCAGGTTGGGGCTGGGAGTTTCTAAACTGCTCAGAGTAGGGTCATGCCAAGGCAGTGGCCTTACTCTACCTCCCGCAGCCTTGTTAGGGAGCTGGGGGAGTAGAGGGGAAGTCCAGAGGCTGGTATGTTGGCCCTGCGGAGAAAGGGCATGGGGGAGGGGGTTGGCTCAGGGCAGCGGGGGGCCAGCAGCAGGATTGGGGATTAGGGAAGGGCTTGGGGGGCCGCCAGGGGCGGGTTGGGAAGGACTTGGGGGACAGCTAGAGAGGAGGGAACGGATTGGAGTCTTGGCAGCCGGTGGGGGCCGGGACCCCCTCTAATATTTATCCATAGTGACGCCCCTGCTTTGTGGGCCCGTTATTTAATATCATGCCAATTGCCTTACATTAATCAAACAATTTCTCCACATTGTCTGGCCTATTGCCCTACATTATGCATCTAAGTCCATTTGCGAATCTAGCCCCTAAAAATTAGGCATGTCAGTGCTCAGCATCATCACACCTCAGCTTCTCTGTGAATCTGTCATCTCTGCATAGTCTGTAGACTGACTTGGACAAATTTAATTAGCTGCATCAAAAACACATAAAATGACCCTAATGAGACTTTTCAGTCCAGAAGACTATGAAATTGAGTCTTAATGTTTTTATTATTAGTAGGTAAATGATGAGTCCTTTGACAATTTCACTAAGGCCACTAGTTTAACAACCTCTAAGACAGTGGTGCCCAAACATTTCCTGTTATTCTTCTCCCCCTCTATTACTGCAAAGTTTGCTCAGCAGAGGAGCTTGGGCTGAAGGGGGAGGATGGAGAAGGAGTTGGATCCAGAGATGGAGCTCTCCTGGGGTGGAGAGGGAATGAGGGCTGATCTGGATGGGGACATAACAGAGGGGACAGCAGAGTTGTGGCTGGGGCCAGATCTGGATTTGGAGGTAAAGCATGTGATGAAGTGGAGCTGGAGCTGGGGCCAAAGCAGGGGTTGGAGTTGAGTTGTGCCTGGGATCAGAGTTGAATGTGGTGGGGCAGAGTGGGATGGAGCTAGGCTTGAAGCAGAGTGGGGCTGCGCAGTGCTCACTCCCCACCTCCAATGGGGGCTGGCCTCACCACACTGTGTTGCCCCTGATCATTCCTCTGCTCATCCCAGGGGGAAGTGCCCCACAGTTTGAAGGCCACTGTTCCAGTGGTACTTGGTCATCAGTATTTCTCCCAAAGATAGTATTAAACCTCACTGAATCACATTTAGACAGTCCTCAGCCAATAAATATGCTGCATATATGGAATTCTTCTGATAACATCAAAAGCATTATTTGCAGAGGAATTTGGTGTAATATTGTGCAGACACATCATATCAACATTGCACCAGATGCTACAACAAAGAAAAATGATTCTCAGTTGCTTCCAAACTGAACGGCTGCCATAAACTCATATTACTAACACACTGTATCCAATGTTTTTCTAAGCGGCATCTAAAGTTGTGTGTCTCCATATATGATGCCCAACTTGGCATAGCATTCAAGTGTCTCAATTGGGCGCTCCCAAACTGAAATCACCCTAAATTAGTGACTGCTTTTGAAAATGCTGACTTAAGGTGTTTTTTCTTTTCCTTTTCCTTTTCCTTTTCTTTCTTTCCCCTCCCCACAATTCAATGCTAAACAGGATTGGAACTTTTACTGGCAATCTATGTGCATCTATTGCTGCCCTTTGTTGGATGGAGTAGCAGAACTGCTCATGTGCAGTATGTCTCACTCAAATGGCTGACCGACTGCGGATATAAGCCCTCAAAATACTACAGATAACAGATACACCATGGTTGGCCAGCTGCTAAAGGGGACATATAGTGCATTCCATGCAATTGTGGGCTGTGTTACACATACACACTAAAGTTTTAATTAAAAACTATCTGGAACAGATTTTCAGTTCAGTTCCTTTTTGAAACTGGTGATAGTGTGCTAGCTTAGGGAAATGAATGTGAGGTGGTATGCAGCACATGCCCTGTGGGGGGAAATATTCATGTGTGAGCTATACAGTTATAAGAAGAAAAGAACATCCTGGAATGTTATCCGTACATCCTAAGGTAAGGAGGAAAGTCAGTTGCAGGGAAATTTCATGAACAGGGACTGTGCTTGCTCTGGTCAAAGAGACCAGAAGAGTGAGCACAGAAAATGTCTGGCTAAAGGTGGAGTGAAGGTAAAAGCTAAACAAACATGAGAAGACTGGCAAAGACTCCACCAGGACTTTATTTTGAAATAACACATTTCAAAATAACTTATTTCAAAATAATGATTTATGTGTGGACATAGCCTATATGGGTAGCTAAGTTCTGTAACAGGCTTCCAAAGAAGGTTGTATAAGTTTTTAAGAACAGATGGCACAAACACTTGTCAAGGCTGGTCTAGGTTTAATTGATCCTACCTCAGCCCAGAGGGCTGGATTTGATGATTTCCTGAGGTCCTTTCTAACCCTCCATTCCTATGATTCTATGTCCAGATATTATTCTAGAACTTTGTGAACAGTAAAGGTATGTCTATACTTAGAACGTTAGGTTGAATTAACTGAATTTGAACTAATCAGTTCAAACTAATAATGATTAGTTTCAATTCAATTCATTCGAATTAACATGGCCACACTAGAAACCCTAATTCAAACTAGCATGTCCATGCACAGGACTTGCTAGTTTGAATATGGTAGGGGACACTATTTCATAGGGGAAATCAAGCCATGGCTACTTCGAACTAACAGTTAGTTCGAATTAACATGACTACATTGGGTTAATACAAACTACCGAATTGACCGTCACTTCAAAGTTAAACAAGGTTTTATCACTTCAAAGTCAGCTTTCATCAGTTTGAACTAAGGAGTTCCTTAATTTGAATTCATGAAAGCCAGTGTGGCCATGCACTTATTTAATTTGACTTGATCCTCATCAATTCAAATTAATTTGTAAGTATAGACATTCAATAAGTGATAAGCTATTCATATCTCCTATGTAAATATTTAGGGTAAATCTTTCTCTCTAGAATAATGAAGGAAAGTTTAACACAAGTAGTGTAGTGACCATATCTACTTCCAAAGAATGCCTGACCTTGGCTTACCAGTGGTATGGAGTGGGATTTGGGAAAGTAAATTAGCAGAGGCTGTTGAGCAGAAACAAAAATGTGATTAAATGGAAAGAACAACAGTAAGGTATAAACTCTGCAACAGATTTTATACCCATCTTAAGGGCTACTGTCTGGCAACGTCATCTTAGATTTAATTGTATGGGAGTTCATTAAAATTGTATTTTGGATATTAATATAAATAACCTCGATATGTGCTAGCTCAAATTAATAAAATGTGTTGCAAAGAGTTTTAGACAATCATTTGTGAAAAAGTTATTACTTTGAAAAGGATCATTTCTAAATGTTAATATAGTTATCTTCTCTGAACTGTCTGGGAGGGTGAATCAAAATCAGTGAGGAAAAATATATTATGGTATTGCTGCACTACGAAAAGTGGGATGAATTTCTATCTTTCTGCTCTGAGTTGTAAACAAAATTAAATAAAATAACCTGCAGGACAAAGGGGATTGTTCAGAAGATTTTGAAATTTGGAGGCATGATCCAACCTCTTTCTCAAGGTTTATACTGTACTCTGATTGTTGAGTAATGGTTTATATTCCGCACAGCAGCACAGCTGTGCGGCTACTGGATGTGCTTCAACAAAACATCAGTTTTCCAAAGAAAATTGGCTACAGAAAGATAACAGATGTACAAAAAAGAAAACAGGCAAAATGTAACTCTTAAAGCCTTCATATTGTGCTTAATTAAACTTTTTTTAAAGAGAAAGGCAGTGTAAATATTATAAATAGATACTATTATCACACCACTAAATTGGTTTTATAATACAAGTTTGCTCACACTGTTTCACCACGGGTAAGCCTTCTGTTGCTGCACCTTGTCCAGTTTCACATTTGAATATTCCTCTCCTCATTTATAAGAAAAATTGATACTTTTAGTGCCACCAAGTATTGACAAAAGTTGACAAGAACCTATTGCTCTATTGATGGTTCTTAGGAACAAAAATGCCCCAGATAATTGGGCTGCATGATTATTGGTTTACCTTCCTTGAAATGGGAGTTGCATGAACTTGGCAAAACAGCTGGAATTATAGTTGATATTCCCTGAAGTTATTTGCGATTTCTACCAGATTACTAACTTGTTGTTATTTATTGTTTGCACTGCAGTAACTCCTAGGAGATCTAATTTTGGATCAGCAACTCCATATGCTATGGCCTGTAGAAACACAAAAGTAAAAAGACTTCCTGCCCAAATAGCTTACAGTCAAATGTGCATCTTCTTTTTGCAGCACTCCTCTTCAATAAATCACACGGGATAAACCTCTGTATCTTGTGGGACCACTTTACTAAGACTATTGTTTATTTCTCTGCTGGGGTTGATTTGTAACAACCTTCCACCATGAGTTGCCTGCAGGGATAATATCTTCAGCCCCCAAACCCTACTGCCTTGAATCCCTTGAAAAAATGGAGTAACTCTGTTAGCTGGTCTGTGTGCAGGCAAGACTCTAGAGAACAACCTATGATTACACAGTATCTTACAACACACCACTGTCAAACCCTGATTACTGTCTGTAACTTTTCCTATGTGGTTACGCATATCTTCCAACAGTTTGAGTGGCTAAAGCAGGATGCTATGCCACTGAGATTTGGTTCATCTGAATGTCAGATCTGGTCTGTCTGCACCCCTGTTAATGGAGATGGATGGGTCAAATCTGACTGGCATTGAAATCTAGTGCACAAAGTCTCAATGACATTAAAATTTGGTCTGGCTGTCCTTCAGTGTGACGGGGCAACTGGGTAAGACCTATGGCGTACTGAGCCTCAATGCACCACATCACAACAAAAATTGATTTGGGAGACCTGAGACAAACTGCCCCGTCTCTTCTCTCCCACCCCATCTCCCTTTATGGCTCTGAATTTGGGAAAAATGCTCTGCTTCAATTGGGTCGGGGATTTTTGGGGTGAAGTCAAAATAGTATAGTCACATGAAACACAGGGTTTTTGGGAGGTCTGGCTATTAACAGATTCTCCTTTTGGAATGCAAGTGTTAAAATATGCACTGTTGTATATATTAACATTAAACAACCCCATGCAATTGCTGCTAATCAGCATAATGACATTAGAAAAAAATTTTGCCACAGCCCCACCCAGACTGAAGTGCCATTGTGGCAAGTGTCGTACATATAAGATTCTTCTTCACCTAAAGAGTTTTTAGTCTAAATAGACAAGACAAACAACAGGTTGCAAGCTCATATCTGGATTTTTTGGACATGTCAGTAGTTCAGAGTTCATCCAAACAAAGGTTTTTGGGATAACATAATTTTACATTTTGCAGCTAGTGTCACAATGAAAGAGGTTCTTAGTTTTAGTCACCCTATTGTTCATTTGCTAAGTCTAATACTTAGCTTAGCTTTTCATTAGTTTAAGAATTGTGAAGGACATGTTGTGAACATAAAATGGTTCAGAAGGAGGGTGTGTGTGCGTGTGTGTGTGTGTGTGTGTGTGTGATGCTTTGTAATTTTATAGGACTGCTTAAAATAATTATTAAACAAGTCTTTGTTTTCATGCTGGGTTGAGGTTTCCTTCCACATCTGTAGTAAATTGTCCCAAGGAACATGCAATAAGATGAATAGAGTTGTCTTTACATAACACAGCTGGGGTCAATAGATGAGGCTATGAGTCATGAAAAAGACTAGTGTAACCCTTAATGCTGATTACAGAAAACTTGATTTTATCCACTGTGGTTGGGAGAGCAGGACACATAAAACTTGTTTTCCTTACCCAAGTCTTCTCATTGCTTTGTGTACTCTGCTACCTTCTCAGTATGTTAACTTCTGTCATACCTGACACAATCCGAGAAATGGGTATGAAATTCTTAGAGGGAAAAATGGTAGCAAATAATGTAATTTAGAGAGCTTCATTGTGACAATTTCCATGAAGTAGCTGACAGGGATATAGTTTTCTAGTTAATGGATTTTTGAGTTCTTATAAATTCTGGGTTATATGGTACCATATTTTATAGTGGAAAATATTCTTTAAACTGGAACATGCAATATATAGTATAATTTCTGGCAGATACCCCTTTCCAGATGAAAGAAATGATTGCTAGACCCAGTTTGAGTAATTCCTTTATTCTGTTTACAGTAGGGTCACAGAAAATATATCTACCCTGTTGGGCGGTAGCTGTGCCCTGCTGGCTAAAATCAAAGAGATCTGCATTACTAAAAATATTTCTTTCTGCCAAGAAGGATCTATGAAATTTGAGTCTCTGAGCAAGACTGTCATGTACTACGTCAGGTTAAATAATATTAATGTTATTTAATATATTTCTGAAAGGGTAGGTAGGTGTTGCTAAGGATAGCACTTAATCAGATAATGAGGTTTGCAGTGCGAGCTTATACTGAAACAGATGAATAATAGATCAAGGCTTCAAAGAGAAACTGCAGAATCTGGAATTCATATGCAAATTTGACTGTGTGGAGTCAGGATTGAACAGGGACTATGGATTCTTTTCCCATTACAACAGGTGACTTGACCTCACCTTCCTTTATATGCTCTTTCCCAGTATTTGAATGTTAACAACTGCTTTGATTTGCTGTTACATTGTGACCTGATCCAATGACTTACATTTCCTGCATTTGTTCCTCTCATTCTGTAAGTTCCCCATCTTCAAAGCATCTGACAAAGTGGGATTTTCTCCTACAAAAGCTCCTGAGGTAAATAAATTTGTTAGTCTTTAAAAGTGCCACAGGACTCCTTTCTTGTTTTGTGTGAGCGGGAATGTGTTTGGAAAGGGGCGGATGAGCACTGGTGTAATTGGAAAGGACAACCAGCCTACTTAGGAAGTGAGAAAAATATGTTTGCCAGAGTTAGTGGGGCAAAGGCACAGAGTTTAGGGATGGTCGGGGGCCAGGAGTGTGAAAACTTTAGTCCTGAGGGAGATACGAATAGGAGAGTAAATAACTGGGAGATACAGCCTGCTCCAGTGTTTACACACGTGGCCACAGAGACCCAGAGCCAGGGTAGGTTCTGAGGAGATTGTTCTGACAAGAAAATATGTTTTTTCTGTCTGTCTGCATAGATTTTCATATTAATTCATAGAATCATAGAAGATTAGGATTGGAACAGACATCCGGAGGTCATCTAGTCCAACCCCCTTCTCAAAGCAGCACCAATCCCAATTAAATCATCCCTGCCAGGACTTTGTCAAACCACACCTTAAAAACTACTAAAGATGGAGTTCCCACCACTTCACTAGGCAGTCCATTCCAATGCTTCACCACCCTTCTAGTGAAAAAGTTTTTCCTAATATACAACCTTGACCACCCCCACTGGAACTTGAGACCGTCGTTGCTCATGGTTCTGTAATCTACTATCACTGAGAACAGCCTCGCTCCATCCTCCCTGTTGAAGGCTGCTGTCAAACCTCTCCTCATTCTTCCCTCCTGCAGACTGAACAAGCCTTATTCCCTCAGCTTCTTCTCATAAATGGTGTGCTCCAATCCCCTAATCATTGCCCTTCTCTGAGCTCTCTCCAATTTGTCCACATCCTTTCTGTAGTGGGGGACACAGTACTCCAAATGTGGCCTCACTAATGCTGTATAGAGGGGAATAATCACTTCCACCTATCTGCTGGCAATGGTTCTGATAATGCACCCCCAATATGGCATTAGCCCTCTTGGAAATAACGGCATGCTATTGACTCATATCCAGATACTGTCCATTGTAACCCCAGGGCCATTTCTGTAGAACTGTTGTTTAGCCAGTCAATCCCCAAGTCTGTAGCAGTGCATGGGATTCTTCTGTCCTAAGTGTGGGATGCTGCACTTGTCCATATCAAATCTCATCAGATTTCTTATGCATAATATATATAATCAATAATATTTACATATATTCATAATATATGAGTATAATTTATTCAATAATATACATTATTTATAATTCATATCACTGGAGTATCTGACACCAGTGATAGAGGAGCATTGGTCAAGAGAAGGAGAGATTAATCAGAAATCTACTTTTCATTTTTGAGACGGAGAAACACAAGAGAAAATGTGTCTGGTCACTTGCATGATTAATCAAACGAAGCATTTCTGTAACTTTTAAACATTGTACTTTCCTGACAGATTTAGTGAAGGCATAAATTTAATGTGGACATTTTTTCCATGTAAAACTGCACTTTCTTCTTCTAAGTGCTTTTTCTTATGGTGTTTTACCATCTGGCTCAGTATATTAGTAAATATTAAACTATTGCTATTATAAAGATATTTTCTGGGCTGCAATATGTGGTCCAAAGGAAAGCCTGGCTTTCTAGGGAGTTAGTGATTTAAGTGTTTCTGAATGACTATAACTGAGAGCATGTATAAAAGAAACCACAGGTCCTTTGAGCTGAGGAGACCCTGCTCTTTCACAGAGGGAGTGAGGCTGCAAGAAATCTGGGTGTATGAGATAAACATATGGAATTGTTAATTACATATGGAGTGTATTTGGGAGAGGCTGGGAGAGAAAAATGCTGCATTTCCAGTGACAATCATAAAATAGAATAACTGTTAGACAATTGCCAACTTTCTATGCAAAGTCAAATTCTAACAGAAAAAAAATCTTTATGCTTCACATTTTAGCAATATTTGCCTCTTTGATTTGTCAAGAGAAAAAATTCTTAGCCAATCTTCAATATATTAACTATTGAGACCCACTAAATGAGAAGGGTTTCAAAGGAAAAATAAGACAGTAGTAGAGCAGCATCTTTTTTTCTATTAAGCAAAACAGTGGCAAAGGTTACAGACAACTTTAAATATAGCCACGTTAAATAAGGACAAGAAAGCTCCATGGAAGGGAGAAAAGTCAGCACAAGATACCATGAAAGGAAACAAACTGACAACGAATATTTTTTTATGTAAGAAAAAATAAGGAAACACAGAATGAAAAATTGGAAGTTGATGTAAGGAACACTTTTCCTGGATGTCAAGGGAATACTTGCTGGAATGCTTACTTTAACATGGATATGCCAGGTGGAAATGAAAAAAAGAGTTTTTCAATGATAAACAGAAAAAGTAATTAAACTAGCATCAGAGATACAGTGAATGGTGTCAATCTGGATTAGAACTGCCTATAGAGAGAAGAATGTCTGAATTTCGTAAACTATTTTGCAATACTGAATTAGAGCACTTTTTCCAGATGTCTCTTATGTATCAGCCGAGCTGTTTTGCTGAATTAAGCTCTTTGTACATTAAGCAAAATACTTTGATAAATCATTTGGCTAAGTGGCCACCTGAACAGATGCAAACAGAGCACATTAGAATATATCTAAACTTAATATCTTTTTTCTGTTGTTTTAAGAAATATTTTCTTCACTGACATTTGAAATGCTACTGTGATCTGAAATCAAATCTTGGAAATAAAACTACACCTCAGACATAGTTTCTTTTAGTGGTACAGAAAGCAAGTACAGTGGAAAACATACTCTGCATATGACTCAGAGAATTCTGGTCTAAATTGTGAAATTTTTGGAATGCTGTTACTGGCAGGAATTTGCAAACACCTGACTTGGTGGGTGGAAGAGACAATTTACAGAATGTAAAGGTGGAGTTACAAAGTTTGGAGCCAGATCTGAATATAGATCCAGATGTGAAGTTTCCCAAAGATAGGACTGATGCATTCTGTGGCTCCAGATCCAAACTATTCTGAAGTTTTGAGATGTTTCTTAACATTCATTCAAATGATACCCATGATCCAAACTATCAGTGAGTGCTTCCTGTATAGAAGCTGAGTGTCAACATATCCACATGGTGAGCAGCAGTGCCAAGTTATATTACTTGTACTGGTAAAAAAGACGCTATTTCATTAACAGTTCATTTCATGAATGTAGCTCAGAATGTTACAAGCAAAGAGGCTTTTCCAGAGCCGCAGCTGATCTGCTTATTTTTATGTTGCTGACTTCTCGCTGTTGCATTATTTTGCGCAGTACTGTTACTGAAAAAGATACAGAGTACCTTGAGTTCTCATAGACTTCATCCTTGCAAGAGTTGCTCAGCACCTTGCAAAATCAGGTTCTTAATTTCCTTGTTATTAAAGACGAGAGAGAGAGAGAGACACACACACAGGGATGCTTAAATCCTTCAATTTTAAATATTTGTCTTAGAAATAACCAATTCATTGGTTGTAGGTCTGAATTGTTTTCCCCATACTTGCTAAGGTCAGAAAAGCAATTCAAATGTGAAATTTCTAGCTTCTGCCTTTTTTGATGTATTTTAGGACTTAAGAATAAATGGGGGAAAATTGTATTTTTTCAATAATTCCAAGGACATAACTGATTTTGTTAAACTTTATTTTTTTTTAAGGACGCTGGACTGAAATGAAGCATGGAAAATTGTAGCTCAAAAAGCAATTTGTTTTAAAACTACATTTACAGTCTGTATGTGCCCAGCTTAACATACGTGTTCAATAATCTTTCCAGAGAGAAGAATATGTTCCAAAAAGTAATGTGTAGCATCTCTATCAATGACACACTGAATAAAAAAAAAAATTATGATGATGCAGCTGTAACTGAGCAATATTTAATGTACAAAAATTTCACAATGCAGAAAAGTTGTTCCATACACATGGTCATCGTCATCACTCCTATGATTCTTATGGCCTGTGTTGTACAGTTCAGACCAGATGATCCAACGCCTTCAAAATCTATGACCCTATTTTACCTTTAAAATAGCTCTTCCTCACTCCATGGTGTAGGGTGATCTTATGTTTGGTAGATAATTCCCACAGACTAATTGTAATCATGGAAGTCAGGAATACGTTAAGTTGCCCTGATTATATAGATAGATTTTCGTCTTTGCTGTTCACTGATAATCTGCATAATTGGAGCAATATGCCTCATTCAAGCTAATGGCAATCATGAAAATACTCATGCCAATTAAACTGTGCAGGATGTTATGATTACTGTCTTTAAACTTCCCTGTGGTCCCCAGTCCCTTAGATGCTTCAAACCAGCTGCAGCAGCAAGGTCTTTACTCTGGCTGTTCTTCAGTGAGTGGCACATACCTCCATATAAACCTGAATTAGCCCTGCACATGTGCTTAAATGTTAAATATAGAACAGCTGTGAACAAACGTGAATACCTTCATTTAAAATGGCTCCTTTGTGCTTTCTTTGTATGTTATTAGAAAAGAAAATGTGCTTTTATTACACGTTTACTGTGCTAATTACTGTCCTTAGGGGGTGGCCTGTCTGTGCTTTTAAATTTAATTTTGCAAATGGAGTAATTCCTAGAGGATTTATCTCCACCTGTCACAAATTTTCTACCTACAGTGTAATTATAACAAAGTGGCTTGCTAGTCTAACCTAGAATGTTAAAACCAGATTGTTTGTTGATGAGGATCTGGCTGGCCCACATTGTATATAATTTGCATGTATTTGGAGGTAGCCTCCTCTTGTTTATAGAAATTATATCATCTGAATCTAGAACTATTTGAAAGACTTCAGACATAACAAATTTGTACAGTTACTTAAGGATTCTTCATAAACTGTTTGCAGCAACTTCTTGTAATATGATTTGTATTTGGTCATTAAATCACATGATATCCTTTCTGTTTCCTGACTGGTTGACTAGAGTCTAATAAACTACTACTATATTTCCCTGAAAGAAATTTAATTTTGTGTCTCTTGGCTGCAGCTATGAAGTTCTCGGTCTGTGAACATTCATATGAACAAAGCCTCAAAGATATGGTTTGTGAAAAGTGAATAAAAAATGGTGCCAGCTTGGCTGAGGCAAAACTCTGCTTAGATTTCACCATTTGCAGATAAGTTTTCAAATTGTACAGTTCTATTTGGCTGATTAATTGTAGATCAGAAAATAATAAATGAGATACCTTCAGGTTTCAGTACTTCAGAGCCTATAAGCGCGTTGATCCTTTAATTTTTATTAACAAGCTCAGTAGTTGCAGAATACAGTTCATCAGGTCTGACCTCATGTGTAATACAAGCCATAGAATTTTACCGCAGTTACCCATGCATTGAGCCCAATAGCTTGTGTGTGACTGTAAGTGTAGCTTCCAGAAAGACACCCAGTCTTGATCTGAAATCATAAAGAGACAAAGCATTCATCACGTGTCGTGGTAGTTTATTTCAGTGGTTATTGCTTCCAGTGTCTACAGAGTCACTGCATGAAAAGCCACTTTGTGCTCATATTATCATTCCAGCATGCATCCAGCAAACTTTGACTATGGTCAGGGCTGGATTACAGGGCTCTCACAATCTGACCAGATCCTATGATTTACATTTCCTTGCATTTATTTTGCTGCCATTCTGTAAATTCCCTATCTCCAAGTGTATGACAAAGTGGGATTCTCTCTCATGAAAGCTCATGTGGTAAATGCATTTGTTAGTCTTTAAAATTGCTACTAGATTCCTTGTTTGTTTTGCTGGACTAGACTACCACGGCTACCTCTTTGGAACTTCATTAAAATTAATTACTCATCTGAACTGGTCATTTGGTTTAAACAAATTATGAAAAGGCCTACGAATCATTCATCCAACACCAATAAATGTTCTTGTTTTTGTCCTAATCTCTAGATACACTGTCTATATACAGAGCAGGGCAGGCTATTTAAGTGATATTTTGAGCACAATCTGGTGCAAAAATTGCAACCTTACATAATTTGGTGCGAGAGAGAAACATATTTTGAGTCCGCTTGCTTTCATCTAATGACTGAGCATATAATTTCCCCCAGTTCAGGTTCATTTAGAATCCAGCATCCCCTGGGAATGTGCATCTGGGCAGTTTTCCATACGAGGGAGACAAATTCTCCATAACGCTTATATGTCAGAGTAACATTACAGGCGGATTCATCCAAGTCAGAGGTAAAACCTTCCCAGTCAGACTTTCTGAAACTGAACCTCAATCTGTACTTTGTTTTTCTGAGTTCTTCTGAAGCCTTTATTGTCACTTGCACTACACTGATCTGTGATATTGAGATTGCTGCTATGGCTTCCCATCTAAAATTGCCTGCATTTTCAGGGATGACAAACATTAGGTTGAACTCCTTGCTTCACTGAGCACTTTGGAAGGTCCATTTGTTCTTGAAGTTACAGAGGAAGGCAGATTAATTATTGCCACCTACTTTTCAGCTTCTTACCCATTGTTGGAGTATTCCTGGATTGTGTTGTGACTGACATCACCTATGACAAGATACGCTTTTTTCTTGTTAGAGGAAAGTTGGTTGTTCATGCTGACTGTTCACCTAACGATTTGTAAACAGAAACTCTGATTGAGTTAAATGATAACGTTCCATTGTACCATGGTGCGTCATGACATTGCTTTTTACCACTTTTGTCACATGCAAATATCATGCTGCTATAGATGTTTCTTGAAATGTTAACATCAGTATAAAAGTCAGGAATAGTTGGGGCTGTTGTCTGTGTATGTGTGTCTCTGGTAAACCCACATCTGGTTTCCTGCCAAATAAAATATAAATCGTCTCTAGAGAAAAATCCCACTGCATTGAAATTGATACTTTTGAGTGCCATCTTTGGCTGAGGCCCTGAAAGGGGCCATATATGTTGATATCTATGGCTGTGTTCACACCGCCCTCTTATTTCGAAACAAGAGATGTTGTTTTGAAATAAGATTTAGGCTGTTCACACGACGCACGGTTGTTTCGAAACAAGTTAAACCTCATGCGGGGACGAAACAACGTTGTTTTGAAACGATTGTTTCGAAACAGTGCTGTGCAAACATATTGTTTTGAAACAACGGTGACTTGTTTCGAAATAACTGTTGCCTGAACCTGCTATTTCACTTTGAGCTTTTTTCCTTAATTCGAATCGTTTGTTAATTCGAATTAAGTTATTTCAAAATAAGGCATTATTTCAATACAAGTTGTTTCGAAACAACCATATCGAAATAACCCCCTGTGTGTGAACACAGCCTATGACTATGTCTTCTCTTGTGGTCTTGATGTGTGCTCTCAGATTTGGTCTCTCACATGATTAGTTACAATTGAAAGTTAAGAGAGGATCATACTGTGAATGCATCTGATGCTGTGGTGATGATACTGGTGATATAAACCCATTTAAGAAGATTTTTGGAGGAACCATTTGAACTATAGTAATGAAAATACATAACTTTACATGTAGCAAGGTGCAACAATAACACAGATGCATTATTTTACAACCATAGAAAATGTTTCCAAATTAGATTTCCTGTAATACACATGGCATATGCAGAATAAATGATGATATGAGGTCACATGAAGATACTGGGATGGCCTCTTTAATTCACTTGGGTTTTTACCAATCACTTAATCTCTCACCTAAATCACAATGCCATTTCTTGTGTGTGTGTGTGTGTGTGTGTGTGTGTGTGTGTGTGTGTGTGTGTAACGTGATTGTGTGAAATTATATAAACATACACATGCTATCATACATTATTTTGCCTGGCTGGCTTGAGCCTGCTAATGAGAGAAACTAGGATAACTTTTCAGTACTTGCAAGTAATTCTAAAAGCTCTTCTGTTTAGTTGACATTATTTTTGAGTGCCCAATTTGATGGACCTTAAGTGGGTCTCAGTTTTCACCAGGTAAATCCTCAGGATTTCTGAAAATCAGACCCATTTAAGGTGTCTCAGTCCAAGCATCCTGAAAGCGAGGCACCCAGAATGACTAGTTACTTTTAAAAATCTTGGCCTAATGCTCCAATCCTATAATATGTTCCATGTAGGTGGATATCTATGCGCAAGTGGAGCCCCACTGACTTAAATGCTATCATGAGCTCCCCCCCCCCACCCTCCGCATGGAACAGCTTGCAAGCTTGGGGCCTAATACTGAGAAAAGCACAGCTTTTGCCAGCATGCACATGTGTTTCTGAAGGCAATACTGTGTGGTTCTAATGATGATGGGAAAACCAGGACTGAGGACAGGATTTGGGCCAATGCATATGGTATATAGTAGTTGATGGACACACATTGTATGTGTTGCAGCAAATGAGCTGAAGCTAGGATATTTCCCAATTTAATTAATATGAAGTCTGCAAGAAGTTATTGAGACAGAAGCAGGAGGGGTGACTGGGAAGGGTGAGAATGGATTCAATTATATTATTTCTTTTTCCAAAATTGTTATTTATGAAGAAGTGTTCTGTATTTGTAATATACAGTTTAAATAGCGAGTAGACAAAAAGCAAAGAGGCAAAGTTTCCAATTAGACAGTGATTGGGGCAATCAGATACTCATAGCTGGGTTATTATATAGCTAAATAATGTACATTGCATCCCAGTTTAATGATTAGCTTATGAAAAAATGATAAGCTCGCAAAGGCTTTCTTTTTGTCATTCACCCCCATATGTTTTAGAATACACTGTGTTTTACAAGCATCGGACACATTTTCAGTTATTGGTACCTGCTGGGGAGCCGGAAAAGTGAAAATGAAAAACAGCAACTTAAAAGCTTTAATTCTTTGTGTATTGTCTACAGAGGCTATATTTTTCTCAGACACTGACAAAAGCAGCAGTTTTGATTTTACTTAGGGAAAAGCCTGGAATGAGTAATCTGTAGGTGCCTCTTTTTATTTAAAAATGAGTTGGAACATTAATGATGCTAAATACTTGTTACCATTAGATGATTTTTTAAAAATTGTTCTCAAAGCATAACTTTCTGCTTGTCTTTTCACAAACTGCCCAACTTCACAAGCCAGTATTTGTTTATCCTGGAGCCCTTTGCTAGTTTTTAGGAGGCTTTCATTTAAAATATTGAAGAAAGAAAAGTTTATTGTCACCTGTAATTCTGTATTTTCTGAAGAAAGTTTATTAGCTGCACAGACAGCGATATTTTCATCTTTGCATTTTCAGTTTGAAAACATAATACATTATATGTAAAAGGGATGGCGATTTTCTAACGAGCCGTTTTTTAGGCCATTATTCTAACATATGAGGCATCAGAAGCCAAGTTTATGCTCTGTGCATTACATTGGTCTGTAAGACAAACATGGAATTACCAAAAATAAACCCTAGTTCAGCTCCCATTAAAATTAATAGCAAAATTCCTTTATTTCAAGGGTTCAGGATCTAGTATGTGACAATCACAAGTACCCAGAAGTGAAATGTAGGCACATAAATTCCATTTTAGGCATCTAATTCCAATATTTAGGCCCTCCTGGCATCCACAAAATCACTGCTCAGCTGATGACCAACACCATAGATGCCTAAAGTTCTGCTGAGAAGCGTTTGCACAGTAACATAGGTCCTGAGTAGGTCTGAAAAGCTTTGTGCTTAATTTACACCTAAGCCCTTGTGTGATTCACAAACTAGGTGTTAGGCCACTCATCTCATCTGCACAGGGTTACCAAATATCAAAGCATGGAAAGGAAGACAGGGAAGTATGAAAAGGAGGATGTTGGAGGACATATGGAGAAAATGTAGTATTAATGTAAACATTCTTCTACATTTAGAGGGCTCTGGAACACTTCCCCCTAAAAATAGGGTGTTCTGGGGCATTCCGGCATACTTTAACCCCTGTAAGTAAAAAGCTGGACAAAATAATGTATTTTTAAAATGCCTGCCAGACAGAGGACGTGAAGGTAAAAAGGACACGTCCTCCTTTTGCCCGACGTCTGGAAACCCTACACTTGCAGGGCCTAGTCTATGTGTCATTAGAACGCAATTAACCTTTGCAAAAGTTGCTGCAGTAGTTGCTCTTCTTTGTGTGTTCTTCCAGTAATGCAGTGGTTAGAGCAGGCATGCAAAAGAGCTGGGTTCAAATCCCCCCTTTTGTCTTACTGACACTAGAAAGTTGAATGCAGGTGGTCTGCTTCCAAGACAAGCAGCCTAATCACTAAACTATAGACTTTCCTGAAATGGGGCTCTCCCAGTCTCATCCATTGAAGCTATTTCACTTTATGTAAAGTTCTTCAACTGTCATTGAGAACAGAGAGTGTGAGAATAACTCATAGAATCATAGGGTTGGAAAGGACCTCATGAGTCTGTAATCTAGGGGCCAAGATCCAGAGGGGTAGCAGTGTTAGTTTAGTTCAGTAAAACAAACAAGCAAGGAGTTCTGTGGCACTTAAAGACTAACATTTATTTTTTGTGTGAGCTTTCATGGGAGAAAATTCCACTTTGTCAGATGCTTTGAAGATGGGGGAACTTACAGAATGGTGCCCCATCTTCAAAACGCCCAACGAAGTGGGATTTTCTCCCACGAAAGCTCACACAAAAAATAAATTCGTTAGTCTTTAAGTGCCACAGGAATCCTTGTTTATTTGTAATCTAGTGGGACTCAACACCCATGTTCCAGGGACTAGTTAATTCAAAGTAGAACAGCCTCAACAGGGCAGCTCAAGCAATGGTTTGGGCACTCACTCATCAGTAATATAAAGTTCCAATCTTTGCTCCACAGAAGGCCCAGGCAATTTGAATCTGCATTTAGCACAGGCCAGCCATGTGCTTTAGCCACTGGGCTTACAAAGGGGGCACTTCCTTCTTGAGGAAAAGCTGACTTGGTTTAGGTACCTAACTCCAGAAAAGACTTCAAGGTTTGGATGACTGAGGAGAGATAAATAATAAAAACTTATGCAGGGCCCCAGTGAACTATGGTTTTCAATTGAGTTTGTTTATTGGCATGAACAACAGGTCCAAAACGTGTGACAAAAAAGACTGAGAAGATGAGGTGCAGTAAATATGATTAGAAATGTTCAGTCCCAGTGCTTGGGAAGAAATACGGTGACATAAACTAAGAAGAAAACCAAGAGAAAGAGGCCCAGCCATTAATCTTGGTGCAGCTAGGCAAGAGAGCAGGGTTCAGGCGAACAGCCCATCTGGTCTTAGTTAAGGTCTAAGTAAGGGCATCACTTGTTTGTGATAGGACATGAAAAGACAAGCTGTTAGAACATTGCCTGTCTGAGCTTTCCTTACCTCATAAGGGGAAGACATTTCCCAGGCCTGACCCTGTTATAAATATTTTGGCCAATGCTAATAACTATATCATTTCTGGGTACAGAATTTGAGGGAATATATGCTTATACTGGTATTTTGGATGTAACCAACCCCAAATGGCCTTTGGATTAATAAAGCAACACTTTTGGGAACACTAAGATTTGGTAAACCTTAATAAACTTACTAGCAAAAATATTTCCAACAGCTGCCTAATTTGGGGCTGAAGATTCCTTTAGGTGTCAGGGCTCCTAAAAGGTAGGTGTTGCAGGCCTCAGCATTGCAGGGGCTAAGTCCCATTTGTGAATCTAGCCCTTACTTATCTTGTGCCAAATCCTCATGTCCCCCCTGCAGGTGTGGAGGGTACAAAACACAGTGGAAAAATGTGTGCTGTGCTGTGTGAAGGGATCTTGCAGTTTTTAAGGGGTGGGGGTCTCTTGCTACTTCCAATCCAACACACTGCTGACCCAATTAGCTGTCTGCACAGGAGCCAAAGGCAGTTATAAGATGATTGGAGTGCATTTAGGGATCCAGTGCTCCCCAAAACTCATGTAATGGTGAGTGTAGCCTGGCTGTGTATGAGCCCCATGCCCTATCACTGTGTGGATGAGAGGATTTTGTCCCCTAGTGTTCCCCTGGACAATGACCTAGACAAAACCCTTAAATAGATTATGCTTACAGGATGATGCTAAACTGATCATGTGAAGTGATAAAACACTGTGTTTCTGATGAAAAGATACATCTAAAGTAGGACAAGGGAGGTTTGGGATAAAACACCTACACCTTAAAGTCTAGGTAACTTAATGTACTTTGTATATGACCTTGACTGATGCTCTTAATGTCACTGACAAGAAAAAAGATTATGATGTGCTTTAAATCAAAGGTCTCAAACACGTGGCCCCACAGGCCTCATGTGGCTACTAAAGCTATTTCCTGCAGCCCGCAATGACATGATCATTACCGATATTTGCAATATCATTGTATGGAAAGGTTTCAGTGGTGCAGCCCTTGGGCTACCATACTAAGTCTCATGCAGCCCTCTGCTAGTCCTCATGCGGCCCACGTGGTGATTTGAGTTTGAGACCCCTGCTTTAAATTGTATCGCACAAGGTTTCCAAATGTTGCCTAAGAAATTTAGGAGCACAAATCCCATTGAAAGTCAAACCCTAAAAGCATGTCTCTTCTAACTTTTCCTTCTCTTGCTTTGTCTTTGTGGGCTTGGGACACCTAACATGGGCTATAGCTATACTTCCCAAACTTAACTCAAATTTGTTAATTCGACCTAATAAATTTGAATGCAGTTTGATCTACATTCAAACTTATTAGTTCGAATTACCAATGTGGACTAAGAAGAATGACAGTTAATTTGCCTTAACCCATTTTGTTAATTCAAACTAACTCCCCTAAGTTCAAACTAACAAAGTAGACTTAAATGTCCACACAGTGCCTAGTTTGAACTAAGAATCAAACCCACCTAAAGGGCAGGTCTTACTAGTTTGAAGCTTTCATTAGTTCGAATTAAGGAATTCAAAAGCCTAGTGTAGACAGGGGCGAAGTTAGTTTGGATTAAGCCTCCTTAATTCAAACTAAACTGCGAGTGTAGACATGGCCATGGTGTCTACATTGGCTTTAAAGCAAAAGCCTATAGTTATCATAGAATCATAGGGTTGGAAGGGACCCCACGAGGTCATCTAGTCCAACCCCCTGCCAAAAAAAGCAGGACCACTCCCATTAGATCATCCCAGTCAGGGTTTTGTCCAGCTGGGCCTTGAACACCTCCAGAGATGGAGATTCCACCACCTCCCGAGGCAGCTTATTCCAATGCTTCACCACTCGCCTAGTAAGGAAGTTTTTCCTAATATCCAGCCTGGACCGCCCCAGCTGTAACTTGAAGCCATTGCTTCTCGTTCTGCCCTCTGTTACTACCAAGAACAGTTGAGCTCCATCCTCCTTGGAGCAACCCTTCAAGTAGTTGAAGGTTGCTATCAAATCCCCCCTCAATCTTCTCTTCTGCAGGCTAAATAAGCCTAGTTCCTTCAGTCTTTCTTCATAGGGCTTGTGCTCCATCCCTTTGATCATTTTTGATCATTTTAGTTAGTCCTGGGTTTTTCACAAAGTACAGTGTATTAAGTCATGTATTGTTGCCTGTCGTTGCTTTGTCTTTGTTTCTTTTCCAGTTATTTTTGCCTTTCTTTTTGGCTTGCTTTGGTCCTCACATTAATTTTTCTAATATTACAACAGTCCTCTTTCCTGGGAATTCAATGACTAAATTCTCACTGGCTTCAGTAGGATCTTTTAAAGGAAGTGTCCCTTGTTATTTAGTAAATATGCCTGGTGCCTACATTTATTTATTTAATGAAGATGTCTAAATAAGTGGCCTGGGAGGGCTAAATGTGAAGTAATGAAGATTAAACAGTAGGACACCAGGTATTGTAAATACTGTCCCTGTCTGCTATCAAAGCATAATCTATTTGGGTTGACACTTGTCAGTAAATTCTGGTTATGGCTTGCCATTTTTGTGTATGTGTCTAGCAGCAGTCCTTTGAAGACTGCATTCCATAATTCTGAAATAAATGCAAAACGCAAATCTGTGATTAATGTGATTCTTGTAATTAACAGTTTTCCAAGGATTTGGTACATGGAGATAATACATAACAATTAATCACCCCTTTTCGGTATATTTCCAATCTTGCAGATTATGATTTAAAAATATAAAGACATTTCAGCTGTCACAGGAGTTTGGGCAGCATTTTTACAGAACAGAATGCTACAGTTTTCAATCCAGTTCCAAAGACTGGCAAATTTGGAGTGTAAAGTATTAAATGCACTAAGTTAAAAAAGACCAAGCTATAAACAAGTGCTCTAACAATTGTCATATCATGACCTCTTACATAAAATCACAAAACATAATTTAGTTTCCAGTCTACAGTAATGTAAAAAACACCCCATAATCTTTTAGAATTTATGTAGCCATTATTTGTTTTTTTTAAAGACATGGCTACTGTCTGTTAAGTTTAAAGATGGAGGCCAGATTCTGATTTTGGTTACACTACTGTAAATAGAAAATACTTCTTTTCACTCCATTGCAGATTGTTATATGGAAATCCCTATTCAGAAAATTCAGATGATATAAAATGGAGTGAATGATGTTTGTTCTTTATTGCATGAGCTTTCATGGGAGAAAATCCCACTTCATCAGATATTTTGAATATGGGGGAACTTACAGAATGGGAGGAAATTAATGCAGGGAAGTGTAAGTCATGGGAACACATCGCACTGTAACAGCAAATCAAAGCAGTTGTAGAGATTCAAATACTGGGGAACAACATATAGAGGAAGATGAGGTCAAATGACCTGTTGTAATGACACAAAAATCCAAATTCCTTATTAAGCCCTGAAACAGTGCAATCAAATTTGCAAATAAATTTGATCGATTTCTTTTATTGAACTAGACTAATATGGCTGCCCCTTTGGAACTTGTGCTTCTTGTTAAAATGTTTGCAGTTGACAAATGAAAGATGCTATACGGGCAGAGTATTGAGACACTGGACAGATTTCTTACCGAACTTTGGAACATTTTATCCATGGAAAAAATTGCTAGCCTTAAAAATGATATATACAGTACTTGGACATTTGGCTATTCTTTATTATGTAAACTAAGAAAAAAATGCTGGATCAGCAAACCACCAAATGTTCTTCTTGCTGAAGGTTAATTGTTTGTTTTAATTTGCTCCATATCTTCTTGTTATATATATAAATGTTTAAAATATTATTAAGATGAACCATGTGGTATAAGCTTTGCCTTGGTAAATAACATAATTGTGTGAAAATATTTTATTATTCATTTCTAACCTCAATAAAAGGCATTTATGTTGGCATTTAACTGGACTTGAAATCCTTGCCAAAAATAGCACATTTTTACTGGAAGATGATTTGTGAAAATGAGTTATATAAAAATCTTCTGGCACTGGATGCAACAATTAACATATTTAATAATTGCTTTCATAAGTGGCAATTTTTAAAAAAAAAATTACATTGTTTGGGAACCTTCAGGAAAGACAACCACAGAGACCTCATAGTAAGGGCAAGTGCACCTGTTTCCTGACATTTGCTTAGCTTTGTCTTGGCCTTCTAATAATCTGTATATTTGATTGTTGTACTATTGTCTCTGGTATGTTTGTATAAACAACATTTCTGAATTTTATTTTTAATAAATCAGTGTGATTAATTCATTCTAATCCCCTCCATATCCAGTAGTTCTCACTACACTGAATTACATGGTAATTAAACCTGATACTCTCGCACTTAAATTGGATATTCCCTGAAGTTCAGTTCTTGGACAATTTGGGGGATGAACTGTGTCTTTATATAAGTCCATGCCTCACATGGCAGTAATGATGCCCTGACTCTGGGTGCTAGGATAAACGTTATGGTAGAGCCAACCACTGAAATTCATGGGAGCTGGGTGCCAAATTACACCATGAAAATCTTCTCCATGAATAATAATTTGCATTTATGTTGTTTGACATCAATGCCCTTCTCAAGGGCCTGGATGCAAATTGTCATTAATCACCTCCTCCTCCCTACAGGCTGACAATGATTTAATTGGTTTTTCAGGCAGTGATCTTTGACATCCTCTCCAGCAGAAGGTAGGATATCAGTGATAGGATTGGTACGGAAATAAGAATTCAGTTGACACTATGGGCCTAAACACAGTGCTGAGGGGAAATGTGTTGTTGCATACTTCATGCAGGGCCAGATTAAATGAGGGGTTTTAGGGGCTGCAACCCCACGTTTGAGGGGGGCCTTCAGCTTTGAGCTCTGCAAAGTAAACTAGGTGCTGGTTGGTGTGGGTGCCCCCAGTCTGCACCGTGTCACATCTGGAGCAGCCCCACAGTGCCCTGCCCAGATGGCTGGCCTGTCTTTGGACTCTGAACCCCAGCTAAGCCAGCCAGGCACCCCCCCCCAGTGTTGGCCAGACCCCAGCACTGAGTGCCGGCCTCCCCTACCACCAAGTTTGGCTGGTCTGTAGGCTTTGGATTTCCCAAAGCCAGCCAGGCCCCATCTCCCCAAGCACTAAGCGCTATCCTTCCCCCAGGCTGGGTTCTGCTGCAGTGGAAAGGGAGGGGGAAACACAAAACTGAAGCCCTATACCCCCAGAAGCCTTAATCCAGCTCTGACTTCATGGAGTTCACAATGGTGCCTGTGGCTCTGGTGTGCAAATGCTGCTGTATGCCAAGAATAGTAGTTTTGGCAGCACAGCAGCTGTGCTGTGGCTCTTTGTTTAATCTCTAGGGTGTGGGGGAACAGTCTGATTCCTCTAGCCCAGTGGTTCCCCACTTGTGGTCTGGGGACCCCCAGGAGTCCACGGACATGTTGCAGGGAGTCCGTGGAGCCTCTCCCTACTGGGGCCAGAATCCAGCTACAGCCCTGATACTCCCCGCCAGGGCTGCCTTTCCCCTCCCATGGCCAGATCCTGGCAGTGGGATGGGGCTGTGGCAGCTCCCCGGGAGGGGCAAGGGCAGGGGGCCATAGCTGCTGTGGCTTGGCTCCCCAGCAGCACGGACAATGGTGGTGGTAGCGCTGCTTGCTGGCTGTCCCAGTGGTGCTGCCAGAGTGGTGCAGGCTAGATTACGTAATCAGCCTGGGGGACGTAAAGATTTTTTTGGTTTAAAAAGGGGTCCCCAGCCTGAAGAAGGTTGGGAACCACTTCTCTAGCCCCAGTCTTGGCATTGGTCCTCCATGGAGGTAGTGTTTATTTAGACTAGTGTTTCCCAACCAGTGTGCCACAGCTCACAGGTGTGCCATCAGGTCTGAGCAGGTGTGCCACAAAAACTACTTCAAATGCTCTGGATTGGCTCATTGGCTCATGCATATTCATGAGTTCATTTGTAAACTCTATGGCGGTCTGCCTCAAATTAATTAAAAGTTAGCAAGGTGTGCCACGGCAGAGAAAATTTTGGGGACCACTGATTTAGACTTCAGGCTGGGATCAGTTCTGGCTGTGAGTGTGTCAGACTTATGATGGTTTGCTTATGTTAATTCACCCCATGCTTCCTTTTTCTAAAGCCTGCGGAACAATTGCCTCACCTTGCTCTGGTGGGAGTTTGTCACTGCTGCCTTTCTGGGGATTGGCAAGAGACAACAGCTAAATCCTTTCCTAAACTAAATACTGAGGGGGTGCTCAGCACCTCTTAGAATCTGGCTTTCAATGGCTAGGGGACAGAAGCATAATAAACATTATCAGTTGTTTTTGGTTCCAATGGTCTCCCTACCTAGGTAGCTACGGAGCCAAGTCAGACATAGGTTAGAAAAAGAAGCTGCAGCATATCACTTTCCTAGCAGAGCAGGAAACAAATGAAAGGAAGCAAAACCACAAGTGGAGAATTGGATTTTCCTGCCTTTTTCCAAAATAAATATTTGTTTGAGAGAAAAACAGCTGGAACAATGAGACGTATGCCTGACACTGAAGGACAGCATGTTTGTGCCTGTTACATTGGAGATAAACCTCACTTCAGAATGCTACACAGGTCAGCTTGTACTTCTGCATCTGAGCCCTTTAAATGACATTGAAGACCATATTGTACAGCAAAAACCTGGGGAAGATGGAGCAGAGGCCCATGAAGCTCCCTGAGAGTCACCACTAAGAGATCCTCAAAGAGCTCCCCTCGTGAGGAAGGGTTGGGGTCCCATTGAGGAGGCAGAGGTGCTGCCTAAACCTCACAGAACGCTGACCCACAGGAAGTGAAGTTCTGACTCTGCAGCAGGGCTGCCCCTCTCAGCTGTTCTCCGCATCATCCGCGGTCCCTTGGCAGCTGTGCTCTTCAGAGTCAGGCAAGCAGATGGCAACACAATACCTCTCTAGGCGGCAGTACCTTCTGGTTTAGCTGTTGGAGCTGAGGTAACAGATCTCCAGTTTCCTCATTTTGCCCCTTCTTGGATCCTTCCATGCAAGCCATGGAGTCCTGTAGGAGCAGAGTTAATACTCAGTGAGACCCCTAGTATTCCAAGAAGGAAGGGAGGACAAGGGCAGCCAGAATTTTCCTAAGCTTGGGGTTCAAATGAGTTTTCTGGGGACACACCTCTCTCCTCCAATCACCATAGGACATCCCCTCGCTCACCAGGATTCTTAACCCATCCCAGTGAACCTTGCCAGGAAACATTGCTCAGGAGTCAGCACACCCTACTGGGACTGAAGAATCTAATTCTTCTTACCTGGCATACACAGGCACAGGCAGTGCAAGGCACTCCCTCCATGATGATCTCCCCACCACCTTCCTGGACCTGGTGCCATCTCATATGGGTATTTGCCTGCTGGGGTGGGCATGAGTACAGGTGGTTGGGTGGCTCAAAACAAAATTGGTTGGGTGGGTGGAAATTTAGCTTCCTTTAGCCTGAACTGCCCGCTGTCTATGGTGCATCAGAGTTCTGGAAAGTTGGGAGCTGGGTCTGGTAATTAGACTAGCTCTGGGGAGTGACACCTTCTGGGACCCCTCTTTCTCCTTCTGTCCCAGAGGAAAGACTGAGATCCCCGCCCCCCCATCCAAGGCTAAGGGTTGGGGTTTGCATCCCCACTGCTCTTCTGTGTTAGGGAATATGTTAAAACAAATGAGTCCTGTGGCAATTAAAGACTAACAAATTTGTTTATTGCATGAGCTTTCATGGGAGAAAATGCCACTCCGTCAGATGCTTTGAAGATGGGGGAACTTACAGAATGGGAGGAAATAAATGCAGGGAAGTGTAAATCATGAGATCAGGTCAAACTATGACAGCAAATCAAAGCAGTTGTTAAGGTTCCAACACTGGGGAACAGCTCATGCAATACATAAATTTATTGGTCGTTAAGTGCCACAGGACTCCTTGTCTGTTTTACTGAACTAGACTAACACGGCTGCCCCTTTAGAAGTAGGGAATATGTTGTGTTTGTTTCTTTCCTGCATTTCTACTGTCATCAGGGGACTTTTGCATCATTTCACTTTGATTTTCTCCTCTCTGACATACATTGGGGGGCAGAAATAGGGGCAAAGTTGCTGTTCAGAAAATAAAGAGACTGATTTCCAGAGGTTCTGAGCAGCCACACTCAGTGGGAACTGCAGGTGCCCAGCTGTTCTAAAACTCAGCCCTAATGTAACTTGCCTGTCCAAGAATAAGATTTGCTGGATTTTTTGCTTTTCAACCTTGTGTAGCACCAATAAATGTGTTGTTTTTTGAGGGCAATTGAAACTAAAAGCCTCCAACATGGACAGTGATTGCCAGGTAAAAAGTTGCCACATTACAGTATCCAGAGCACTCAAGTTATTTCCTGATGTAAGCCTAAGAAAATATTTTGGTATCTCAGATACCACCATTTGATAATTGTTAGCCAGTGGTGATTTTTGTAATGGGTAAGCACTACAGACCAGCAACAGTCAACTTGCAACTTAATGCTTCCATCTAGAATTAGGTTTCTGTACCCTCACACACAGCTTCTCTCTGGCATTGTCACTTAGTGGTCCACCTGCCAACTGAACACCAGAAGAATATGTTCAGATTATGGAATCTGACATATGCGGAGAAGAAAGATGATTTGGAAGGGGAGGTTCAGTGAGATAAAGTCTATGAGTCTTCATGAAAAGAACAGTTTTTATTTTACCATTATGTAACCTGTTCCCTGTTTCAAGCACAACTCCAGAAAACTCATACAAGAACATGACCAGCTGAGTAAACAGAAAAAATGTTGAGCTTGTACATGTTACTCACGGAGGCCCTAACTATTTTGATACCTACATTGCCTGTGTTGCAATATCTTTTGGAGAATGGTAGTGGTATTGAGACACATGGAAAGAGTTGGTAAATGCTAGCATGATCCCAGGAATGCATTCCTTGTAGACAGTATATTGGAATCTAGCGTGTAGGGAGAGGTGCTGTTGTAACCCATGTGCCTAAATAGGTGCAATCTCTTTTAGGGACCCTTA
>ML681997.1:19599462-19680978 GCA_007922195.1 Podocnemis expansa
TGGAGAGGGGCAGGTGAATGAATTTGAGCCCACCCTAGCAGGTTACACTGTGAGGTAAAGTTGGGTCACAATGAGCCTAAGGGGAGCCAGACCAAAGGAGTCTTAAGTAAAGAAAGGGCGACTTGCACAAAAGCACCAAACTTACCAGTATCATGGGATGGTCCTCAAGAAGCAATTAGCCATGACAAAAAGAAACCAGCAGTCAAGCAAATATATTCATGCAGCATCAGTCTTGCTAGACAAGAGACAATGCCAAGCAGAACCGCATCAGCGTGTGGCCGTTTCTTGCACTGACACTAAAAACATCTGTTGAGGTACAGTATTTATGCTGTCTGCCAAATAAGTGTTTTTTAATCTGAAAACATAATGGAAGTGGGAAAATTTGGACAATAACAAAAAGAAAAAAGGGGTGGGTGGCCAATAAATTAAGAGTGAGGAATGGAGGAGGACCGACTGGAGGAAATGTTTTCCACACAGTACATCATATTTAATTTAGGTCATCCTAGGGCTTTAGTGGAGAAGTTCAAGGAGTAACTGACATATCCCTATAAGAAGATAGATGAGAACAAAAGATGTGCTGGGTGACCAGGGCAAGTCATTGTGCCTCTGTTTCCACATCTCTAGAATGAGGATAATGCTATGACCTTGCTTTGTAAATATTTAAAGAGCTGATGTACAAAGATTTTAAGAGCTATGTACTGGTATAAAATGTTGGTAAATCCTACCATTAGTCACAGCACTTTTGTCTTTATGTTCCATCCCAAAGGCCCATATTCAGTGAGGAACTTATTTAAGCATGCATCTAACGTTTAAGTACACATGAACGATCCATTGATGTCAACAGGACTACTCATGACTTTAAAGGTAGGCATGTTCTGAAGTACCTAGGAAAGCCAGGCCTAGATATTGACTCAGCACTAGAGCTAGTCAAATGATATTTGTCAAAATATTTAGTCAACCAATGGTATGATCTATTAAGAGAGTTGTTATGTGAGTCAATGATTTGTTTATTATTCACTTAATTTAGGTGGGGTGACTTGAAATATTAGAAATGAGTAAATTGTGAAATTATCAGTTGAATAAATTATTTGGTGCAGTTCATGAAAACTGTCAAAATATAGGATTAATATTTTTATTTAATTTTATTTATTTAATTCCCCCCCCCTCCCATTTACATCAAATTATCCTTACTTTTGAATTGCTTTTTGGACTGCTTGTCCAATTCTCAGCGTTCTTCTTTGAGCACTGCCCACATCCATTCTTATTCAGCTGTGTATGTGCCACAGTGCATGGTCATCCAGAAGTTTTTTTGCCATAGCTTGTTGCTGTAGAGTCAGTCACCAAAGCCCCCTTGGACCCATGCTTCGGTGCAGTATGTAGGTGGTGCTGTCCCTGTCCCCCTTCAGTTCCTTCTTTCCACCCATTGTGATAGTCCTGGAACTACTTGCTCTTGTATACTTGCAAGCACCTGTCTTCTCGTTGTTATTTTTCCATTTTCCTCAATAGTAACAATGATTCTATCATCTGGATACTTTGCCTTTCTCAGAGACTTGAGCTGCACTGGAGGATTTTCTTGCTGTTCGCACCTCCATGACAATATGTGGCATGCCTGTCTTTAAGCCCTGTGCTGCTTGCGGTAAGGCCTTCTTGGTTAACAACCCACATGAGAAGTGCCTAAAGTGCCTCAGTGAGGGACACAGGAATGACAAATGACATATCTGTTTGTCCTTCAAGCTGAGAATGCAGAAGGAGTGGGAGAGCTGTCTTCATTCCATGGCAATGGAAATGGCCCTCCACCTAGCCTCTGTGCCAACCACTGCACCGACTGTACAGACAGCTCAGGCACAGAGGGCACAGTCTGTGCTGGCCCCTCCTTAGCGTAGGTCACCGTCTGGGGAGGTGAAAAAATCCCACACTGGCTTCAAGGCTGCATCAAAGGCTCAGACATTGGGGGAGAAGCCTCAACTCTGGCACAGGTTGGGATCCCCAGCACAGGTGTGGGGAGCTTCCCCAACCAGGGCTCCAAAGCCCCAGGCAGGCCCAGCTCCAGCCATACTGGAGGCCTTCGAAGCATCAAGAGTGCTGCTACAGCTGTTGACTTGTACACCACCCAGGATGGTTGTTTCAAGGGGTAAACTGGCCTTGTCTTCAAGGGCTTGGCCCAAACCCCAGGGTGAGTCCAGCCCTCCAGTACAGCAGAAGCTGGCATGGGTCATGAAGAAGCAGCACAGGAGCGCATCCCAGCATCGGGCATCGATGCCCCCTTCCCCGCTGGACTGCTCTGGGGACACCTGGCACAGCCGCTCCCCATCTCTGGCACAGCTTGTCTCGATGCCATCGGGTTTGCTGTCTGAAGTGGAGGAAGGTCAGACTCCTCCCTGCTTCTCGCCCAACGACTCATCTGGATACCAGTTGCTGGCATCATCACCAAAGCCCTGCTGCACCAGGTCCTCATCTTGTTAATTTGAGGCATCCAACCCCTGGTACTGGTGCTGGTGATCATCGACACTCTGATCTTTGGCCTTGGCCCTGGCATGCCCAGAGGGTAAATACAGATGGAAGCAGTCTTCATGGATGTCCCAGCACAGGGAGCCTTGAGCACAGATGCCAACCTCTCCTGCATCAACATGGCACACACTGACCAGGTAAACCCTGGCACTGATGCACAAGAGGGGACAGTCCCTGCATAGAGACCAGCACAGGGGAGTGGACTGCTTCCCCGTATGGGGAAGGAGACCATCTCCGGCACAGGCCCTGGCATCACAGGCCTTTAAAGATTGGTCTGCATGGTGGGCCAACTGGGCATCCTGAGACATTCCCCAAATGTAGCCCATGTCTCCAAGCTCCTTGGGCCCTGCTACATCTCAGGGGGGATGAGACCTAGAAGGGTCTGAGGTAGAGTGAGCCGGGAGAGGGTCCCTTGGGGATGGGGAAAGATGACTCTAGGCCCTGCCTTCATTTTCCCCAATGAAGTGGCATACCAGAAGTCCCTTTCACTCAAGGAGGACCCAAAGGTGCATCAAGAGCTCCACTAACCTTGACCTTCCCATCGAGATCATGAGGGAGGAGTTTGACCTCCTTCTCAATGTGGGTGAGTCCACCCCACCAGCAAGGGCAAGTACAGTTTCAGCCTTTGGAGGTTCATGCAGAGGTTCTGGGACCTCATCACCTCCAACTACACTGCGGGCTATGACACCCTCATGGAGGAAGGCCTGATGGCAGCATGTTCCTCTCTTTGTGGGATGCGACAGACACGACCAGCAGGGGAGTGGCCTCAGCTATTGCTATAAGCCGGGCGGTGTGGCTACAGGGGTCAGGCCTATGACCCTCAGATGCAGCAATCCATCCAGGACCTCCCTTTCGAAGCTCCATCCCTATTTGTGGAGTTGACTGACACAAAACTACATGGCATGAAGGAGTCCCAGGAAACACTTCGCTCTTTGGGGATGTACACCGTCAAGCGGCCAGACGATCTTTTCGTGCACAGTAGTTGCTGCCTCAACATCATCAGCAGCAGCACCAGCAGGGTTTGTGCCATCAGCCCTTTTGTCTGTCTCGATGCCACTGTGGGCGTGGGGACAGAGACAGAAGTAAGGGTCATAGGGGGCACGGCCCCAGGAAACCAGCCAGCCCTCCCACCAGGGTAACAACATTGACCCAGAGGCAGAGGTTCTGACTGCTCACCTGAGGGCTGCAGCCACCCCCAAGACTACTACTTTCGCCTGGTGTTCTAAAACCAACTGGCCCCATTCCGACACCAGTGGTCCAAGATCATGTCAGACTGCTGGATCTTGGACACGGTATCTCACAGTTACACCCTACAGTTCAGGTCTAGGCCCCTGCAGAAGAAAACCACCCCCTCACTACCCAGTTGGGGACCCCTCCCCTGAGGCCCTTCTGGAGCAGGAAAGCCACAAGCTCCTAAACCTGGGGGCAATAGAACGAGTGCCTGCCAGGGAAAAGGGAAGAGGTTTCTACTCAAGGTGCTACTTGTTTCCAAAGGTAAATGGGGGCCTGAGACCTATCCTAGACTAGAGAGCCCTAAACAAGTTTCTTTGAAAAATAAGTTTCACATGATTTCCCTAGCTCATATCACTCCTTCATTAGACCTGGGAGATTGGTTTGTGGCCCGCAATCTGAAAGACACTTACTTTCACATCATGATAAGACCAAAACACAGGAAATTCCTCCTGTTCATGATAGGAGGTAAACACTGCCAATTCACTGCCCTCCCCTTCTGACTCTCACTAGTCCCAAGGATCGTCACAAAGTGGATGGTGGCAGTAGTGGCCCACTTAAGGAAACAAGCACCCCAAATTTTCCCTTACCTCGGTGACTGGCTCATCAGGGGCAGATCCAGGGACCACGTCTGGCACAGTGTTGGCTCCACCCGAAGGCTGTGTGACAAGTTAGGCCTCCTGCTAAATCTGGAAAAGTCAAAATTGATTCTCACAAGGGAAATAGAGCTTATCGAGGCCCACCTGGATTTGAAATGGGCAAGGACTTCCCTCCCCCTATCCAGGTTTCAGTCGATGTCTACCATCATTTCAGAACTATACCATGCCCCTAACACAACAGTGAGGCGGTGCCTCCAGCCTCGACCTACATGATAAGGATGGAGTACCTATGCATGAGACTATTGCAGTTCTGGTTAGCGGGGGTGTAACACCCTCAGCGCTGCTCCCTAAATCAGTAGTCACCATTCTGGTGGAGAACCTAGATACCCTCACAGTCTGGCGGAACCCAGACTTCGCAGGTCAGGGAGTCCTTTTCGAAGCCCGGAACCCATCAGTGACTCTCATCATGGATGTATCACACCTGCGATGGGGAGCCCACATCAATAGCAACCTATCTACCCAGGGGAAATGGTTACAGGTAGATGCCCTTCTTCACATAAATGTGAAAGAACTGAGGGTGATCTGCCTGGCCTACAGGGTGTTCTTAGACAAGATCAGAGGGAAGACCATGCAGGTCCTAATAGACAACATGGCAGCCATGTTTTATCTCAGCTTCCAGGGAGTAGCCCACTTGCATGCCCTGCATGAGGAGGTGGTTGGCTTTTGGGAGTTGGCACTGAAGAACAGTTTCCATCTGGTCACAGCCCACCTACCAAGGGTGAGCAACTGTCGGGCAGACAAACTCAGCAGACAATTTCTCCCACAACACCAGTGGGTTCCTACACCCAGAGGTGGTGAGCCAGCCCTTCAAGCAGTGGGGGACACCCCACATAGATCTGTTTGCAATGTGAGGAAACTGCAATTGCAAACTGTTCTGTTCCCTCAGGGGCAGGGCCAAGAGGTCGTCGTTGGATGCTTTCCTGATAAACTGGGAGGGCCCCCTCCTTTATGCTTTCCCTCCTATCCCACTGATACACAGAGTCCTATTAAAAATCAAGAGGGACATGGCAAAAGTGATCATGGTAGCCCCAGTGTGGCCTCACCAGCCCTGGTTCAGTATACTGAGAGACTTATCTGTGGTCCCACCCATGATGCTTCTGCCCTGGGTGGACCTGCTGCCCCAGGACTCGGGCCACCTCCAGCACCCAAACCTAAAAACTCTCCACTTAACAGCTTTGGAACCTACATGGCTGAACCCAGATGAGCAGATTTGCTGTAAGAAGGTTCAACAGGTGCTGATCGAGAGCAGGAAACCCTCCACAAGGGCAACCTACAAGGCTAAGTGGAAACAGTTCTCCGTATTGGCAGCAACCAGGAGGGTGCTCCAGAGTCTGCCCTGAGCCAGGCGATACTCGGCTATCTCCTGGAACTAAAAAAAGCTCCCTCAGGGTACACCTGGGAGCCATCTCAGCATTTCACAACTCTTTCACAGGGGTTACCAACTTCTCATACCCCATGACTTCCAGATTCTTCAAGAGGGTGGAGAAACTCTATCCACAAGTCAGAGAACTGATCCCCCAATGAGACCTAAACCTGCTACTTGAAGGGCTTACAAATTCCCCCCCCCTTCAAACCCCTAGATTCATGCACATGTCTTAGAAGGTAGCATTCATTCCTAGTAGCCATTCCATTGACTAGAAGGCTATCAGAACTGAAGGCCCTGTGGCTGGAACCACTATACACAGTGTTCCACAGTGACAAGGTACAATTCCTCCCTCATCTGGCCTTCCTAGTTAAGGTGGTCTCACGCTTCCATATGAATCAGGAAATTTTCCTTCCAGCATTTTTCCCAGGCCCATATATGATGGAGAGTCAGACAAGGCAGCACACCCTCAACATCAGAAGGGTGCTTGCCACATACATTGAGCTGACCAAACCCTTTTGCAAAATGACTCAGCTTTTCATCGTGATCACTAAATGCATGAAGGGCCAGCACATCTCATCGTGGATAACAAGCTGTATCAAGGACTGTTACTGCAGAGCAAAAACTCCCCTCCCAGGGAGAATCAAGGCTCATTTGACTAGAGTGCAAATGTATTCCACAGCCTTCATTGTGCAGGTCCCTATCCAGGAAATTTGCAGAGTGGACACCTGGTCCTCAGTGCTTATCTTCACGTCCCACTATGAAATTGTACAACAAGCAAGAGATGAATTGGCATTTGGCAGATCCATCTTACATGCGGGGAAACCTCAGCTCCACCCACCACCCTAAGAACAGCTTGTAAGTCACTTGAATAAGAAAGACAAAGAAGAAGCGAGGGTTACTTACTTGTAAACATCCTTCTTTGCGATGGGCTACTCCCATACATTCTGTTCCCTCCCTCTGTCCCTTCTTTTTGGAGTTAGCGGAAAAAAGGGACTGAAGGGGGAGCAGGGTCAGCACCACCTATGTACTGTGCCAAAGCACAGGGGAGCAAGGGTGAGGTAGCATTGGCGGCTCATCCTACAAGGACAGGCTAGCGCAAAAACGCTTCTGGATGACCATGGACTACGTCACATAAACACCTAAATTAGAATGTATGTGAGCAGCGCATCTTGAAGGACATTTACAGGTAAGTAACCCTCCTTTACTCTTCAAAGCTTATTCAACAAAGTTTACTCATATTTTTGAATGAAAGAATTAAACAATAGTATTTCATTAATCATCCTGCTCTGGGTCTATTTTAAAGCCCCTTAAAGCTAATGTGAGTCTTTCCATTGACTTCATATTAGGCAATTTCTATTTGGCACCATCTCAGGGCTATGATACATGAGAAGCTTCTCAAATTAAGCCACAAACAAACAGTGAGTGCACTTCAGAAGCACCACCATTCATCAGTGCAGTTTATTCCACATAAAACATACTCTTAAAAAAGTAAATACACCTAGGCTGAAATCCAGGCCCCACTGAAGTCAATGGCAAAATTCCCATTGACTTCAGTGGAGCCAGGAGTTCACCCTTACAGCCATTGTTTTGGAGTATTAAGGCACAGATCTTTAAAGATATTTAAAATCTAACTCCCACTGAAGTCAATGAGAGTTATATACCTAATACCTTTGAGGATTAACTATTCCTTTTTAACTCCATGCATAGATGCTTTTATTCCTGAATAAGACTGCCTTATTATGAACTAACTTAATCCACTTCCAAAGTGTGTTCAGCTCTCTACTTCTAGTTCCAAAAAGTCTGGATTTGAAAACTAATCTCCTAGCCTGTGTCTACATGAAGAAAAGTCAGTTCGAATTTGTTAATTTCAGCTAATAAATTAGAGTTTAGTTCAAACTAACCTCAAACTTATTAGTTCGAATTAAGAAAGTGGACTGATTTGGTATAACATTGTTGAATTGGTCCACTTTGTTAATTCAAACTAACTGCCCTTAATTCAAATTTATTAAGTTCGAACTGAGGGTTAATCCTTGTCTAGACTGTCTTTAGTTCGAACTAAGGATTGAACTAAGGGCTTAGTTAGAACTAACTGGCAGATCTTACTAGTTCAAACTAAGCTTTCATTAGTTCAAATTAAGGAATTCCTTAATTCAGACTAATGAAAGCCTGGTGTACACAGGGGCCAAGTTAGTTCACATTAAACCTCTTTAATTCAAACTAACTTTTAAATGTAGACCTACTCCTATTTTCCAAGTGAGTGCCCTGACAGCTGAGTTATTAGGTAGTTTGGGAGGACACATACCAGTGCAGCCCCAAAAATTCCTGATCTGGTTGCCCCTAGCTGTCTTTTGTGCAAGCCTTGATCTGATAGGTGGGTTCTGAGAATGTCTGGTGGATCAGGACCTAAGAGCAAGTTGAGAAGCCTGGCATGGCTTAGGCCTGTGCTCGGGTGTAGAGCTGCTTGACAGCATCAGGATTTAAATATTTTTGTGTATGCCCAGAGCAAAAATGTAGAGTGTTTCTGCACTGCAGTTAAAAGCATGCAGCTGGCCTGTACTAGCTGACTCAGGCTGGCAGAATTCATGTTAGTGGGGCTGTTTAATTGCAGTGTAGACCCACAGGCTACGTCTACATCAGAAATTTTAGTTTGAACTTCCTAGTCCGAACTAAAGAACTTGCTAGTCCGAACTGAAGTTTTAGTTCGAACTAGAACACATGGCTAGTTCAAACTAATGGCTTAGTTCGAACTTTTTAAATTTACATAAAGCTTT
Source organism: Podocnemis expansa (assembly GCA_007922195.1). Lineage (NCBI taxonomy): Eukaryota > Metazoa > Chordata > Testudines > Podocnemididae > Podocnemis > Podocnemis expansa. Next base: position 19,607,997 of record ML681997.1, read on the forward strand.
AGTTTGGGTCTTGCCTGCACTTATTTCGAACTAAAGTTCGAACTAAGGCAGCAAATCTGAACTAACCATCAGGTCCTCACTAGTTCAGACTAAGCTTGGCCTAGTTTGAGCTAAGAAATTTCTTAGTTCGGACTAGGCAAACCTGGTTTGGCCAAGTTCCAAAGGGGCAGCCGTGTTAGTCTAGTAAAGCAAAAAAAGCAAGGAGTCTTGTGGCACTTAAAGACTAACAGATTTATTTATCACATGAGCTTTTGTGGGAGAATATCCCACTTTCCACAAAAGCTCATGCGATAAATAAATCTGTTAGTCTTTAAGTGCCACAAGACTCCTTGCCTTTTTTTTTTTTTTCCTCCTGGTGTGGTCAAGGGCTAAATTAGTCCAGACTAAGTTTGCTCATCTAATCTGATCTCCTGTACAATGCAGAGCACAAAACTTCACCCACTCACTCCTGTAATTAACCTATGATTGAGTTAGTAAAGTCTTCATATCAGAGGCATTCAGGTTTGGGCTAGGTCCCAAGGTCTAGGACCCTGCAAAGTGGGAAGATCCAGGAGCTCTGAGGTTGAATGTCTATATCAGTGGTTCCCAACCTTTTCAAGGCTGGGGACTCTTTTGACAGAAAAAAACTTTGTGGCCCTCCAGGCCATCTGTATGAAGAAGTTACGCCACCAGAAAGCAGCAGTGCTTCCTCAGGCAGAATGTGGCCTGTGCAGCCAGTACCCGGGAGCTGCCATGGCCCCCAGAGAGCGGCAGCTGCAGCTGGCATGACCCTCACTCCCTCTCTGCGCTGGCGAGTGTGACTGCTGCGGCCATGACCCCAAGCCAGCCCCTGCTGGGGAGCAGAGCCAAGCTACCGCTGGCATCAGCAACCAGCACGGTACCAGGCAGCCCTCTGTGTCCCCCCATGCCAGGATCCAGCCCACGCAGGGAGCATCAGGGCTGCAGCTGGGTTCCAGCCCCGGCAAAGGCAATGCTGCAGACCCCCTGGAACGTGTCCATGGACCCCCCAGGCATCTGTGGACGCCAGGTTGGGAACCAGTGGTCTACATCGCAATCCAACAGCTCCTTAGCTTGAGCCTGAGTCAGCTGGCATGAAGCAATTCCTTGTGTTTAATCGCACTATGGATATACCCTTATGTGCCAACAGAATTAGGGGGCTGCTAAGTGGAGATTTTTGGGGTCTCAGTGGTGCCTAAGGGTAGAATGTAGGCACCTAAAATGGCACTCAGGCACTTACGTTTGTTTGTAGATATATCCCGAATGATTAGTGGATTCATCCACAGTTATATGACTGGTTTTTTTTCTGACCATAACCATCTACCATGTTTGCTTTAGGTCCTTGAACATATTTTTAATGAAGGAAGAACGTCCTATTATTTAAGAAATATTTCAAAAAATAAAGACATAAAAATAAAATAAAAAAATATAAGGTTAAGGTTTACCCAAATGAGTTTTGCAAAACATTTCCCCTTAATTTAAACCATTGTTTCTCAAAGAAAATTAAATGTAAAAAACAACAAACATGTTTTTCTAACTAAATAGAAGGCTGAGCTATGCAAACAATAAAGATGCTTGTTTGAAATTAATTTTTGCCTTGCTTCTGGGATTACCAGAGAAATACATTTATAATGAAGAACCCCCCTGCTGCGCTGCAGCCTAGAACTTGTATATTACCCCAGGCAAAGGAACCTGAAACATTAATGTTTTTGAGTTCTGTTCTTGCTCCTGGATTTAGAATTGGTTCTAAATTCGACAAAAGTTGTTTCTCACGTGCTTGAGGACCCAAAGCACTGGTTTTTATCCTTTCTTTATGCCTTCTGAGTTCGTTTTTAATCTCTTTCTATATAAGAGATATTAAAGCTTGATATCCTGTAATGTAAAATTATTATCACCTACAGTCAGTTGACACATTAGATATTTCTTCAGCTCATCCTTAGGGTAAAAGATCCTTCCCAGGACAGAGAGCTTGCCTGGAGGTGGCGTAGTTCAGTTTAGGATCAGAATCTCTTTGGGGTGCTTGCTTCTGTTACATATAGGACAACTGTTTCAAAACTGACTAGCAATTTGGTATGCTTCCATGTTGGGGACCAACTTGAGGTATCTAGATGTGGCCACATTTTTAAAGCTGTTCTTAAAGTATTCAGCACTTTTGAATCTCTGACTCCTCTGTGGTGCATCAGTTTGAGCACTTACAAATCAAGGTGGCCAAAAACATTTTAGAAAGTCTTGACCCTGTAGAATAAAAGAAGTTGTGGCCATTTTTCTACAAGTTGGTAAGATCTCTTTGACCATCCTTTTGATATACTAATTTGTCTGTTGCCTTAGTTATCCATTGTACATACCTTTCCCCCATTGAGTTGTTCGTTGCCAGCTCTTTTGGTCAGGGACTCTTTTCTGACCTTTGCTCTCCCTATTCTTTGTGCAGTGTTGTTGCTTGGAACATACAGTTTAGTTCCTGGCTTTCGCCAGTACTCTTCTGCTTACCCCAGTTCTCCTGCCCCAAATGCCCCAGCAGTCCTTGGGCTCCCAATAGTCCAAAGTTCCAGAGTCAACATTTTGCAAACATGGGGATGCTGAGTTTGTACTTGAGAGCACATCCAAATATAGTTATGTCATATATTTGGGTCACGTGCTTAATCTAGCCTATTAATTCTGATTAAGTAAATGACATTTCTGCAGAATATAGAACAATAGTGAGGAAAAGGGAACAGTGATCAGCAGCTGAAGTCTTTTGGTCAGAAAAACCAACATTCCTATAACATTACACTAATTCTGCCACTAGGGAGCCAGAGGCCCAGTTTCAAGCTTTTGCACAGTTCTCCAAGAGGAGAACTCCCAGGCCACAGAACTCTACCCAGGACTTAATATTGTCAGCCTTAAATAGATTTTCCTGGGATTTTTTTTTCAAGCAAATTTTTTTATCCTGTTTTCTTCATATTTCACAGACACATTGCTTCCCCAAAGGCCATAGAATAACACATAGAACTGATACAAATGAAATACTTTTGTCCTAAGGGTTGATGACCATGTGAAATTTTTTAGAGTCACTTCCCTTCCTTTGTGGGACTTTTTAAAAATAGCTTTGACAGCAGAGTCACTAGTATCTGCTACAGTTAGTTTGGCCATATTTATTGATGAGCATATATATATGATCTCAATAGAGAGTGAGAGAGTGTAATATGAAACATATTACATTTTGATTGGTGGGGATTATGGAATTTTTAAAATTATGTTTTTAAAACTTTAATTTTCTTTGTGAAAATTTAAAAAGATTTTTTTAACTGTCAATTTTTCAGCCTGATATTCAAAGGTATAAAAATTCATGTGAGTGTATGTGGCTATTTTATATTCTTCCAACATGGGCTATTCCAGTACACCATTCAAAACATAATACAATTATTACAAAAAAATTCATGGGAATCATGGTGCCAATTTATCCTAAAATGTCTTGTCTTTTGTTGGCTTATTTCCTAACCACTTCAGAAGCCATGCATTCTAGTGGTCTGACATAGAATTGGTAGCCAGGAATTCCAGCATTTTAGCCGTGTTCAATTGCTGACATGCTGTGTGGTCTTGTGCAAATAACCAACCCTCCCTGTGACTCATTTGTAGCCCTCACCTACAATACCTAATAGAGGTTATGGGGGGTAGAATATTCCAAATTTGAAGAGTTTACTGGGAGTTGCTAGCATTGATTTCTATTCCTGATCTGCATGGTGCCGTGGTTGCACAGGCAAACTTCCACTGAATTCAGCACTGGGCTTCATGTGTCATTGAAATGATTCCTGATTGCTCTGGGATGTAATATAGCCCCTCTGAATCCTTTCTCAATGTGGTACTAAAAGATACAACAGAATGTAAAACTTTGCGAAGGCAAAGTATTATTTATTATTAGTTTAAATTCTTTAAAAAATATTTGAAGGTGAAGTACTCACACTGTAGTTTTTGAACCTACCTTAAAATAATAGAACAAAGAGAAGTCAGCCACATCTCCAAATATCTGCTTTAATTATGTGCTGTCTTATGAGCTGAACTTTCTCCCTGGCTTCTTGTTTTGTGTATGTGAAGTGCAAGCACAATTTTGGCCCCAGTAGTTTGTATAATTTGAACAGCTTAATACTAGCCTACATCTACAACTTGGCAGGGGTGTTCTTAGTGTTTCTGGGGCCCTGGGCAAAAGCCAAGGATGTGGCCACCCCACACTTCCCCATCCCCAGCCTCATTGCTGCCTCACCAGGACCCCCAGGCCTCACTGGGTCCTCTACTGCCTTGCCAACACTCCCCCTGCCCGCACCATCCCTCCTTCCCCCAGGCTGTCCAGTAGCCAGCCAGCCAGCCCACCAACTCATACCAGTCTTGGGCTGGCCAGTGCAACTCAGGTGAAAATAAGGGAGATAGTTGTTCCTTTTACTTTTGAAGGGGCATCTACAGAAGTCTACAGTGAGACAACTTTAACTGTGATTGCAGGGATGACTAAGGCACCAGAAACTCTAGGGTTTGTTTGTTTGTTTGTTTGTTTTTCCAAGTATTAATTAGAAATTTAGCTGACATGGGTACTGTACCTAATCCCTATATAAAGAAAAGATAAACCCCCTATTAAGCTGTATTTTAACTTTCTGTAAATTTAGAATAATAAGGAGATTGTACAGCAAAAGAGCCCCAATCCAGAATTTGACTAGCACATAATAAAATCATTGATTTAGGCCATAATAAACGAAAAAAATTCAAAAGTTTAATGCAGTTGGTTGCTGCTTGTGTGCTTTACTTTCTGTATTTCTCTGAGCATAAACAATGGGGAAAAATCATTTCTTCAACATATAACTCATTTCCATTTGTGTCCTAATAAATGCTCCAAAGCTTGAGTTATAAGCACTGCACAGGAATCCTGCTCTAGGTCTAGATAGAACTTGGCATCTTTTTTTCTAGTCTATGGTTTTATAACTTTTTTTTGTTGTTTTTTTAAAAAAAGTCATTGGTGCTGGGGTGCAGCATGTCCTGGGTTTTGTTGGTTACATAAGGCACAGTAATTGTATGTAAGTACAGCCTATTTCCAAAGGAGTAAGTCTAGTCAAGCAAAACAAACAAGGAGTCCTGTGGCACTTTTGAAGACTAACAAATCTATTTATTGCATGAACTTTCATGGGAAAAAGTCCCACTTTGTTAAACACTTTGAAAATCAACCAATTTAGACCTAAATGGGTATGTCTACACTATGAGCTTAAGTCGACTTAAGGAAGCTTAACTTGACTTAAGCAAAGCCTTGGCCACATTTGGAGCTCATTAAGTCGACTTAAGAGCTTTCTTAAGTCAACTTAATAACTCCTGGCCTTAAAGCCGACTTTATAAAGTCAGCTTAACACAATGTGGCCATTTAAGTTGACTTTATAAAGTTGACTTTATAAAGTCGACTTAAGCCAAGAGACCCATTTAAAGTCAGCTTTATTAAGTCAACTTTAAATGGGTCAACTGGCTTAAGTCAACTTTATAAAGCCAACTTAATGCAATGTGGACTCACTAAGTTGACTTAATAAGGTCTACTTAAAATCAACTTTAAGTAGACTTTATTAAGTTGACTTAATAAAGGCGACTTAGCTTTTGTAGTGTAGACATAGCCATTGTGCCTATGGGCTGCTATTGTTTTTGGTGTCATAAAGAGATTGCTTCTGAATTTTTATATGTCAATGTGAAAGGCAGGTGAAATCTGCAACATCTTGACTAAGCACAGATTCTAATGAGAGTTTGCCTTGTTGCATCCACAAACAGAAGCTACAGGTGGCTCTACATGCCCGCCAGTGCAATGCCCAGGACAGTTGCTTAGGCTGCCCCATAGTTAAGACAGCCTATGACCACAAGTCACGGTCTTAGACATCTAAAACAAACAAGGAGTCCTGTGGCACTTAAAGACTAACAAATTTGTTAGTCTTTAAGTGCCACAGGACTCCTTGAACTAGGCTAACATGGCTGCCCCTTTGGAACGTAGACATCTAAGTAACAGCAAATGTAGACACATAAGAAAATCTGGCTCTAGTAGTTAGACAGGAGGCTTGTTTTTTTGAAAAAAAAGAGTCTTGGCTGAACTATACCTGGATTTATTTTTTAAGACAGCCAGGCTTCTCCTGCATGATAGAAATCAAAGACACCATTCTGACCTATAATGTAAAGCCTCATTTATACCAGCAATCGTAAAGCAGAAGAGAACGTTTTCTGAAGTGTGTTACTAGTCAGCCATCAGAGACGGTAGTCCCAGTGATGGCTTAGCTGTAAGACCTTTTTCTATCTGAAGAAAAGTATAAGTCTGCCAGTTAGTATAGTCTCCAAGAAGTTCTATATTACACAAGATTTACTGAGTCAGAAGGAAGGAACACTTCTGTGGGGTGGCATCACAAGACAAGGTAAAAACTCACATCCTATAAAAATGATGTTGAATTGATAAACATGAAATCTGAAGAATAAAGGAGTGTTGCAGTTTAAGTAGTTTTGGCTCCCTAAGATTCCAAGTAATAGCTCCTTCAAGATCATCTCCTCTAAATGGAGTCTTGGAAATAGAGTGACATCATATTCATTCCTCCTCATGACAGCTCATTGGGGTCTCATGCATAGATCAGAGGTCCTCCTGCCAATAAATGGAGACGCTAGAGCACAACAAATTACTCCTTGGACATACAAGAACTCTGAGGGATCCTGGTTGGTTTTATGATGGATGGCTTCTTCTTGCTCTGGTAATGTGGTATTCTCAGCATTCACTTTCTATAGTGATTAGAAATGGATGAGGAGACAGTGTTTCATTCTGGAATAGATTTAGGCTGGTCTGAGGCCAAATCAGGGCTAGACTTTGAGCTTGAATTTTACAGTGTTGAAATCTCACATAATGTAATCATTTTAGGATTCAGGAAGAAAATTAATAGCACATTTTCCTTCTGGTACAGAATTTATCACACCCATTGTCTTAAGGGCAAAGGTTCCTTTGTAATGTAGTGTAAGAGAAGATTGGTTCCAGAGTCCCCGTTAGAAACTTTATTCACTTAAAGGAGCTGGTCCTGAAGGAGACTGCTTGAAGCTCAAAGCAAAGAGGACTCTGACATCAGAGTGAATAAATAAAATAAACTGATTTTGCCTGATGTCATGTTTGTTGCAAGCCAGGTATAGAAAAGGGTGTGAATGAATGAGGGCCAGGAAACTAGAACAAAAGTCAGAAGAGGCCCTCAGGAAAAACCAAGAAGCAGCCACACTCTGGAGAAAGTATATAGTAAGGTTGATGTTGTTGTTTAAGTTAATAATAAATGCTGATCCTGACAGAGGTATGTTTGGACACTAATCCAACATACTTACTCTTTTTGGAGCAAGATAAGAATTTATCCACCACTGTCATCTTGTTCTTCAGTATCAATAATTTACTAAATTAGCTGAAGTCTGGATATTCAAATTTATAAAAAGACAACTATATGCATATGTAGTGTAGATGACTTTCAAATATCAGGAAAATCTGTTAAGCACCATCATACGTTATTTCACTTCTTAATACGTGAGTTGCAAAATTTCAAAGGGGAAACCATAAACTGTGAATCTGTGATGATCACACACAAAATTCTCTCCTCTTTTTGGGCACATCTATAACTTAATTTATCTTTTTTTTTTTTCTGAATAGTTGTTATCAGAAAACCTTTTAAATATATGGTTACTCTAAAATGTCAAAGAGTGTTTAAACCAGTCTGTAAAGGCAAAGGGGCTAATTTTACCCTCACATAAAAGCTTCAATTATTTTGTGCCAAAGAGAAGAACCAGACTGGTCTGTTTTTAAGAAGTAGAATGAAGTAAAACAGAGCAATTTTTCAGCAACTGAAAACCATCTTGACAGACATAGACAGAATAAGAGAAACAATCCAACAACAATAACAACAACAACCACAACAACAAAATCAACAATCTTTGAGTTCTCTAACTGGTTGTTATCTCACCAGTAGTGGCCAAAATCCATATATCATTGCTTAAGCAACATAATAAAACCAGAGTCTGGAAAATATTATTGCTTGATCTATTTGGTAAACTCTCAGATATTTCTTTTAGCTGATCTGCCAGGCAAAGAATGTAGTGTAACATTTAATTTTCTTTCATTTGTGTTTTACTGCACTTGATTTTATGTTGCCAGAAATAGATAATTAGAAGTGCACAACTAAACAAAGATACAAGGCTTCTGTTGGAGAAAACTGAGGTGGGGTAAGGGTGAAAAATGTGTATCCTTTCTCCTGGTACAGTAGCCTAAGGGTATGAGTAATCTACATGATATAGTTGGGGATGTGAGGAGAAAGAGAGAGATGCCTTCTGCAATTATTTATAAAATAACTAGAAAATTTTGTTGCCTGGAATTTTGCTTGCCTATTTATTTCGCTGAAAAAATAATAAAAACATGACAACTAAAGGAAGTCTTTATAGCAAATGGAACTGAAATACACACAACGTTCTGGACATTGGTGAAAACAAAAGACGAGTTCAAACCAGAGTACCTTGAAGAAGTTCATTTGGGATGCACCTCCAAGTTAAGATTTCATGATCTTGAACTGTGACAGTGAACTGGTCAAAATATGCACAAATTTGGGGGTGTATAGCTTTAGATTTCAGGTTGGCACTGCTCATTTTGACTCAAGGTCATCTGTAGGCAAAAAACCATGCTGACCTGGTTCATTTGCTACATGTAGTTGTACATTAATTCAGTTTGGTTTCACCCACCTTACTGCATGTAAGTTATTAAAAATATCATGGCATCTATGTGCATACATGTCAACTTTTATATAGCAATTCTTGACTTAGAGATCAGTTTTTTTATGTCTAGTAGTTCCATGTACATCACTGCACTATGACAAAAGAATTTACAAATACATGCAGATTAGGGAAAAGCAGAAAAAAAAGTAAATTTTACTTTGAATGTAAGATGTTTGAGGCAGCAATTCCCTCATCTCCCAGCCTCCAGGTTTTATACAGCATGAAGAACAATGAGGTCCCACTCCATGACTGGGGTCGTTGTTCTGGTGATAACACAAAGATAAGAATAATGTTCTTTGTTTGGTAGAGTTTCTCATGTGTCATTAGTGATTAATTTAGTTTACTAATTTAGTTTGCTACAAAGGGAAATACAGAAACTAAAAATGTGAGTATTTTAATACAGCATTTTATCATCTTAGATGTTTATTTGATCTCTTTCCCCCTAAATGACTCAGGAATCCCTTTGCATTTTCCTAATTATGGTCCTGATCTTCCAAGTATTTAATCATTTCAGTGACACTGCTCACATGCTTAAATGTTTCTTGGACTGGAGTCTAAGTCATGTTAAAAGGGTTTAAAGACTTCTCTGAAGCTGCCTTGCAGAGATGAAAACTTCTTTTTTTATATATACAGGGCCAAATTCTCTGGTGTTGTAAATTAGCACAGCTCCATTGAAGTCAAGAGAATTAAGAGTCTCTGCACTATGGTACATTAGCAGGGGCTTTGGCCTATGCACTATTGAGATTGCAAGATAGATAAATCCCTGACTTACTGACTCAGGAAGCCTGAGATGTCTGAAGACATATGCTCAACTAAAATCGTCTCCTGGAGGTATTGGACCTGATCCTTTTTCTGTTGATGTCAATTGATATTCTGCCATTTAATTTAATCACACTGGGCCCATGTGTACTGTCCAAAGTCCATATCAACCTGCTCCTGCTAAAGTCAATGTGCAAACTTCTATTAACCTAAAACGAACAGAATGGGACTCATGATCTCAAAGGAAATAAATGAGGTTATATTTTTAATGAATAAAATGTATTGTTAGGTGATATAATCAAGACAAAAGAAAACTACTCAGGTGGAGTAATGTGTCTGAGATGTCAACTTACCAAACCTTTCATGGATTTCTTCAGCAAAGGGAGGGAATAGTAAAAGTATTTTTTAATCGTGTGTCAGCCACTAATGAGTTGTCTGAGAAAAGAAGTGATAAACTGTGGATTGCATGGCCTAGTTTCTCAGCTGGTATATATCAGCATAGCTACATTGATATGGATGGACCTAGGCCAAGGGACACAAGCTAACAATTTGGCCTTATGTTTGTTCTGCAGCGAAAACAATTGACACCTATTGGAAAATTCAGGAAAGGAAATTCTATGCCAGTACTGTGAGGCACATTTGACAGGTGCATTCAAAGCTGGCTCAAAGACACAATTAAATAGTAGTTTCCATGTCTTGAAATCACTCAGGTACAGTGGAGCTGAGATCAACTTTAAAAGTTTATGAATTTTAGGGAGCTAACTGCCTCTGAAATTAATGCATTTAGCTCCCAAAATCTTATGGACAGAAGAAAGTTTGAGATGTGCAGTGGCTAGTGAGCAGCAGTGACATGTCTTATCCCATTGTCCTCGCTTCAATTCATTCCATAAATTCAAAGCAGACACTAGGTGTCCAGTTCTCCCTATGAGGCTGTGTGCAAATCATTATAGTGAAGGGACATCTGGGATGGGAGTGGAAGTGAGCTGATCTCAAAACCTTATGTGATTTCTGGTTTTGGGACAATTCTTTCTTAGGAGTGTGGATGCAGAGACTGACTGCCTGACATGGAAACTGGCTTCTAGTCATACTAGCTTACATCATGAGTTTGGAAGTAAACAGCCAAAAATACACTGTTAAATAGTAAAACACAGGCCAAATTATATTATATGCATAGCCAGAAGATATATCTTTTAAAGGGTTGTGGAGTATTTCAGGATAGCTATGACATGAATTGCATTCCAGTTTCCATGGGCCACAGTGACATGCCAGAGGTATGTTTGCTGGCCTTGCTTTGTGCTGCTGGAGATTTTGGGCCAGGACTTGATACTGGGAAAAAACTTGGGTAACTAGTTAAGCTGGGTGTGGCTGCTTTGCATCACCAGAATGAGCCTTTTTCAGGAGTCACAAAGAAGAGATATTGAGCATGAATGGTTATTAACAGATTCTACAGTACCCTTTAGAAGTAAGATTTTTTAACCCTGTTCTCTTATCTGTATTTCATCTCAAGTAATTATGTTCTGTCTACCTAGATTTCCCATGCAGCAAAATTGGAAAAGTTCTTCACTTTCTGGTCTAAACTAAGTACCATTAAAGGGCTTCTGCAATTCATCTTAAAAGGCACTACAGTTTAAAAATATCAAGTTATTAATGTCCACCATTCTGACTACTAGTACAGCCATCTACCTACCTCTTGGTTAAATATATTGATTCAGATGCACTTAAAAGTCAAAGAGAATATGAAAGACTTCAGTACTTACAACTGGAGAAAATCATTGTAAAAGCATCTGGAGATATCTGCAATTGTATTCATTGAGGCTAAACATATCATAAATCACAAAGCAACTCAATTGCTAAGAAATGACACACAGCCATAAATACATATGCTGTTATATACCTTTGGTTTCAGACTAAAATTGTGATTTCATAAATGCAGTATAACCTTAGTATGTTCTTTCTTGTGCAACATTGTCTTTTAGACCGTCTTCCTCCCATGCTGCAAAATGGTCTTGTACATATCTAAGGGTTAGTCTACTCTAGAGCCTTACGTCAACTTCAGCTTTCTTAAGTTGGTGTAAGGAAAGCCATGGCTACATTTGGGATTTATTAAGTCAACTTAAGTGGTTGCTTAAGTTGACTTAACTCCTGCTTGGAAAGTCAAGGTAATCATTAAGTCAACTTTATTAAGTTGTCTTAGGCAAGTGTAGCCATGGTTTAAGCGTAAATTGACTTGATTGGCCTCCAGGCCCTCCCCCACACTCCCTGACCACGTGGAAGAGACTGCTCTAGCCAATCACAGAGCAGGACAAAACCGTGCCCACTCTGCTCCACAGAACTGGCCAGGCTTGCCATCTGGCAAGATGAAGAGAGGTAGCCAGCACTGGAAGTGGGCCCCAGCATGGAGCCACCAGGAGATCTTGGATCTCCTGACCATCTGGGGGGACAAGGCAGTGCACTCCCAGTTGCAGGGGAGCCAGCACAACTAGGAGGTATATAGCAGCATCTCTCAGGACCTGGCAGACAAGGGGCACACCCAGGATACCCAGCAGGTCCGGGTAAAAATAAACTATCGCCGACAGGGTTACGAGAAGACCTGGGAGGCAATGCTTCACTCAGGGACAGCCACCACCAGCTGCCCCTATTACAGGGAGTGCCATCCCTTCCTGGGGTGGCAGGGCAATACCCTGCTGGCACACACCATTGACTCCACTGAGCCCCCCTCCTCGACGATGCCCAGGAGGAGGGCTTGGAGGACGCCAGACCCAGCACACAGGAGGAAGCTCCCTCTGCCCAAGATGACACAGACACGTGCCAGTGAGTACTCCCTCCCTACAGGCATGGTGGTAAAGGCATGTGGGAAAGGGACTGTGTGGGGGACATGGGCCGGGGACAGGCAGGGTCCCAGGCAATCACGGAGGCCCTCCTATGGGGGCAGAGGGCCGTGTGGTGGATGGGGACCCAGAGCCAAGTGGGGTGGGGGGTATCTGGAGATGGGGTGGGAGGAATGTAGGTTGGAGCTCCAAGGCCACACAGCATGCACCCAACACTGTTGGCATGCGGCCTCAAGGGAAACCCTTGGGGCAGGGCTTTCTGAGGCTCATCACCATGGGCACTGTACCCCATCTGTGCAGCAGAGCATGGTGGCATGTACTAAGGGTTCCCTGTTCCAAAGTACAGGGATTGGGAATCAGGGAGATGGCCATGGGACAGCAGCTGTTCTCAGGCTGCACACCTCACTACCTAATGGGAGGAACTCTTGTTCTTTACTTCTGTCCTGCAGACCCTGTGCCCATAACACAGGACACTACTAGGGTGTGCTCAGCCCAGACAAGGAGGAGAAGGCATCACTTGTGGGATGAGATCTTGGAGGACCAGCTCCATCTGGCAGAGCAAACCGACACAGAGCTGAGGGCCTGGCAGGAGTGGGAGGATGCCCACTGGCGGGTCAAGCAGGCAGTGCTCCAGCAGATGCTCGATCTAATAGAGCAGCAGACCCGCACTCTTGGCCACCTTGTGTGGGATTGGGAGCCTCAGTGGACCAAGGGTACCCCTGCCCCAGACCCCAGCAGCCCTCCTTGTAGGTGGCTCAGGAGATGTGGTGGCTAAGACCGTTAGCACCTGCCCCCCCAAACCTGACTCTCCTGTCTTCCCCCAAGTCCCCTCTCTCCCCCAAAACACTGTCACTCCTCAAACCCTCCAACCCCCACAGCTTCCACTCCCTTACCCCCCTCAGCTCCCACCAGTTCTCCTATAATAAAACCCATTTATACCATTATGCCGTGTTTAGTGCATTTTATTGTGTTGGGGGTGGGGGGAGACAGATGAGTGGTGGTGGGGCAGCTGGCATGGGCTGGTGAAGATGATGACAGTGCCTAGGATGTCATTCCTTAGTGCTGTTGCTGAGGAAGTGGGCCTTCAGTGCATCTCAGATCAGCACCGCTCACCACTGGGCCCTCTGCGTTCATGGCAGGGTGTTGTCAGGCTGTTGGAACTCCATGGTGATCCATTCAGTCTCAGCATCCCAGGCGTGGGGAACCCATTCCACGCGCGGCTCACAGAGTTATGCAGCACGCAGCACGTGCTGATGACCTCTGTGATGAGCATCTCATCAAGCTGCAGGTAGGTCAGGGAGGCCTTGTGTTCAGATGGCCAAAGGCAAGCTCAATGACTGTCTGGCACCCGTGGAGCCTTTGATTGAAGAGGTCCCTGCTGGCATCCATGTTGGCTGTGTAGGTTTTCATGAGCCAAGGCAGCAGGGGATAGGTGGCATCCCCCAGGACGATGATGGGCATCTGCATGTCCCTGAGGGCAATGTTGTGCTTGGGGAAGAAGGTGACTACATGAATGTGCTGGTAGAGGCCAATGTTCCTCAGGATGCAGGCATTGTGCACCTTCCCCGGCCAGTCCACAAAGATGTTGGTGAACAGCCCCAGGTTATTGATGAGGACTGGCAGGACCACAGAATGTCAGCCTTTCCTATTGGTGTAGGCTGTGGCCCGGTGGTCCAGCGCTTGGATGGGATGTGTGTGCCATCCACGATGCCCCTGCAGTTGGGGACCCCAAGTCTGGAAAAGCTGTCAATGATGTCCTGGAGGTTGCCCGGGTTCATGAGGTGGCTGAGCAGGACTCTGCTAATGGCCCTGCAGACCTGCCTTAGGATGGGCCCCCACAGTGGACTTGCCAAGCCCAAACTGATGAGCAACAGAGTGGTAGAAGTCTGGTGCTTCCAGAGGGAAACTGCTACTCACCTGTCCATGGGCCAGAAGGTGCTTGAGGAAGGTGGTCTTCCTCATGCATAAGTTCTGCAGCCACTGGTCGCCATCTCTGCTGGCGAGGATGATCCAATCCCACCAATCACTGCTGGTTTCCCATGCCCAGATGTGCTGGGGCACAGAGGGCACTGTGATCGCACTAGCTGCCAGGTTCAGCTGGGGGTTGTTGGACAGCTGCATCCTGCCCCCATGCTGGCAGTTGCCCTGTGGTGCCTGCTCCAGAGCTGGAGAAATCTAGCCAATGCATGCAAGGGGTGGAGCACTGTGCTGGCACATTACTGAGGCATGTTGGGGTTCATGACCTCTTCGGGCTCCATCTTGCTAGGCACAGGAGGGAGGCTGCTGTGGTCACTCCCTCTTTTGTGGGAGTGGCTTGGGGAGGGGGCACTTCTTTGGTGCAGTGTGGGCCAGCTACTCACAATGCACCACTGCTAAGGCAACCTAGCAGCTGCTCGTGTGGCTGTGGGCAGTTTACAGGTATTTTTGAATGTGGCCTCTCTAAGTGAACTTAACAAGTGTGAGAAAACAATAGTATCTTCCTGATGGTGGGTCTTGTGCCCTAGAAGGTTAGTGGGTCACAGGGGTCCTCTTCTTTGTTTCCACCTGTAGGGGCTGCCATGGATGTCACTCCTGGTGTGAGGAGGGGGGTTTGGGACCCAGGCCCACCCTCTCCTCTGGGTCTCAGCCCAGGGGCCCTAAGAGATGCAGCTATGTGCTGCTGACCAAGTCTCAATCCTGCAGTCCTTTCCCCTGGGCTGTTTTCCCCCTCCTTCATACCTTTTAAGGTTTTTACCCAGTCTCCCCTTCTGCTGGGTTTCTTCTCCAGCTCTCTTTGTCTTTTCCTCTGTTTGTCGATCTCCTGTCTTTTCTCCAATGCTTTCCTGAAGTTCTGCAGCACAGCACTAACCTCCTGCTCCTTCTCCAGCTTGTGCAAACTCTGTTTGGGATGGGGCAGCTTTTACTGAGCACCTCACTAGGCCTTAAATGATCTCAGGTGCTTCTGATTGCCCTGCAGTAACCACAGCTAGCCACTAGGGTAACAAGCTTGTAACATTGTACAGCTTATATACCACCCTTCACTCACTCTTAGAGCACCTGCTGCCCTTAATATCTCACACAAGGTTGACTTTAAATTGACTTTAAGGCGACCCAGTTAAGTTGACTTAACTGAGCCCTCCAGTGTAGACATACCCTAAGAGATTTAATTTGAAATGAACATGATATCAGGGCACCATTCTCACTATACATAGGATTATATGCTATCCATAATACACTTAAGAATGTAAGACCAAGCTGTTATTAATTCAGAAGATTTTTTTTAAATATCTGAACCAATCACTTTTGATGTATATACCATAAGAAGCATAAAATGAAAAAAGAAAAAGTAATATGCTATAGCTTTATGCTGAAGGAGATTAAAAATAAGACAGTGTTCTGATTACTAGATGGCTAGAAATAGTGATATTGCTGGTGTTCAAACTTGTGAGCTTTATTCTTCCCAAAATTTTAATTGTGAAATGTGCTGTGAAATTATGCACATATAACATCCACAGAGCATATTTGATTTTCTATTTCGATTAATAAATAAGGAGTCTTATGGCACTTAAAGACTGACAAATTTATTGCATGAGCTTTTGTGGGAGAAAATCCCACTTTATCAGATGCTTTGAAAATGGGGGAACAAAGCATCTGAGGAAGTGGGATTTTCTCCCACAAAAGCTCATACAATAATCAAATTTGTTAATGCTTAAGTGCCATAGGACTCCTTATTTGTTTTGCTGAACTAGACTAACATGACTACCCCTTTGGAACTTGTCTATTTGGTTTGTAATACATCCTGATGTTTTGAAAAACTTAGTTAAAGTACAGAAAAAGGCTTAGTGTAGTTCAAATTGTATTGAGTGGTTGATTGGTGGGTTGTTTTTAACATAAAGGGATTGAGCTAGGATTCTGCTGAGTGGTATTGCCCATTCTATATGGTGTAAATTCTGAAATGGCTTCTTTTTCACTCCAAGTGTGGTTATCTGGAAACACTTAGGGTATGTCCACAAATAGATTTTAAATCAAAATAACACTGGTTATTTCAATTTAAAAACTGTTAGGTCCACATGACTTTTTTTTTGTTTTGAAATGACGAGCTTGGTCATTCTGAAACAAGAAAAGTTAGAGCAATTCAATAAAATCTGAGTTGAAAATGAAACAAGGGTTAGATCAAAACTGTTAAATCAAAATAACACCGTATGAACATGTTATTTCAGTATAATGGTTGCTTTGCTTTAACAGTTTTGTCCTTCTCCTTCGCAGGGTGCCTTTCCCTTTTCATGTATTGGGTGGGGGTATGGCCCTTCTAGAAGGCCATTTTGCCATACCTCCTATGGTGCCTGTCTCCTAAGTCAAAATAGCAAGTCCTGTCCCTGGACGTGCTATTTTGATTTGAGTTTTAGGTGTGGATTTTTATAGCGATTTTAGTAAATCAATTTAAATTAAATTGATTTAACTGCCTGTGTGTGGACATAGCCTTAAGGAATGTCTTGCTTTCTCCTGATGAAGTTGGAATTTTTTTTTTCTTTTTGTTGTTGGTACAATTCAGTTCTTCTGGTACGGAGTTACTGTCTAATGAGATCACACTTGCTTTTGAAACTTTTTCTTGGTTGAGTAATGTAGGTGCAGATCCTCAACTGGTTTAAATTGGCACAGTTACACTGAACTTGCTTGAAACCGATTACAATCATTTCTATGCATTTAATGCAGCTTAATGTATCAGGTGAGAGTAAATTACAGGCTAATGTAATTTACACACATTGGGAAGAGACATCATTGCTGATCTGATTTCATATTTTTTAGTGGAACCACACCACAGTAGGTTCATTTTACTTCAGAAACTAAAACTTACCAAACAAGGAGTCCCCTGGCACTTTTAAAGACTAACACAATTATATTTCACATGAGCTTTCTTGGGAGTAAACCACACTTCATCTAAAATGGGGGAATGTACAGAAGGGGAGGAAAAACAAATGCAGGAAAGTGTAAGTCATAGGATCAGGTCACAATGTGACAGCAAATCAAAGCAGTTGTTAAGATTCAAATACTGGGGAACAGCATATAGAGGAAGATGAGGTCAAATCACCTATTATAATGAGAAAAAAATCCAAAGTCCTTATTTAGTCCTGAAGTGACAGAGTTAAACGTGCAAATGAATTCCAATTCTGCAGTTTCTTTTTGAAGCCTTGATATGCTGTTCAATTGCTTGAGCACAGCTATTAGCAAATCATCAACAGAGAGATCAGTGTTCAGCTACTGATTTCTGAATGTTGTGATTTCTGATGTCACTTTTGTGCCCATTCTTTAGCATAGAGACTGCCCTGTTTGTCCAATATATAAGGCTGTGGGACATGTCTGGTGTATGACCGCATAAATCACATTGGTGGGATGAGCAGTTGAATGAGCCCTTGATGGAGTAGCTGGTTTAATTAGGCCCTGTGATGGTGTCTTTTGTGTAGATATGTGGGCAAAGGTGGCAGCATAGTTTATTGCTTTAATGGTTCTGTTGTTAGGTCTGTAATTGCTGGTGAGTACCCCAAAGTCAGCTACTACAGGAGAAGCCCAAGAATGAAAACAACAGAAAGGCACCAGTCATCACCTAGAACCCCAAAGACAGACGTGTACAGTGTGTCATCAAGGATCTACAGCCTATTCTACAAGATGGTCCCTCACTCTCTCAAGTCTTGAGAGACAGACCTCTCCTCAGTTACAGATAGCCCCCCAACCTTAAGAAGATACTCACCAGCAACTACAGACTTTAGAAGTGCCGCAGGACTCTGTTTGTTTTGCTGAACTAGACTAACATGGCTACCCCTTTGGAACTTTAAAACTTACTAGTCAGTCAAACTTTACCTTGCTAGAAAATGAACACCTATATTTTATATTGTAAGTAAGACACAAGCAATTCCTTCATTCTACTCTGGACTGAATGACCTGTCAAGGTCTCTTTTAACTAGAAGCATGAGTCATGGACCAGAACCTCATTGTGCTAGGAGCTGTACACAAACAGAACAAAACCCCAATCCTGGCCTCAAAGAGTTAGCTATCAATGCAAATGATGATCAGGTTCAGATTTTGGATCTGAATATGACTCAGACCTGCTCTACAGATGTACCATGTTGGATACTAGTTCATTAACTGGTTGTCTTTTCAGAAACTGAACATGGAAGAAAAGAAATGAGTCACAGTGCCAGCTTGCCACATGTGAATAGTAGGTTGTTGCTCTGTATTTGTTACCAAAGATATTTTTTAAATTTACAAGTGTTGAGCATGCCATGCCTTTCAGTATTGTAAGGCCTCTTATACTGCTTATTGCTAGCTAGCTTGGCTACCATGCAGAAGAATGGCAGCAACATTAACTATGTTTAAGAGCGAGATTATTGAAATTGCACTTCAGCATGAGTCTAGGAAATAAATACAAACCCCATCTAAAATGAGAGGACAACTCTGCAAATAGTACTGCAAAATATCACTGGCAAGAGACATGACTCTAAGTCGTCTTCAACTCCAGAGTAAATAAATAAAATATTTCAGAGAGAAGAGTTCTGTGTGTGTTGGCAGTGCTGCTTGACTTTATGTATAAAAACCAAAACTCAACTCATACTTCCACTAGGTAAAGATACCAACACAAGAAACTCATTTAAACTGGCCACATTCAAACAAACATTTTCTGTGAAATTTTGGTGAGGCAGAGTTTGCCAGAAGTTTTTTTCCAGGAATTATTACCCTCCAAAGACTGCAAACACTTTCTTTTGGACATCTCTAGCCAGGATCGTTCTCCAAAAACCATAAAACAAGAAAATGTTGAGAAAACCTGCCTGAAAATCAGTTTTATTTTTAAAAATATAAGAAGCTGCCAATCTTATAAGCCAAGGGAGAGCCTGAATAAAGTCAATGAAGATTTCACCTTCTCTCATTCTGTCTCCCAGCTGATTGATGTCTATTTTTGGAGATATGTGATCTTTACGTCCTCCCTCATCTCTGCTCCCAGCCTCCTTGATTCCCTAGGAAAAACAAAAGGCTAGGTAAAATGCTCCTTTGGGGCTCTATCCATACTTCTCTCATCCTTCCCCCAACCTTTGTCCTTGATAACCAAGCCTTTGCTTTCCACGTTCTACCCTCCCACAAAAACTAACTAAACAAAACACCCACCTTCAAAATGAGGTCATATAATGTAGTTATTTCAATTCTAGTGTTACCTTATGCTTTCAACAGTTCAATTAGCTCTTGCAGTTGGAACAGTTTGAAAGATTCTATTGGCCATTTGACTTAGTGGCATGATATTTGCTCAGTCCTCCTTGTGAGCCTAATGGACAAATGGCAGTGAGTATGCATTCTTGCAAAAACTCTGTTTGCCAAGAGTTCAGATGTTTATGAGCAGCATCTCTGCATAAAAGTCAAAGTAAAAAGTGTTTTAACGTGAAAGGGAATAGACAATTAAAAAACAGTGAAAGATTCTAGTTTCAGTCAAGGTAGATGGATGGGCCATAATAAGGACAAGGTTATGAGGAATTTGATGACATTTGTTTACATAATTTGAAATCGGCTAAGATATATATGTATATAAATTTTTAAAAAAATAACAACCCCTCCTGAACAAAATACAGACAAACAAACAAATCCCACCAAAACCAGGGAGCCTGCATTCCTGGAGGATATTTATTTGCCAGAGGTTCAGAATTTAGCCAGCAGAACTATGTAATAGTCACAATCAAAAGTCTTAAGATGTAATTTTGTAGGGTAAAAAGATCATTTGCACCTTTATGGGCATTAGCCGTCTGTTGTTGTTCTTGGCCTTAAGATGTTACTCTAATCCCCACAACACTTGCTCTTCTGAGTTGCTTGATCATTTCTCCTATATGACAGGCACAGGGGAAAAGGGGGTTAAATCTGTGGCATATGAAATTTATACACTGCTTTTTTGTAAGTAGTGGAACATATTTGTTATCATCCACACATATGTTTTTATTTTACATTTGATTTTAAAATATGGTGTAGAAAATCAAAACAAAGGAAGCACTGAGGACAAATCGTTTATGTGATTAAAGAGGGTAAAGTAAGAAATGAAAGTGGCTATTGAGGGGAGTTATCTAGTCTGGTGAAAGAATTCTTAGGGAAAACATATGAAAGAAATGAAGCTTTATGTGTAATCAAAAGTGTTCAATATTATAACAGAGCCATTGAACATTATTGCTGCATAGCAGATGTGAGCTAACTCATATCGTTTTCAGCACAACATACAAGTCAGGCTTCCCTATCCAAGACTGCACACAAGTATGTGCTTAAAGTTAAGTGCTGTCCTTAGCAGGGATGGAAGTAAACATGTCATTAAATGATTCTATCAATCAGGTTCCAAGATGGTAAGTTTTTTCACCTAAGCATTGATCCTTGCATGCACATCAAGCCCCACTGACTTCATATAGGCATAATGGTTTGACTGAGTACAGCTTATTATAGGATCTAGGACCTAGGTCATAAACTCTCTGGAACAGGGGCAGTCCTCTTAGTTATATATTTGTACCTTACATAGCACAATGGAGACATGGTCTTTAATTGGGAATCCTAAGGTACTACAGCAATACAAATAGTAATAAAGCTGAAGTCTGATAATGCTTATTATAATTGGTACATGAAGGACAATTGTTATAACATTTATGATGCAAAGGTCATATAGGCTGCTATGAACTCCATTCACAGGTTCAGGTTCCAGTCTTATCTCACTTGGTGGTGAGTCCAATCTCCTTTGACAGAATGTCCAGGAAGCCCACACTTGAAACAGTTGAAACCCCAAGAACACTTGCATGACTGGGAAGCTGAGAAGAGTGTAAGCACCCTTGTAACTGCGCTTATCTTCACATTTTTTCCTCCATGGCAGCTTGGTTTCCTGTACCAAGACCCCACCTTGGGTGATGAGAAAAGGTTACTGATCCCAGAAGAAATTCACCTAAATCTGAGGACAGCATGGCTATGTCTACACTGAAGGCTTAAGTTGACTTAAGCAAATCAAGGGTCACATTTGGAGTTCATTAAGTCAACTTAAGCACTTGCTTCAGTCTACTTAATAACTCTTACCCTTGAAGTAGACTTTAAGGGTGAAGTTGACTTCATTAAGTCAACTTAACAAAATGTGGTCTTTACAGTTGACTTAATAAAGTCGACTTAAGTCAGGAGAGCCATTTAAGTCAACTTTATAAGTCAGCTTAAGCCAGGGGACCCATTTGAGGTTGATTTTTTTAAGTTGAGTTTAAATGGGTCCCCTGGCTTAAGCTGACTTTATAAAGTTGACTTAAACAAATAAGGACTTTCTAAGTCGACCTCATTCAGTCAACTTACCTGAGCCCTCTAGTGTAGACATACCACATGATACTCTTCAACTCCACCTTAAACTGCCTTCACTCACATATTCCTTAGCAGGTGTCAAAATCAAACCTTGCCCATACTGTGATCAGATGAACTGAAAAACTCAGGTACTTATATATGGAAAAAGCTTGAAATGTCTCTAAGCCAAATGTGTTAGTCTTAAGTGCCACAGGACTCCTTGCTTATTTTGGTGAACTAGATTAGCACGGCTACGCCTTTGGAACCTGGTATCTTGAATTTGCATCCCAAGCAAGGTAAGAAAATTGTAGGGAAAGACAGCAGACCTAAATAGGTGAACAATCACCTCAAAAAGTATGTTAGGAGAAAGCAGAGAGCTTAATCCAAAGAATGGATGGAGGGCTTGATCAGCATAGAAAGTAAAATGTTGGTGGACAAAAAGTGAAGGAATAAATTGAGAACTACTAAAAGTCAGGTTGAGTGAGCTATTGCAAGGGAAATTCAAAAAATAATGTTAAAGGCTCTCTATCCCAAATCTCTATCCCATCCTCGCTGCATAGCAGCCCCACTTCTCTTGTCGTTTTTTTTTCTACATCTACTTTAGATATGGCCCTCAAAACTAAATGAATACTTTGCTTTATTAAAGAATAATGATGATACTGAACACGGGGCAAAGGCAGGATGGCTCATGGGAATGAGTATAGAGAAATAAAAATTAATGCATCTGAAGGTGAAACAAAACCCAGAAAATCTTCTCAAAAGTTTGTGCATGTGGGGAGGAATGGAAGGATAGTCTCCATATCAGAAATTCTCAAGGAACCAGGTCCTTGAAAATTTAAGGCCTTTGATGGCAGTGGGGGTGGGATGGGGAAAGGGCTACTATCTGACTGAAGAACAGCTAACAGCATACCTATATCTAAAAAATGGAAAAAAGGTGAACTGGACAGCTACAGTCCCACTAGTCTGGCCTCATGAGTTTACAAGTCTTTAGAACAAATTTTGACATAAAGAATAATAAAACGTATAGGTAAATGGGAAGCGCAGCATTGGGTAATCAAATGGTAGGTCCTACCAGACAAACAAGATTTTTTTTTGATAACTGATTTCTTAGACAAGGAAAATGCAGTAGGTAGATCTAATCCACATGGAAAATGATTAGTTAAGATGTAAAAGATGGGGATTAGTACAAGAATTAAAGAATCTGACTAAAGGGAAGATGACATTAGGCTGTGCTGAAAGGAGAGCTATCAGTCTGGAGGGAGGTTTCTAGTTCCTTGAGGAACTGTCTTGGGCTTCATTTAATGGTTTCATTAATGATCTTAGGGCTTTGTTAATGACATTTGCTGGTGACACTAAATTGGACGGCATTGTCAATACAGGGAATTGGAATACTATATGGGAAAAATTGGATGATGTAGAATGACTGTGAGCTACCAATGTGATGTGGCTGTAAAAAAGGCAAATGTAATCCTTGAATGTATCAGGTAAGATACTTCCAGCAGAGATAGGGAACTATTAATATCATTGTACAGGACAGTAGTAAGATCACATCTAGAACACTTGTACACTTCTGGTCATCTATGTTCAAGAAGGATGACTTCACACTGAACAGGTGCATGGGAGAGCTGCTAGGGTGATTAGGTGGGGAGTGGAATTAAGAGACTATTTTACAAAAGAAGATTTAAAGAGGGAGTTTGGCTTGTAGCCTAATTTAATAAGGGCTGACATAGGATCTGCTTGTCTTCTGTAAATACAGCATGGGTGGGTGTGGGGGCAAATACCAGTAGACGAGAACTATGTAAGCTAAAGTGCAAAGTTAATACGAGACCAAATGCATAGGAAGTGGATATGAATAAATTTGGCCTGGAAATTAGCAGGGTATGGAACAGCATCTTAATAGGAATAATGGGAGCAAACCACCTAACTAGTTTCAGAATGAAGCTTGATGAGTTTATTTTATGATAAGGTAGCTTACAGTATCAAAGGATTAGACTCAGTCATCCAGGAGACCCATTCCAGTTCTATGTTCCATTTTTACTATTCTGTAAGCCTTTGAGGTGCCTTTTCAGTGAGGTACATTAGCTATTTCTCAAGCCGATTCCCAAAACATTTCTATATCTCCCAAACTATATAAATCTGTTTTACAACATTCATTGAAGTAGACCTTCTTTTTAGTTAGCCTGTGGTCATGTACAAATTAAGACCGCAAGACTGTCTCTTTTTTTGTGCAACACCTATCACAATGAGACCCTAACCCTGTTTGGGGGCATCTGGACACTATGGGCACGTCTACAGTGACCTGCAATTTTGAAAAAGCTTTTTTTGAGATAAGTATTTTGACATAATTATCTCGGAAAAACTTTTTTTCAAAAATGCTATTTCGAGACAACAGTCCATTGTCCTGAAATACCGAGGCTTTTTTTATTTTGAAAAAGAAAGTCTAAACCAGACTTTCTTTTTCGGAAAAAAAGCAAGGCAATGGAAGAGGTAGGGGAGTTTTTGTTTTTTTTTTTAAAAAAAAAAGCTTTTTCTGTGCCTGGGGATGGCTTTTTTTGAAAAAGCTACCTCAAAAAAAACTTTTTATTTTGAAAAAGCTGGCAGGTTTAGCTTTTTTGAAAAAGCGCACCGGTATCTTGAAATACCGGAGCACTTTTTTGGGATTTCTAAACCTAGTTTTATTTTGAGAAAAGCCTTTTTTGAGGTAGCTTTCTTGAAAAAAGCCATCCCCAGACACAGAAAAGCCTTTTTTTCAAAAGAACCTCCCCATCTCTTCCATTGCCTGGCTTTTTCTCGAAAAAGAAAGTCCAGTGGAGACTTCCTTTTTCAAAAATAAAAAAAGCTGTGGTATTTCAGGACAACAAGCAGTCCCCCGACTGTTGTCCCGAAATAGCATTTTTGAAAAAAAGTTTTTTGAGACAATTATTTCAAAATATTTATCTCTAGAAAAAGTTTCTTTGAAATTGCAGGGCAATGTAGACATAGCTTAATATAATATCTGTAGACAGTTGTAAATCACAGTAGTGATTCCTTTGGAGCAGATTTTATCCATTTTCAACCTAACAGCACCTTTTAGTAGAAGGATTTCCTACAGCACAACTCTTTTATTTTAGTGTCACAAGAATTACCACAAATATGTCATTATTGAAAAACAAGATATAGCAAGTGCAGATAAAAATTGTATAGACATCCAAAAACATTTTCAGAATGTAATTAAGGAAATGCCATGTCTTCAGAAGAAATTAATTCCAGAGTTACTCTTTCCTTGTAACAGTTTGCATAGCTAGATGATTTTCTTTGAATTCTCATTTATCCCTGAGATTCATGAGTGTGGTGGAAAGCACCCCTCAGTAGCTGGCCCAGGACTGGGAGCTTACCCTAAGACTGTCTGGGTATGTCTACACTTAGAATGTTCATTCAAATTAACTGAATTTGTACTAATCAATTAGAACTAATAATGATTAGTTCGTATTCAATTAATTCAAATTAACATGGCCACACTAGAGACCCTAATTCAAACTAGCATGTCCATGCACAGGACTTGCTAATTCGAATTAGGTAGGGGGCGCTATTGCATACGGAAGATCAAGCCGTGGCTAATTCAAACTAACAGTTCAAATTAACACAGCTACATTGGGTTAATTTGAACTACCGAGTTTGAATTGACTGTCACTTCAAAGTTCAACGAGGTTTTATAACTTTGAAGTCAGCTTTCATCAATTCGAAGTAAGGACTTCCATGTGGCCATGCACTTATTTAATTCAAATTAGTGCTCATCAATTCAAATTAATTTGTAAGTGTAGACATACCCTATAAGAACGATGCACCACAAACCTTATCACTTTTGAGAACAAAGGCAAAACATGGTTTATTGGACTCTGTTTATTTCCTATAATAAATGATTGTTACAGAAAAGCCAGTCAATGCATCAGGTGCCTTAAGTAAATAGGTATAGCCAAAAGAACAGAACAAGGAAGCCAACCCCCTGTTCCACCTCCAAGGCTCTTTCTTTTGCCATCCTCACCCTCCCCAAATACCTAGGAAAGCAGATGAGCCTTGCAGCATTCTCTGCAGGGTAACTTGTCCCAAGTGGGAAAAATCCAGAGGTCATAGAAACTGTAAGGAGCTATGAAAGGTCATCAAGTTCAGTCCCCTGCACTCATGCCAAGACCAAGTACCCTCTTAAACCATCCCTGACACGTATTTGTCATACCTGCTGTTAAAAACTTCCAATGATGGAGATTCCACGACCACCCTAGGCAACTTATTCCAGTGGTTAATCATCCTGACAGTTAGGAAGTTTTTCCTAATGTCCAACCTAAGCCTCCCTTGCTGTAATTTAAGTTCCTGGCTTCTTGTCCTATCATCAGCAGTTAAGGACTATGTCTACACTTGCCATGTCAGTTCGAATTACTCAATTCAAATTGGTTAATTTGAACTAATAATTATAATAATTGAGTGAATTTGAATTGACATGCCTAGACTAGAAGCTCCCATTTGAATTGGCATGTCCAGGGACTGAACTTGCCAATTCGAATAGGAGGGGGGGCACCATGTTAGGTGTGGCAAGATGACCGTCTAAAATGGCCACTGCCACAGCCAATCCCCTGCCAGGCTCTGGCGTTCTGAGCTGGGCACAGAGAAATGCATCCCCTGCCCAGCTCCAGCCGCAGTGTGGCTAGAGCTGGGGAGGGGATGCTTTACCCCATGCCAGGCTCAGATTGCCAGAGCCTGGCAGGGGAAGTTTCCTCTGCAAGGAGGGGAGGCTTCTCCCCAGGGAGCCACCCCCCGGGAATGCACCCCGGTGGGCAGCTTGTCTGGGGCTGGCTGCCCGCAGGCAAGAGTCCCTGGTGGGCGGCTTCTCCTGGGCTGGCCACCCACTGGGAAAGCACCCCCACGGGGTGGCTTCTCCAGCACTGGCCACCCACTGGCAAAGCACCCCGGTGGGCAGCTTCTGACAGGCTGGCCACCCACTGGGAAAGCATCCCTGGTGGGTGGCTTCTGGCGTGCTGACTGCCTGCCGGCAAGACACCCCAGCAGGCAGCTTCTGACAGGCTATGCACCCTGGGAGGAAGCGCATCCCTTGTCAATTCAAACTCAGTGAGTTTGAATTGACATGGCCATACTGGGTCAATTTGAACTCCTCAGTTCAAATTGACCCTGACTTCGAGGTCAAATGAGGTTTGACGAATTCAATGTCAGTTTTCATCAATATGAACTGAGGAGTGCCTCAGTTCAAATTGATGAAAGTGGGTATGTCTATGATCTTAATAGAATTCAAATTGATGACAGTCAATTCGAATTCTCTAAGTGTAGACACACTCAAGGAGAATAATTTTTCTCCCTCTTCCTTGTGACAGTCTCTTACAGGTATTAAAACTATTAGCATGTCCCCTCTCAGTCTCCTCTTTTCCAGACTAAACAAACTCAGTTCTTCCAATCTCCCCTCGTAAGTCAAGTATATCAGCTCTCTAATCATTCTTGTTGCTGTTCTCTGGACTTTCTCCAATTCGTCCACATCTTTCCTGATATGAGGCACCCAGAACTGGACACAATACTCCAGTTGACACTTAATCAGGGCAGAGTAGAGCAGAAGAATTACTTCTCATGTCTTGCTTACAATACTCCTGTTAATACATCCCATAATGGTGTAGTTTTGCCGGTGGTGTAACCTGTGCAGTGTACAGGGTTGTCAATCAGTCATCTTGTATGTCTTGAAACTCATACAAAATGGTTATCTGTTGCTATCCTTGAAATTTTTTTCTGGGAATGTCTGACTTCCATGCTATGGAAAATCCTATGAAAATAGAAGGCCATACCTTTTGTTTGTATAAATTGGTGTTATTCTACTGACTTCATTGAGCTATATGAAATCCATGGAGCTGAGGATCTAGTTCAGGGTTTTGGAGCTGTTAACCTTCTTCCATTGTTCTCTGAGGCTGAGATGCTGGATGGGAAGTTTACTGAGCCTCCCAAGGAGAATATGAAGAGTTAAGAAGTCTGGCATATGCTGTGATACAGAGGAAGAGCTGGCCCTGGAGTCCAACATTTCTCTTTATTATGTTGCAGCTGTACTGCATTCAATTCATCTTGGACTATTTCCTGAACAAGAATCTATTTCCCTCTCTTCACATTTGGAATATGTTTAGCTTTGTTTCTGGCGCAAGTTTGAAGCAATGTTCTTTTTCTCAGTATTGAAGGAATGAAGGATATATATAAAGAATAAGCTGTTGATGTGTATTTGATGATTATGATTTATGATGTGTAGAAGGGGACCTCAAAGAAAGAAAAAATTGTATTTTACAAATAATGAACATCTAGGCTTTGGTGGAAGTATTGTTACTTACTGAATTACTGCAGACGGTGTCCCAACGATTTATGTCTTTGTTTAAGAAAGAAGCATTTGTAAAACAATATTTATAGCAAGCTATAAGCATTCTTTTCTAGTGGTTCTTTAATAAGATTAATAAAATTCAAATACAGTACAATATATTAGCTATTAAGTCTGAAAAACACATTAAAACAATTAATTTAAAATTCTCCTTTAGAAACAAGAGCTGGAGCTTAACTTAGTTACTTATCACAGCTCCTAACCATTGACTCCAGCTTTTCATCAAATCCGTTGTCCCAGTGCAAAGTCTAAATAAATAGCATTTGTGCAGTGGCGCCAGTGGTGAATTGACAAGATGAGATCTCCCTTAACAGGCTCTAGAGCATCAGCAGGACCACATTTGGAGGCTCAGCAATGACCTTTGAGCTCTGTTAACCTCCTGAGACAAGACAGGAGTGGTTATCCTTGTACTCATGATCCATTGACCATGCGCCTGACAGAGCCTTTGGTCTGTCCCCAAAAGACTTTCTTTCTCCCACAGATGGAACATCTATGGAGCTATGCTTTGTGACATGTAGGAGGTGCCATTACTCCAGGGGATTTCCAAAGCTTGTCAATGCCACCTCTCATCTTTATTCAGTAGAACCTCACTAGTCTGCAACATTTAGGAACCTACATACTTTCAGTAAGGAAAGGAACAGGATTTAGATTTAAATATAGAATCATAAAGTGGTAACTGGAAGTCATCAGTTAAATTCTTTTACAGGCTAATGGTGTTAGAACCTTTTTCATTGTCAACGGTGTTGTTTCAGCCATGTTGGTCCCAGGATATGAAAGAGAAAAGGTAGGCGAGATAATATGTTTTATTGGACCAATGTCTGTTGCTGGAAGGTATAAGTTTTTTATCTACACAGAACTCTTCTGCAGGTCTCACTCATTATATTTCTCATTGTCTACTGCCAGATACCACAAATTATTAAATGACTTTTTTCACTCAATATTTAAAGGTGGTCAGTAACCTTATTTCATAGAGCAGAGCAAAATCCATTAATTCAAACAATTTGGCAAGATTCTATGCTGTATTTTTAGTGTGGCTGGCCATTACAAAGTTATAAACCAGATGCCTGTCTAAAAAATAGTAAAAGCAGGCCCTTGCAGAACACCAATAAACCTAAGGTGAAGCTTATCATCTGGAGCAGGAGCACTGTCATATAGTGTGACCCAGGCTTCCATCTCGAGTGTAGTGGGAGGTGAAAGTACTCAGTAGTCCTTCAGTAATTATTATCTTTCAGGAGGAAGTTGTAGAATAACTGTCACTTTCTTAGTGGACACCATGGCTTGTATTGGTGACCCTCCTTAGCCAGAAAAGTATGAATCATAGAATCATACAATATTAGGGTTGGAAGAGGATTCAGGAAGTCATCTAGTCTAACCCCAGGGAAATTATCCCAGCCAGAACTTTATCAAGCCAGAGCTTTAAGACCTCTGAGGATGGAGATTCCACCACCTCCCTAGGGAAGCCATTTCAGTACTTCATTACCCTCCTCGTGAAAATATTATTCCTAATATCCAATCTGGACCACCCCCAATGCAATTTGAGTTTCTATCACTTGTTGACAAAACTAAGCCAAAGTACTAATAGCAAAATGGAAAAACCCAGCTTGCAAATGTTTAATCACATCTCTTGTTAAATGTTGTAGAGACAGTTATCAGATGAGGAATGGATTTTGTCAGAGTTTCTGAAACTGACTCCTGTAAACAAAATATATTGGGAAAACAGTTCTTACAAATAGATTTATTAACCAGGAAGGCAACTTGCTTATTGCTAACTAATACAAAATAGATGTGTTCAACTCGCAAGCAAACTGTATTAATTAAATCATGAAATGTTTGTTACTGTAGTCATACATGTGACTAAACAAAGAGCTATTATATAACCAAATTAGGAGAGTAGCCAATAGTGAATAATATCTGATGTTATATTTAGAATGTTGAATTATAGAACTCTAAAAACTGTACTATAGCTTGGTCTGGAAGCCTTTGCATGACTCTTGCAGGACACAGCCAAAAAATAAAAGCAGGCGTGAGAAGCACACTCAAACTACCAGGCTTTTGGTATTCTGCTATGCTTAGCTAGGCTTCAGACTCTCCATGTTTTACAAAATATATATGGAGCCAGATAAGAAAAAGTCTGCACAATTTGTAGTTTTAACAATAGTATGTAAATATCATTTGTGTTTTTATATAACTATAAGTGTTATTCATGTTCAGCTTTTCCCAAAATGTTTTTTACTTATGTTAAGTTATTTAACATAGGCGAGATGTAAATTACCATAGTATAATTTCATGGTTAAGTATAGAAACATTCCAGAGGAAAAAGATAAGACAAACAATTTTGTTGATGCTTAGCTAACATGGCCTGTGTACCAAGCTATAGTTGGTGAATGATTCTTCTAATGCTTTGCTGAATTTTTGAATGTTATGACCAAAACAAAATAATAAGCTAGTTATAGTCTCTGTCCTATTTACCATAGAGTATGCAAACCTAGGGAAACATTTCTGAAAACATGTAAAATAAGATAAAGATGAATGATGCATTAAGTTTAAAGTAATGGAAAGAAATGGTGAAACCCTCATCTGTTATATATAATCCTAGTATATAAAGAAATAAAAAGTAAAGCTCAAATTTAGTGGTGGTCTGACCACCACACTGCTGCCTTCCAGATGGATTAAAAACATGCCATATTAGGTTCGCTTCATTTTTTACTAATAAGCTTTGATTAATAAAGTTGGTTAAGCCTAGCTGTTTGACTTTTTTTTTAATTAATTTAAATCAAACTATGGCAAGCTTAAGCTAAGAAGACAGGCTTTCTAGTTTGAGCTTTAGCACCCTCACCTCTTCTAAGGATGGGGTTGGAAGGAGGATATGAAACACACACTGACTAGTAAGTTACCTTAGTTCAAACTCTAGATATTCATCACCCCAGAACTACAGTATGGTAAGCAATGTATCAGCACTGATTCACACTAGAAGTGGCTACAACCAATCAGAATTTTGGACACTGCTATGTGTGTCTTTTCAGAAATATTTGTAGTAGAACACCTATAGAAATTAAAATCAGTTAGTACTATGAGCTTCTTGTATTATTCTAAACATATTAGCTAAATATTTTAAATGGAACTGTTTACAACAGCAATTGCAAAGTTTTGTAAATCCATTTTCTTCTCTTTTATTCCCTTAAACCTTTAATTTGTATTTTGGTCACTTAAATCATATTGTTCTTCTTCCAGGAAAATGGAGTATTAGATCAGGAGATTAAGAGTTCGTTATTGTATCCCTGCTATGAAAAAGTGCTGCTAAATTAGTCAATTCATGCATGGTCCTGCTCTCAAGCAGTCTCTCTCCATGAATATAAAATTTTATAGGAAAATAAGAGCATACAGTGAATGACCCATTCCATTTTCCTGCCTGATAAGATTTTGGAGGGAGTATATTTTAATATTCTTTTATTACCCAATAATAGGTTTTAGACCAATGTGTTTATTTTTGTAATGATGAAAGTGATGAGGAAGCTATTTGTCATCTGTTACAATTCTGGAAACAACATAAAGAAGTAAAAGTTTCATAACATAGTTGGCAAGAGGATATTTGTAAATTCTAAGCTAGATTACAAGAAAAGGCTCTGATCCTGGAAACACGTGCCCCATAAGATGTCCCATTAACTTCACTGGAGCAACTCTCAGCTCAAAGAGTTAAGCACATGGGTATGTTTTTGCAGGATTGAGGACACAAGGCTGAGCCTAACTTTAGCAACAGTTTAAACTGAGTAACTGCCACAGAGTCAGCTCCAAGTTTGTCAATAATGGCAAGATTGTGACTTCTCCAATGTGACAGTGCAGAAAAGTAAGGGGTTATCAGGTACCCCTTTATTCTCCTGCGTGGACTTTCTTCGTCATGAGTTTCAGCATGAGAGACAGGGTAGCCTCCATAGGGCTCCTCCTCCTTCTGTGCAGGTGTAAGGTTGTGCAAGGGTGAGTGCAGAACTCTTGATCAGCTAATATAGCTGAGTCAGTTCAGTGTGGGGTTGGGGGGAGATAAATTACACCAGGTAATGGAATGGTGCAGATTGCCTTCCTCTGCAGCAAGGGGAGAGTGAGGGACTGAATTTTCACACTGAGTCACTAGTTGGTCTTTGGCTTGCTGTTTGAGGAACCCACTTATACCTTCCACAGGGTTTGTGATAATTTCACAGTGAAGTCCAAGAAAGGTGGCAGAGAGTAGTATCTATTTTATGTACTTAGGCAGTAGCACTGGCAAGAAAAGCATTATGAAAATCACAGCAGAGACATCGGAGTCTTGGCGTTTTTACATTTTTGAATATATATTGTGACAGCCTGAACCCCACTTGAGAGTCAATAAGCCATATTCCCCACTTTTATATGTCTGTGATGTATTTTGTACAAAGTATGCCTTGTGAGGTATCATCTGAAAAGTCATAATCTGCTGAATATCATGGCCCTGTTAAAAATGTGTGTATCAACACTGTGTATTGAGTTAAGAGATTTTGATATATGTTTGTTAGTGAAATGTAATTCTGGGGCATGCTCACAGACTAGTGACACAGTGGCTATGTTCACACACAGGGGGTTATTTCAATACAAGTTGTTTCGATACAAGTTGTATCAAAATAAAGCCTTATTTCGAAATAAGTTAATTTGAGTTAACAGTTTGTTAATTCAAATTAAGGAAAAAAGCTCAAAGCGAAATAGCATGTTCAGACAACAGTTATTTCAAAACGAGTCACCATTGTTTCGAAACAACATGTTCAGACAGCATTGTTTCGAAACGATCGTTTTGAAACAACGTTGTTTTGTCCCCACATGGGGTTTAAGTTGTTTCGAAACAACGTCGTTGTTTCAAAACAACGGAACCCATTGTTTTGAAACAATGGTGCGTCGTGTGAACATGGCCTTTCTTATTTCGAAACAACCTCTGTTGTTTCAAAATAAGACTGCTGTGTGAACACACCCAGTGTCAACAAAGGACTGACCACAGGTTTAGAAAATGATTAGCTGCTGAAGTGACCTTTCACCATCAGGGAGAACTCTAAACAAAAGACATGCATGTCAGCAACAAAGATGGCTCAAATCTCATGTGTACAGAAGGTATGAGCAAGAAATTTACAATTAATCTGAAAGATGATTCAGATTTCATGTACTCTATAGACTGACTGTCTGCACCTCTGCTGGGGAGCAGAGGAGTATAGAGTCATAGGCTATGTCTACACTGCCAGATTAGTCTGTGTCTATACTAGCCTTTGAACTAAATTTTTTAGTTCAAACTAGGCAAAGCTTAGTTTGAACTAGTTAGCTCAAACAGCGAGTTTGAACTAGCTGCTTAGTTCAAATTGTAGTTCAAACTAGTATGATATAATCGTGCTAGTTCAAACATAAAAAGTTTGAACTAAGTGGTTAGTTTGTATTAGCCACTTTTTCTAGTTCGCACTAGCTTTTTTGTTCGAACTAGCCATGCTGACTAGTTCGAACTAACTTTTTAGTTCGAAGTGAGCTGCACGACTAGTTCAAACTAAAAAGCTGCAGTTAGTCCAACCTAAACAATCTTGCAAAATAAAGCTAAACAAATAGATGTAGACATAGCCATAGAGTCTGGAAGGGACCATGAGAGGTCATCGAATCCACTCTCCTGCACTCATGGCAGGACCAAGTATCATCTTCAAACATCCTTGACAATACGTCTAACTTGCTCTTAAAAATTTCCAATGAGGGACATTCCACAACCACCATAGGCAACTTATTGCAGTGTTTAATCACCCTGACACTTAGGATTTTTTTTCCTAATGTCCAATCTAAGCCTCCCTTGCTGTAATTTAAGTTCCTTCCTTCTTGTCCTATCATCAGCAGTTAAGGAGAATAATTTTTTTCCCTCCTCCTCGAAACAAACTTGGTATCTGAAGACTGTTATCATGTCTCCTCTTTTCCAGACTAAACAAACCAGTTCTTTTAATCTTCACTTGTAAGCCAAGTATTCCAGATCTTTAATCATTCTTGGTGCTCTTCTTTGGACTTTCTCCAGTTTTTTCACCTCTTCCCTGAAATGAGGCACCAAGAACTGGACACAATACTGCAGTTGAGGTCTAATCAGTGTGCAGTAGAGTGGAAGAATTATTTCTTATCTCTTATGTACAATACGGCTGTTAATACACTCCAGAATGATGTTTACTTTTTTTGCAATAGTGGTATACTATTGACTCATATTTAGTTTGTGGTCCACTATGACACCCAGCTCTCTTTCCAAAGCACTACTTCCTGGGCTGTCATTGTCCATTTTGTATGTATGCAATTGATTGTTCTTATTCGTCAAGGAGAGGCAGAGGGTACACAATAGGAGACAATGGCTTTCCCATTAACTTTCCTCTCCAACTGTACTGATGGCAGCAAGATCACGTGGGGGAAGGAGGGGAACATGATAAATATCTTCAAGTACATAAAATGTTACAAAGAATAGGGAGAAAAAAATGTTCTCCATAAGATCTGAAGATAGGACAAGAAGCAATGGGCTTAAATTGCAGGAAGGGTGGTTTAGGTTGGATGTCAAGAAAAACTTTCTGACTGTTAGGGTAGTTAAGCACTGAAAATAATTGTCTAAGGAGGTTGCTTAGCATTGCAACTTTATAAGAGCAGGTGAGACAGACACCAGTCAGGCTTGCTCTAGGAATGCTCGATCACTTGTAGACTCATAGGCTATGTCCACACGCAGGGCCTTGTTTCAAAATAAGTTATTTTGAAATGAGTTAATTCAAAATAACTAAAAAACAATTTGAAATAAGGGAAAAGCCCCCATTGAAATAGCATGTCCAAACACAGGACTTGCTATTTCGATTTAGGAGAGTGGCATGATGGGTGGTGTGGCAACATGGCCCCCCAGCAGGGCCATGTTGCCAACCAATCCCCTGCCACTGACTCTCCAGAGCTAGTGGCAGGGGAAAAAACACGAGGTGGGGGGACAGATGGGGAAACCCCTCTTTCCTCTGGCTTCCCCTGCTGCCCTTCTGTCCCACCACCCTAAGCAGGGGCATGGGGTCGC
This sequence comes from Podocnemis expansa, assembly GCA_007922195.1. Classification (NCBI taxonomy): domain Eukaryota; kingdom Metazoa; phylum Chordata; order Testudines; family Podocnemididae; genus Podocnemis; species Podocnemis expansa. The sequence continues at coordinate 19,643,074 of ML681997.1, forward strand.
CTAGCCCCCTGCTATCCCCTTTCCCCACCCCAGCCTCCAGGCAGGAGCAGGGGGCTAGAAGCCCGATGGAGCTAGGAGCTGCTTGCCACAGAGTGCAAGTAGCTCCCAGCCTAGTCAATTTCACAGTGAAATTGACCAGGCTGGGAGCTGCTTGCTGTCTGCCCCAAGCAGTTCCCAGTCCCATGGGGCTCCTAGCCCCCTGCTCCTGCCTTGAGGCTGAGATGGGGAAAGGCGGTAGCAGGGGGCTAGGTGAGCCTGCACTGCCCCTGCTGGGGCTGGGTGTCTGGGCATGGGTAGCAAGCTCTGCCCTGCCACTGGGGCTCCTCGCTTGCTGCCCAGGCTTGTGGGGAGCTGCCAGCCCCACGCAAGCTGTGGGTGCTGGCTTTGCCCCGAGCCCAGGCAGTGGGGTAGAGTGGGCACAGGCAGCCCCTACCCCCCAGGCAGGGGAGAAGTGGGGGTGCAGGCTGCTGTAGCTGGGCACCCCACTTGCTCAGCCCCTGGCCGCCTGGAAGCGGCCAGGGAACATGCGGGCTGGGGCTCCCCTGGCTGCTTGTGAGCAGCGGGGGGGGGGGTTGCCTGTTCCGCTGCTGCTCACAAGCGGTCGGGGAGCCCCAGCCCACACATTCCCTGGCTGCTTCCAGGCAGCCAGGTGCTGGGCGAGCAGAGCACCCAGCTGCAGCAGCCGGCCAAGCTGGCTGGGGTGCCTGCCACCCCCCCCCCCCCTGGGGGGCAAGGGGGAACGGCGGGGTTTCCCCACTGCTTCCCCTTGCCCCGGGCAGAGGGGGGGGTGGGCGCCCCAGCTGGCTTTGTCCACCGCTTCCCCTTGCTGGGGGTGAGGGGGGGTGAAGGGGCTGAGGCACCCAACCCCCCCCCCCAACTCCTAGCAATGGGAAGCATTTGGGGAAACCGGCTGGGGTCCCCGCTGCCCCCTCTACCCCCCGGCAAGGGGAAGCAGTGGGGTAGCTGGCTGGGGCGCCCACCACCCCCCTGCACTCCACTCAGCACCCTAGCAGGGTGCTGATCCCTGGCCAGGGTGCTGGGGGTGGGTGGGACCTTCCTCCCAGGGTGCCATGCACCCTGGGAGGAAGGTCAATGTTATATTGAAACAATGGCTGTTTCAAAATAACGTGTCCAAACGACATTATTTCGAAACAACCCGTTTTTTCGAAATAACTGTCATTTTGAAACTAAAGTGGTTTAAGCCATTTGGAAACGACGGCTCTTGTTTCAAAACGACAGGCTCCATCATTTCGAAACAAGAAAAGGTCGTGTGGACATACAGTTTTTTATTTTGAAACAACCAGTGTTGTTTTGAAATAAAAGACTCGTGTGGACATACCCATAGGCTATGTCCACGTCTATTCATTTAGTTTGGACTTGCAACTCCAAATTAATAAGTCCAGATTTAGTCTGAACTAGCCTTGGGCTGCAGCTTTGCTAGTTTGAACTAAAAGGTTAGTTCAAACTAAAAAGCACAGCTTGTTCAAGCTAAAAAGTTAGAACTAGAAAAAGTGGCTACATTGCGCTAGTTCGAACTAAAATTTGAACTAAGTGGCTAGTTTGAATTTACTGTTAGAACTAACTAGTTCAAACTAAGCTTTGCCTAGTCGAACTAAAAAATTTTTTAGTTTGAACTTGGCAAAGGCGAGTGTAGACCTGATCCAAATTGGCCAGGGTAGATGTAGCCATTGGCTCTAAGGTCAGAAGCAACCAATATCATCATCTAGTTTGACCTCCTGCAAAATGCAGTCCACAAAACTTCACCTATCCACTCCTGTAATACATCTCGTCCTGCCATAAGTTCATGGGACAGGTCTACATGACATCTTATAGTCCCTTCCATCGCTGCAATGTGATGATCAATGAACTTCCTCTGGGCTGGACAGTGCAAAATGCCTTTTTGTGGGGTGAAAGGCAGGAGACAAGAAGTTGCGTGTGTCACCCTATATACAGTTCATGAGTGGTTGAAAGACCACTCTTGTAACTTTGTGTGGTGTGCTGTTACATGCTAAACATAAAGGTGTTGATAGAAATAGCAACAAATATTGCCCGAAGATGCAAGGAGTTGGAATAATGGAATCCTTTGGGGTTGGCATGGAAGCCGAGGCCCATGTAGGATTTTAGCTCAGGTACACAGAATTTAAGCGAAACCTGGTTACTTTCCTGACTTTTAGGGTACGTCTACAGAGCCATATGTATCTGCAGTCTGGCTTATCTGCCCATGGACAAGTGGTAGCCAAGCCTATTTTTGAGTATCCAGACTGGAGAGCCACACGCTTCTTTATCTCTTGTCCCGACATCTATATTGGTGCTGCAGTTACAGGTTTTTAGCACTAGGGTTTCTCGAGGCATATCCAGGGCCTAGCCAGTTGGAGCTGCTCTGTGAATTGGTTTGTAGTTCATTGTGGGACAACTAGATTGTCCCACAGACACCTTTATGGAAGTGTTCTTAACTCTCCAATGAATTTAGCTGTACCTCTTCCAATTCTGAATGTCCTGAACTTCTGGTCATTCCTGCTGGTGTCAAGTCAGGGCTGAGCTAGTCTCATTTTTTTGGCTGAAGTGTTTATGCAGCAGGGCAGACAATTGCCACCTGGATCCTAGCCGACCCAGTTTGCTGTTGGCAAGTCAACTGCCAATACTGCAGCAGTGTTGGTTTATGACGGGGGGTCTAAAACTCACAGCTCGCAGGCCGCAGGTCGCCCCTAAAGTTATTTCCTGTGGTCTGCAAGGACACTATCATTATTGATATTGTTTCTGTGGTGCAACCCTTGGGCTACCATAGTAGTCCTCATGTAGCCCTTGTGGTGATTTGAGTTTGAGACCCCTGGTTTATGAGATGATTAATCCCATTCTTTACCAATGGGTTGTGGGCATTAGAAATATGCCTGAACTAATAGCTGGCTTTTAGAGAACAGGATTCTGAGGCTGCACTGGGTCCCATGAATGACATTCATGCTCATTCCTTGCCTGCCAGAAGAAAGTGACTGTGTCACTGTAAATGGTATTTCTCCAGGCCTTGGTTGACTGTGGAGGCAGCAGGTTCATGAATGCCAGCATGAGAAGTCCAGGTAAAGTGCATGGCACTAGTATGCTAAGGAGATCTCAGGCCTCCTTCTTCGGAGCAGCAGGGACCCGATTACCTCTGAATAGCAATGTTATTGATGGGGTATCTGTGCCCACTGTTATTTTGGGGGACCCTGCTCACCTTCTCTTGCCATTGCTAATAGAACAGTATGATGGGCACAGGGAATCTGGTAGAGGAAAGGTCAGTTATACACCTAGCAGCTGTGGTATGATGATGGAGTGTACATTTGCAGGCTGAAGACAAGATGCCTACAAAACAATATGAACTCCAGGGTATAACTCATTGTACTTTCCAGAACAACTCATATGATTGTGGGATGCATTGACCTATGCAACATCTGTAAGGCTACAGGCAAAAATTTTCACAGGAAGTGATCTCAGGGTCCTGCTGGTTTGCAGGCCCACTACAGCTAATCATTGAGGCTGTGTTCAGGCAGTCAAGAGGAAAAAGGAAGAGCTTGTGCATTGTTATCCTAGCATTGCAGGATGTTATAGAGGAGAAAATGCACTAAGGACCTGTAGGACTGTATATTGTCATATACATGTTACATCATCTGCTATTGGTTAACATTATCTGATGAGACTTTTTTATTTTTCCAAAATATATGGAAATAGCTTCTTGGCACTTCCTACTTTTCCAAGCACTCACACAGCAACAGACTATGCAGCCAATGTAACTTATTCACAAAATCAAAAGTATGAATAGAAAAATAAGTTATAATAAAGCTTTTGTAGGCAAGTCTACAAATAATTATTGACAAAAGTACAAAGTGAAGTAAACTGTGTTTGTGCAAAAGAGTGAAAAACAGTGCAGTTAACTTAATGCCAACCTCCACAGTAAGCATGTCAGCAATGTGCCTCATTTTGTCGTTTCCTTTGGCCAACCATGTTGACCACGCTGTACATGTAGTGTGGGTTGTATGGGGGTGGAGTGCACAGACTATGTGTGCCCATTCACATTTGTAGAGTGGTTCAGTGATCAGCCAACCACAGATGTTTCCAGTCACTGAATTAGCTGCAGGATGTGGTAATAAGGAGGAGTCTTTGGGCACTGAGCCAACAGCAGCCTACTCTGCTCCATTTCTCTGGTCATGTTTGAGGAATTCTGAGACCACTTTTACTTCTTATGTTACTGTTTCCCTACATTTCAATAATAAAGAAGGTAGGTTGCACTCACCAGGCTGTGGATCCAGTTCCTGTGCTACTTGCTGTCCAGGCTGCTCCATAGGCATTTCCATAGACAGATCCTTGAAAAATTCACATACAGTGCCCACTGGCTCCTCAAACTGTGCAAACTGATCCTCAGCTTCCAGCTCCCCTCTCTGTTACTGGAACTCTGCCCCTTGCTCTGACATAGCACCCTTTGGTGGCCTTCTCCAAGCCTGTTCACTTCACTTCCTTTCATCTAAACATTTCATCAGTATCTCCCGTAAGTGAGTGTTTTGGGTGCTTTCCTCAAAAATCTTGCTCTGTGCTGCGCTCATACCAGGAGCTAACCTGTACTCTAGAGCTGTGGGTCTTAACCACGGTGTTGGGGCATATTACTGTGTCACCACACAGTGGTGACTGTGTCCTGAAGAGCTGGGAAATGGCTGGACATGGCCTGCAGGTAGGGTAGGCCGGCTGTCCTGTAGGGTCATGATATGCTGCCAAGTGTCTTGTGACCCACAAAAGTTTGAGAACCACTGCCCTGGAGTGCTCTTCCAATCAGCTAGTAGGACATTGAATGCTGGGCATCTTGCAGTGTGGCAGAGCTTAGCTAAGCTATGCAGAAATGAGGAAAGGACACATGGAAATGAGGGGTTAAATGCTGAGCATGTGTATGTAACCCATCAGGTACAAGTGAGTACATTGGGATCAAGAGAGATGTGAGTAGGTAGTATGGCTGCATCTTTGTGGTACTACACTGGAGATCTATCAAACATAAACTTATATACCCATGCTTTTGCTGTCTCCACACCACAAAATAGATGTGTGAATGAAGAGGGGCTCAAAACAGCTACAACACATGCTTGTCCCATGCCCCCATATATGCAGCCATCATGGGTTCATCCCATGTCTATACATGTGTATAAAGGTTTTGAGCGTAGATGACAGCAGACTTGAACAACAATACATGGCGCAACACGTGAGTAGTCTGCAGCATAGGCATACACTCAAGAGCCTATTTATTAATGGAAGATCAGATTGTTTCAATTTATTTTCCAGTTGCAGAATCTACATACATTTTATGAAAAGCATTTTGTCACACAGCAAAGAGGGATTAATAAAATCATCCTTGGGGACAGAAATTTCCCTGTTTATTTATGACAGAAAATATATGTCTTTTTAAATATAAAGTTTATGGGCTCTGTTATTCAAAGCCACTAATAAAATACTGGAAGGCACTGAGAAAGGCTGCCAAGGAGCTGCCAGAGAGTTTTATAACTAATAACATGTCAAAGTTTTGATATTAATAATAAAATTGCCTCAGATATTGCCAGAAAGACAGGGTTGGTGAGAACACCTGAAGAAGAGCTCTATGTTAACTCAAAGTGTTGCTTCTCTCATCCACAGAAGTCGGGACAATAAAAGATAGTACCTCACCCGTCTTGTCTCTCTAATATCCTGGGGCCAACATCACTGCAACTGTAAGATATTACCATCACTTGATCTCTTCTAGTTCAAATGCACATCATTACAGGATGATATCCATCTACGCTGACATCTGGAACATAGCAAACAAAATGTTGCTGGCTCAGAGAAGCAGCAGAAACATGTAAAATGCACCACCAAGAGTCACTTAGCAACATAACATGTACAATGTGGGAAAATTTGTTTCAGCCATTTTAAAAAACCCATATCAATTTGGTATATAATTTGAAATTATGTTAGATGTCACCATATGAGGATTTTAGATAGTATCCATGAAGAGGCAACACCTTCTGTCAATAATATCGGGAAGGGAAAGATGGTAGAAGTATATCCTAAGTTTTATTTTTTGGATTATACAGTGAACAATGTAAATGAAATTATTTGACTAGAAATATATTTGATACTTTGGTCTTGATGACCCACCAGAATTACAATGAGTCCTAAGTCCCTCATCTTCCTCAAAATACCTTGGTGGTGGATGCACTAGAACCAAGTGAATGGCCAGATAGAGACAGCTGGGTGAATAGATGAAAATAAAAAAAAAGCCATATGTGTGGCAGACATGATTTCTGCATGCTAGTCACTAAGGCCTTGATACAGGAAAGCAGTTAAGCATGTGCTTAATTATTTTCTTGAATTATGGCCTGAAGTATCTATTCTTGGAGCACAATGTTAGTTAAGTAAACAAATAGACAAGAAGTAAAACTGTATATTAGTAATTAATTTCAGGATTGCCAGTTACATGGATGAACGTGAGACTTTTCATATTCTTTGTACAGATATCTGTCTCTATCATAAATGCATATGACTTTTAGGAGGTTCTAGAGTCAGTACATAGACTGTCCTATATTAACTGTAAGCTAACCCGGACAAGAAGAGCTCTGGAATCCAGGATAAATTATATAAGACTAAGTGGTGTGAACAAGATTGGGAATCCAACAGCAAGAAATTACATATCTTTCTTCCCTACCTTTAATACATATTTATGGATTGATTTTTTTTTCCTGTTTTCAGGGGAGCTAGTCCAGTCAGTAAGCAGATCTTCAATTTGTGCAATGGTGACCTTTGACCATGCACCCGTTATCTTACAATTTACTTCTAACACATGGGCTAGGAAATAAAGTAAATGGAGGTTAAATTTCTCGCTGCTTGTAGACCTTCATTTGAAGGTGTTATGAGGAAGGAAACTGGTCTTTTCCTGGAGACCTTGCCCTCACATCCCTTAAAGAATCTTTTTTGAGAAACCTTAAAGGTCCTTAAAAGCAGAATTGCAAGCTTTACTGCAGCTGAAAAAAGATTGAGATGAGGGGACAGCAAACAGGGGAGTTTGAGAGGGAGTTTGTGAGGCCACGATGCTGAAGAGGAGCCGCACTGCTGCCAGCGCCCCTTCTGTCTCCTCTACCTGTGCCTGTAGCCAGACAGACATCCTGACCATAGATATCTCTACCCAGATCCTGGTGTGGACTTGTAGGGACTGCAGCCTGCAGTTCCCTGTCACTGACGATCAGGCTGGGGAGATGAATTGATGTGACAGGTGCCTGCTGGTGGAATCTCTCAGGAGGCAGGTGGGAGAGTTACAGGAGGAGGTGTCTTGGCTCAAGAGTGTCCACACCCTGGAGAAGTTCCTCGACAGCATCCACGAGGAGACGTGCAAGATGGAGGGCACTATCCAGGTGCCAGAGACTACTGCCACAACACTGGAGATGGATGGGGAGCCTGTGGCAGTGGAAGGACACTGGCAGCTGGTTACCTCTGGCAGCAGACAGTGCTCCACCCCTGCAAACAAACCACCCTCCGTTGTGGCGAAGAATCGTTATGCGGTGCTAGACACCTTGAAGGAGGTGGAAGAGGAGAGGCCATGCACCCCCAAGGCTGGGAGGATCACGGCCACCACAGCTAGGAGGAAACATAGAGTTGTGGTGGTTGGGGACTCACTTCTGAGGGGAATGGAGGCACCCGTCTGTCGCCCTGACAAGGTCTCTCGAGAGGTATGCTGCCTGCCAGGTGCCCGCATCCGAGACGTTGCAGAGGGACTGTCGAGAATCATCCGCCCATCTGACTACTACCCCATGCTTCTCATCCATGTGGGAACCAATGATACTGCGAGAGGTGATCCTCAGTAGATCAAAGGTGACTTCAGGGCTCTGGGAGCCCGGGTGAAGGAGTTTGGAGCACAGGTGGTGTTCTCCTCGATTCTTCCGATCAAGGGTAGGGGCCTGAGCCGAGACAGATGCATCGTGGAGATGAACGCCTGGCTGCGAAGATGGTGTCGTCAGGAGGGCTTTGGCTTCCTTGACCATGGGTTGCTGTTTCAGGAAGAAGGACTGCTAGGCAGAGATGAACTCCATCTTTCAAGGAAGGGGTAGAGCATGTTTGGACATTGACTGGCTGACCTAGTGAGGAGGGCTTTAAACTAGGTCTGACGGGGGAAGGAGACCAAAGCCCACAGGTAAGTGACAATGTGGGAGACCAGGGGGGAGGGATGGAACTTGGGGGGTGCTGGGGCTGTAACTCCAGGGATGGAAGAGAGGGTAGTTGGAATATGCAGGGGGAATCAAATAATCATCTTAGGTGCTCTAATGAAGCCTTAATACCTGAGGCAAGTGGGAGAGGTCAACACCAAAAGAAAATGCAGGGAGGTAGATACAATAGAATTGAAAATCAAAATGGGAAAGTAGAGCAATGGGCCTGGTATCTTAGGTGCCTATACATGAGTGCAAGGAGCCTGGGAAACAAGCAGGAAGAATTGGTAGTACTGGCGCAGACAAAGAACTATGATATAATTAGGATAACAGAGACATGGTGGGATAGTTTGCATGACTGGAGCTCTGCAATGGATGGGTATAAACTGTTCAGGAAGGACAGGCAGGGAAGGAGAGGGGGAGGAGTAGCACTATATGTAAAAGAGCTCTATGACTGCTCAGAGCTTCATTACAAAAGTGGAAACAAGCCAGTTGAATGTCTGTGGGTTAAGTTTAGAAGGGAGAGCAACAAGGGGGATGTCATGGTGGGTGTCTGCTATAGACCACCAGATCAGAAGGAGGAGGTGGATGAGGCATTCTATGGACAACTGGCAGAAGTTTCCAGATCACAGGCCCTGGTTCTCATGGGGGACTTCAATTACCCTGACATCTGGTCAGAGGCCAATACAGCAGTGCACAGGCAATCTAGGGAGTTTTTGGAGAGTATTGAGGACAACTTCCTGGTACAAATGCTGGAGGAACCAACTAGGGGCCTTGCACCTCTCGACCTGCTGCTCACAAATAGAGAAGAATTGATCAGGGAAGTAGAAGTGAATGGCAACCTGGGTAGCAGTGACCATGAGATGATTGAGTTCAAGATGCTGATTAAAGGAAAGAAGGAAAGAAGCAAAACGCAGACCCTGGACTTCAGAAAAGCAGATTTTGGCTCCCTCAGGGAACTGATGGGCAGGATCCCCTGGGAAGCTGATCTGAAGGGGAAATGTGTCCAAGAGAGTTGGCTGCATTTTAAAGAAACCCTACTAAGGGCACAGGAAGATACCATTCTGATAAAGAGAAAGTACAGCAAATGTGGAAGGCACCCAAAGTGGCTTAACAGAGAGCTCTGCACTTACCTGAAGCATAAAAAGGAAGCTTACAGGAAGTGGAAGCTAGGACAGATGACTAAGAAGGCATATAAAGACATTGCTTGGGACTGAAGGGATAAAATCAGAAAGGCCAAAGGACAAATGGAGTTGCAGCTAGCAAGGGATGTGAAGGATAACAGGAAGGGGTTCTACAAGTCTATCAATAACAGGAGGATTAGGGCTGGTGTAGGTCCCTTACTGAATGGGGCAGGTGTCCTCGTGACAGAGGATGAGGAAAAAGCTGAAGTGCTCAATGCTTTTTTTACTTCAGTTTTCAGAGGCAGGGTCAGCTCCCAGCCCACTACACTAGGTACGGTAGACTGGGGAGAAGAAGAGAGGCCCTTGGTGACAGAAGGTCAGGTTAGGGACTGCTTAAAGAAGCTAGATAGGCACAAGTCCATGGGGCCGGATGAACTGCATCCGAGGGTGCTGAGGGAGCTGGCTGATGAGATAGCAGTACTGTTGTCCATTATCTTTGAAAACTCATGGCAAATGGGGGAGGTGCCAGAGGACTGGAAAAAAAGCAAATATAGTGCCAATCTTCAAGAAAGGGAAAAAAGAGGATCCAGGGAATTACAGACCTGCCAGCCGCACCTCAGTCCCTGGAAAAATCATGGAGCAGCTTCTCAAAGAATCCATCCTGAAACACTTGGAGGAAAATAGAGTGATCAGGAACAGTCAGCATGGATTCACCAAGGGTAAATCATGCCTGACCAACCTCATCGCCTTCTATGATGAGATGACTGGATTTGTGGATGCGGGAAGAGCCGTTGATGTGATATACCTTGACTTTAGCAAGGCTTTTGATACAGTTTCCCACAGCATTCTCATTGGCAAATTAAGGAAGTATGGGTTGGATGCGTGGACTGTAAGGTGGATAGAAAACTGGCTAGATCAACTGTTTCAGCGTGTAGGAATCAATGGCTCCATGTCAAGTTGGCAACCAGTAACGAGTGGTGTGCCCCAGCGGTTGGTCCTGGGGCCAGCTCTGTTCAACATCTTCATTAATGATCTGGATGATGGGATTTGTTGCAAACTCAGTAAGTTTGCAGATGATACCAAACTGGGGGGAACGGTAGACACCCTGGAGGGCACAGACAGGATTCAGGGAGACCCAGACAAATTGGAGCAGTGGGCCAATAAAAATCTCATGAGGTTCAACAAGGACAAGTGCAAAATCCTGCACTTGGGACAAAAAAACCCCATGTATTGCTACAGGCTGGGGAGTGATCAGCTAAATAGCAGCACTGGAGAAAAGGACCTGGGAGTCCTGGTGGATGGGAAGCTGGATATGAGTCGGCAGTGTGCACTTACTGCCAAAAAGGCCAATGGCATACTGGGCTGCATCAGAAGAAGTGTTGCCAGCAGATCGAGGGATGTGATCATTCCCCTCTATTCTGCACTGGTGAGGCCACATCTGGAATACTGTGTCCAGTTTTGGGCTCCCCACTACAAAAAGGACATGGACAAATTAGAGAAAGTCCAGTGAAGGGCAACAAAAATGATCAAAGGGTTGGAGCACAAGCCCTATGAAGAACGACTGAAGGAATTAGGCTTATTTAGCCTGCAGAAGAGAAGACTGAGGGGGGATTTGATCGCAACCTTCAACTACCTGAAGGGATGCTCCAAGGAGGATGGAGCTCGACTGTTCTCAGTAGTAACAGCGGACAGAACAAGGAGTAATGGTTTCAAGTTACAGCTGGGGAGGTCCAGACTGGATATTAGGAAAAACTTTCTTACTAGGTGAAGTGGTGAAGCACTGGAATAAGCTACCTAGGGAGGTGGTGGAATCTCAGTCTTTGGAGTTGTTCAAGGCCCAGCTGGACAAAATCCTGGCTGGGATAATCTAGTGGGAGTGGTCCTCCTTTTTTGGCAGGGGGTTGGACTAGATGACCTCGTGGGGTCCCTTCCAACCCTATGATTCTATGAAAGGGACTGGAGGGAAAACATGGTGTTCCTTGAGAGAAAAGTCAAGGCAATGAACCTGGTATCCTTCTTCAGAATTCCTACACTCTCTGGTAAGAAAAGGGCATGCCTTCAATAATCTTTTGTTTTACTCTTTTGAAGATTTATGGCAGTCAGGGAAGAAGACAGGACTACTGCTAGTGTATTGTCTAATAGCCATAGTAATTAATGGAACCTGGAGTAAGCATAATTTAATATGTTCCACATCCAAAGATATAAATAAACAGTTCTTTAATATTTTTGCATCCGTCTATGAAATTCTGATTGTGTTGCATCATATGAAACCTTGGAAATTTTCTTTGATAAAAAATAAATGCCCCAACTCTCTGACCCAGTGGGAAAACTTGGATGCCCCATCATCATCTGAGAATATTCCTGCCCAGAAATTCAGGTACAGCCTAGCTGGCGTCTCTGTTGATTTTTGTAAACATTCTTCTGAATCCCTTTCAGGCAATCTGTTTTCCCCCACTAGTCCCTGCAGGAAGGTGCTCTTTCATTGCACCAGGAAGGGGTCCTTAATTTCAATTATTCCCACCCTGGATAGAGCATGAAGTGAGATCCTAACCAATCTCACTAATTAACAGTGATGTTAAAATATGGCAAAATGTTTTGGAGGTAGACTGAAGGAAGTTGTGCCCAATATCATTCATCCAAACCAGATGGGATTTATTAAAGTCTAGTATGACTTGGATAGCGTAAGACAGTAATAGCAGTGTAGTGTGATCTTGCTGATCCCCAAGCTCCTCTCATCTTGGATGCAAAAAAAGGCCTTTGTTCAAGTGAACTGGGAATGAATACTATCCCCTTTGGAGATTTATGGTGTGTTATCAGATTAATTGAGCCTCCTTAGAGGCACCAGACCAGATTTGTCCCCCTTCTTGTTCAGTTTGCTCCTATAGCCTATGGCAAATACCATACATGCTAACCCAAGAACTATGGCACGTACCATTCACTCTCACATAAATATCCATGCTGTCCACATTGGCCCACAGGAATACTGTTTAAATATTAAATGCCAGCGTTACTGTTTTGTTTATTATGAAACCCAAAGCCACGATCCTTGCCCCTTCAGCATTAATCCAAGCTTGTGGCTCAGTTTCAGGCTATAGTATTAGGAAAAGCTGGAACTACTTTATAAATCTTTTAGTTGCACTGAGAGAGGCAATTAAATACTTGGGGATAACACCAAGCAATCTTCGAAAATGTCAAATGACTTTCAACCCTCCCTCCACCCCTCTGCAGCTAGCAGAAGACAATCTGCTGTGAGCACATTCTTTTCCTCTTGAGGAAAATATCCATAATTAAGATGAATGCCTTATCTAAATGTTTGTACATTTTGAGTGGGCTACTAGTTCTCATTTCACCGTTTTATTTTAAGAGATTAGATAAGATTGTCAAAACATTTATATAGGGTCTGTAGCAAAGCACCTGGATATCTTGGGGGAAATTTCAGTTCCCCATTGACACGGATGGTTTCCCATTCCTACAAGTATTAGAATTACTAAGAATTATTATGTTGTCTTTGCACAAGTCTCAGGCCTCTCGCTGTCCCAACAGAAACAGTAATATTTATTTAAGGATATGGATTGGAAAGGATTGGGGCTCTTGGGACCATCATCTTACCCTGCAGAAAAAAAAAATGCTCTTTGCATTGGCCACCAGGAAAGCATGGATTGTTTTGGCCAAGAGATTCCATTTTTCCCCCAGTACCATACAAAAAACACTATCTGAAGTAACTCTGAATTACAGATTAGCAGCCACTAAATCATATTGAGAAAAACTGATAGAAAGGAGAAGCATTATATACTTCTTTCAACTGATGAGACAGGGGAAGTTCCATTCCAGGCCCTACAAGATCAGGATAACCTACTGGCCACGTGCATAACTGAAGCATTTATTGACATATCATATTACCCTTGATGCACTGGAGTGACACGCTTCAAGTACAGGATGTAGTAGAGATCCTCCACGGACTCCCTCAATCCATATGATCAATGTATGCCTTTTTTATTTAAAAGTGCTCAGAGTCATGAAAATACTGATTAAATCTGGCATTAAGAGCTGGAGTATCCCTTAAGTCCCTCCAAGGGCAATTGCATTATGCATGTTTAGATTTAATTCAACAACAAAAAATAAGTAGACTGTAATGAACCTTGCAAACACTATAAAACCAGAAAAATGACCATACTGGGTCAGACTAAGGCCATGTCTACACGTAGCCCGTTATTTTGAAATAACAGGAATTGAAATAAGTTATTTCGAAATAAGAACATTAGTTTGAAATAAACCGAACTGAAATAATGGGAAATCAAGGGGAAAAGCTGGAAGCGAAATAGCATGTCCACACAGTGGTCATGCTATTTCGCTAGAGTGGAAGGGCACCATGGGAGGTGTGGCAACATGGCCACCTCCCTAGGCCATGTTGGTGGCCATGTTGGTAGCCAATCCTATAAAAGCTGGCCCCAACCTCACTCCCCTGTCCATTCTGGCTAGCAGGACTCTGCAAGCAATAGAGATGGACGCTGCCCGGCTGCCTAGCCTTCACCGTGTGGCCACTAGGCATGTTGCGAGCCTGCAGAGCATGCTCCTGTTGGGGGACACTCTGCTCGGGAACCCCAATGCTGCTCAGGGTGTGCCCCAGGCTGCCAGCACCATGGGCCTCAGAGCTGCCCTTGTTCCCCTGCCCCTGTCTGTGCCTCGCCAGGTCTGGACCCAGGAGACCAGCACGTATTGGTGGGAGGGGGTAGGGCTCCAAACCTGGGATGACAACCAGTGGAGATGGAAGCTCAGAATGACCAGGGCCAGCTTTGACCACCTGGTAACAGAACTGACCCCACTGTTGTGCCGCAGGGACACCGCCATGCATCCGGACATCCCCGTCAATAAAAGAGTGGCCGTAGCCGTGTGGAGGATGGCCACCCTGGAGTCCTACAGGTCTGTGGTGCACCTGTTCGGGGTTGGCAGGTCCACCATCGGCGTCATCCCGATGCCAAGTCACCAGGACCATTAACAGAGTCCTGCTGTGGCACCTCGTCACACGGGGGGAGCTGCAGGCCACCATGGATGGCATGGCAACCCTGGGATTCCTGAGCTGCATGGGGATCCTGGATGCCACACACATCTCCGTGAGGGCCCCAGACCACCAAGTGACAGAATACTGCAATAGGAAGGGCTATCACTCTATCATCGTGCAGGCCCTTGTGGAACACCGGGGGGTCTTCCAGAACTGCTATGTGGGTTGGCCAGGGAGGGCGCATGATGCCCGTGTTCTCCGGAACTCATCCCTGTACCAGGGCATGGAGGCAGGCACCTTCTTCCCCCCCAGTAACATCAATGTCGGTGGAGTAGAGGTGCCCATCCTCATCGTGGCAGATGTGGCCTATCCCCTCCACCCGTGGCTGCTGCATCCCTACACAGGGCCCCTCGATCCTCGCCGCCAGCTTCTTAACCGGCGTCTGAACCGGTGCCACCAGGTGATTGAGCGGGCCTTTGGACGGCTGAAGGCATACTGGAGGTGCCTCCTTACCTGCCTCCACCTGGGAGAGGAGACAGCAATGGAGGTCATCACCGCGTGCCTGGCCCTGCATAATTTTTGCAAACTGCGGGGTGAGTCCATTGCAGCTGTCTGGGAGGCCGAGGCCCAGCTCATCAGGCGCCAGTATAAGAAGCCCGCAACTGTGCCCCCATGGGAGCAGGCCTCCAGAAGGGCCGTCACCGTACATGAGGCACTCACAGCCAGCTTCGCCACTGAGGAGGACCTCTGAAGGCCAGGCCTGCCTCACCACACACTACCCACTTCCCACAGCCAGTCCCCACCCATCCACCTGCACTGTTGCAGCACAACCAATAAAGTACAACACACGCACCAATAACATATGTGAACATATTTATTTTGACAGAACGGGGGGGGGGTGCGGGAAGGAAGGGCGGGAAAGGGTTCGGGTTTGGGGTTGGGGTAGGGGTCACTGGGGGTTGGGGCTGCAACTGGGCGATGGGGTTGGGGGTAGGGGTCACTGGGGGTCGGGGCTGCAACTGGGAGATGGGGTCACTGGAGGGTCTGGCACGGCCCTGCCCAGGACCACCCCAGGTCTGGGGTCACTGTGGAGGCCCGCATTGTGGTGATGCTCTGCCAGCTGCCGGTGCGGCTGTGTTATCAGCGATGCAGCGCAGACTGGCGGCCACATCCTCCACGGCTGTCCCAAGCCTGTCCATGGCCACGGCCTGGCACTCCATGGCCTCAGTCTGGCACTCCATGGCCATGGCCTGGTGTTCGAACACAGCCACCAGGTGGTCATCAGTGGTGGCCCCCTGGCACAGCAGCTGGAGGGCAGTGTCCTGATGGGCGGCCTGCTGTCGCCACCAGGCCTGGGCGAATGCCTCAGCCCGCTCCCCCAAGTCCTCCAGGCTGGCGAGGACTTCACCCCACATCCGGGGGCCCCTCCTCCTCCTCCGTCTCGGTCTGGGGCTGCCGGGTGGGCTCCACGCCTGCTGGCTACCGGTGGCACGAACTGCTGGAAGGAAGCATCAAACAGGGTTGGAGCCTGATGCCTGCTGGCCTTGCCTGTGTGCAGCTTGTCTACAGCCCACAGCTCTGCCCTCACTGTCAGCAGGAATCCAGACCTGGGTCCTGTGGGACATTGCCCCAGACAGACGCAGGGCCTAGTGGTGACCACAATGTGAACTGGACCCACCCAGAAGAGTTGCTCTGGCGTCTCCCAAGGCCACTTCCCAGTGGTCTGCTCTGCATGCTGTGCACCCTGCCCAGGATGCAGCTGCATCTGTCACACCCATCCAAGGTTACCCCAACCCCAGCATGCAGGGGCCTGTCACCCTGGTGCCACATGTCTCCCGGGTACCCGTGCCCATGGGAGGGCCTCTGCCCCACTGCCCTGGCCATGAGCCCTGCCTGTCCCAGTGCCGGACCCTGTCGCTGCCTGTGACCTGGGCAGACCTAGCCCTGCCTGCTGGTATGGGGCATGGAGACTGACCGACAGGGGCTCCGGGTGTCCGCCGGGATGTCTCCTTGCCCTCCAAGTCCCCCGGGGTTGTAGTTGCAGCTGGCTTCTGCTCCTTCTCCTCACTGCCACTGCCCTGGCCAGGGGGGATCAGCTCCAGGGTCCCTGCTTCAGCCTCTGGTGGTGATGGCTGGTCCGCAGGCCCCCTCGACATCCAGGGATGCCTCAGGACTGCTGTCCGGTCCCTCTGGGGCTGAGGAGGTGCTGGGGCGGAGCCCGGTGTCCACGGCCCCGGCAGGCAGGCCAGTGGACTCAGGCTCCAGGAAGGCATGCAGCTCCTTGAAGAAGGGGCAGGTAGCAGTGCTACCTGCACCCTGGAGCTTGCGTGCCTCCCTGGTGCGGGCATGGTCCTGCCTCAGGGCCTTGATTTTGGAGCGCACCTGTTCGGTGCTGCGCTCCTGGCCCTGAGTGGACAACTCCGCTGCTATGTCAGCATACACTGCCCGGTTCCGGTGGCTAGCCCGGAACTGGGCGAGGATGTCTGGCCTACTCCAGATGGTGAGGAGCAGCTGGATCTCCTCAGTCGTCCAGACGGGGCCACGCCATCCGCCATCAGCAGCTCCTGACCCATGTGCCAACATGCCTGCAGAGGCCTGTCAGCACGCTGACAGGGCAGAGCACTTCCTTCTTCCTGTGGGTGCTGTGCA
Organism: Podocnemis expansa; assembly: GCA_007922195.1. Taxonomy (NCBI): domain Eukaryota; kingdom Metazoa; phylum Chordata; order Testudines; family Podocnemididae; genus Podocnemis; species Podocnemis expansa. The sequence continues at coordinate 19,660,029 of ML681997.1, forward strand.
CCCTGGGAAGAAGGTCAAAACGTGTTATTTCGAAATAACAGTTATTTCAAAATAACACGTCCACACTGCATTATTTTGAAACAACCATTTCAAAATAACGGCCGTATGGCGCTTCTTATTTTGAAAGGACGGGGTCCATCCTTTTGAAATAAGAAAACGTCATGTAGACCTAATTCCTTTTATTTCAAAATAACACTGGTTATTTCGAAATAAAAGTACTGTGTAGACATAGCCTAATAGTCCAGCTTGTCCAGTATCATGTTATGGTACAGTGACTGGTGCCAGATACTTAAGAGAAAATGAACAAAACAGGGCAATGGATTGAGTGATCCATCCCCTGTCATCCAGTCCCAGTTTCATGAAGTCAGATGTTTAGGGACACTCAGAGCATAGGGTTGCATCCCTGGCCATGTTGACTAATAACCATTGATGGTGAGGCATGATTTCCTTTTACAAAGGCCTTGTTGACTGTTCCCCAACAGATCCTATTCATCCATGTGTTTGATAATCTGAGCCTTGGTCTATACTGCAGTGTGATTTTGGTGGCAATTGAAGGGAAATACACAAAATACTTAAAATACCTTGCATATGTCCCTCGGATTGTTTACTGCCTACTTACCACAGGGCACGTCTACACAGCACTTTTATTTCGAAATAACACTTGTTATTTCGAAATAAAAGAAATTAGATCTACATGATGTTTTCTTATTTCGAAAGGACGGACCTCGTCCTTTCGAAATAAGACTCGTCATTTCGAAAAAGTAAAACCTGCCCCCCTCCCCCGAAATGGCTGTTATTTTGGAAGGGATATTTCGAAATAAAGCTGTTCTTTTGAAACAACACTGTGTAGACCTGTTGTTTCGAAAGAGCTGTTTCGAAAGAACAGGTCCAAACGGCTTTATTTCGACATATCCCTTCCGAAATAACAGCCGTTTGGATTGCAAGCTTTCCCTTAATTCGAATTAACTTATTTCGAAATAAGGATTTTATTTCGAAATAACTCATTTCGAAATCCTTATTTCGAAATAACAATGCATGTGTAGACATAGCCACAGTGTTTTCAGTAACCTGAGTTGGAGGGAAACCCCTTCTTTCTGACTCAACGCTACTCCTTCTGCAGGGGTGGTTTTACTGGATCATCTTCTTGAATGGCTGAGCAGGTCTTCGCAGGGAGATTGATTTGATGGCAATGAATTTGCTGCCCTCAGCAAAGACACATCCCTAGTCTTTATTACAGTTTCAATAGATTTGCCTAGTACTTAAATTAGACTTATTGGCATTTTTTCCTAGCTTTTCTTTGGATAGTAAATACACATCCTTGGATATTATCAACTATTGTTGGGGCTCCAGGCCTTATCCATTGGATTGTTGTTTCTGCACCTTGTTTCACTGTTGGTTTATGAGCTTTATTAGTGCTTTATTGTTAGCTATTCTAGTGGATAATCTTGTAATAATATTAAATTCTTTTAATACTACACACTGCCACAGCCATCTTCCAACTACCTTCCCAAGTATAGTTTTGTCTCCTGCACGTTTCCATCCATGATTTGAGGTTTGTACCATGTTCTCCTTTTACCTTATCCACATTAGTAGTCCTTTTTCCTGACTATCAAACAAAATATTATACATATGTGCTTCACTGGTGATGACTGTAAAATTCTTATAATTTTGGGCAATAAATTCTGTAATTCTAACTGGCCCCATGATAACATTTACTAATGTGCTTTTAAATTTAAGTATTGAGAAGACACACTCCTTAATACTGCCCGAGGGACATTATTATTTAGATAACCTCTAATCCACTGAATTGTTGCAGTTGGAGTTGTCTTGGCTGAACTCACACCACCATAACACCAAGGCCCAACAAAGTCAGGGTGAAAATGACTTCTATCAGTTGCTGAAATGACATACACACAAAGACCCCTCCTTCTTCCAAAACAACAATCTTAAATACCACTAATACCACCTAATATAAATATACATTTTAAACTTAATGTACATTTTTACTTTTTCTTATATAGTCTTATTTCTAACTTACTTATGCTAATCTTATCATATTTCTATCTTACTACATACATATATATTAAACCTATCATTCCAAAGGCATAGTAATTTCTCAGCATGAACAATAGATTTATGATCTACTTACTTCATTCCTTTCTTTTGCCTTGAGGCATCCACTCTACTATGGCCCTTAATACCCAATCAGAATCCATGAAAGTGACAATAGTTGTCTATATTGGAGTGTTTTCCAGCCATATGTGGCAAACTTTGCCCTTTCAATACCATTACATCATCTATTTTGACAGCTGCATATCCAGTATATGGATGAAACTTCCTGATAATATCTGGAGACATTTACAAAGCCAACTTCATCTACTTTTTCTATTGCCCCTTCTTGGAATAATATGGGACTTTCTGGAGGGATGTTTGAGAATGAAAATTCATGCTTTTCTCCCTCAATTATTAAACCATATGGAATTGAAGTTAAGGCTTGGACTTTCTCCATTTCTATGTTTTTATTTAATAAGGCTAATGTCCATTTAGCTAGTCCAGGACTGGATACATGTCCATCATTAATCTTTCCTATTAGAACATATTTTACCACTGAATGGGAGGTTTTTAATAATACTTGAGATAGTCCTACCAGGTACTCCTAATGCCCCATAATGCCCATACTAATGCTAATGTAAATTCCCCCATTTTCAAACCATCCGACAAAGTGGGATTTTCTCCCATGAAAGCTCATGTGATAAATAAATTTGTTAGTCTTTAAGGCTATGTCTACACTTAAGAACATTAGATCAAAATAACTTTGTTTGAATTATTAATTCGAACTAATAACAATTAATTAGAATTAAGTTAATTTGAACTAACAATTCCCCACTAGAAACCCAAATTGAATTAGCATGTCCATGCACAGGACTTGCTCATTCGACTTAGGAATGGGGCACCATGGCCTCCATGAAGGGAACCTCCCCCAGCCAATCCCGTAAAACCAGGAATTGATCTCAGCCCTCTGCCCATCCTGGCTGGGAAGAAGCAGAGCAAGGAGGTCATGGACTGAGCCCAGCTCTTACAGCTTGCTCCCAAAGTGCCCAGCACCTGTGCAACCCTGCAGTGCTCTGGTTGCCTGGAGCACACTCTTTCTTGACCCAGACTGTGTGGAGGCAGACACCAGCACCACCACCATGCTGGCCTTCCCCACTGTCGCGATCACCCTGCTGCCCTCCATGCCTCATCGATTCTGGATATGCAAAATGAGCATAAAGTGGTGGGAACGAATAGTCCTCATCACATGAGATGAGGACCAATGGCTACAGAACCTTAGCATGAGGAAGAAGACCTTCCTAGAGCTGGTCCGCGAGCCCACCCCAGTCCTGCAGTGCACAGGCACCTGAGTGAGACCCACCCTCCCGTGGACAAGAGAGTGGCTGTCACCCCTGTAAGATGGCTACCCCAGAGTCCTTCTGGTTCATCACACACCATTTTGACAGCAGGAAGGGCACTGTGGGGAACCTCACTCCTGCAGGTCAGCAGGGCCATCAGTCAGGTCCTGCTAGCCTGCCTCATCACCATGGAGAACCTGAAGAACACCATCAGTGGCCTTGATGGCCTTGGTTTCCCCAACTGTGCAGGCATCTCAGATGCAACGCACATCCCCACCTGAACCCCAGAACACCGAGTCACAGAGTACCATAAATGGAAGGGCTACTACTCCATGCTCCTGCAGACCCTCATTGACCACCAGGGCCTATTCACCAACCTGTGCGTTGGCTCACCAGGGAGGGTGCAAGATGCCTGTATCCTCAGAAACTCCAGCCTCTACAGGCACGAGCAGGCAGCCGCCTTTTTTCCCCCCACATGACATCACCCTCAGGGACATGCAGGTGCCTGTCCTCATTGTTGGGGATGCTGCCTACCCACTGCTCCCATGGCTTATGGAGCCATACACAGGCTACCTGGATGCCAGCAGAGAGCTGTTTAATAGGAGGCTAAACAGGTGCCACCAGGTTGTCAAGCAAGCCTTTGGGCAGCTCAAAGCCCGATGGAGGTTTCTCCTAATGCGCCTCCACCTCGCAGAGGAGACCATCCCCAAGGTCATCAGTGCCCACATCACTCCTCACAATCTGTGTGAACTGCAGGGGGAGAGGGTTCCCCACCTTTGGGAGGCAAAAGCTGAATGCTTCACCATGTGCTTTGAACAGCCCGAGACCATGCACCACACAAAGTGAGCCCATTAGAGAGTGCACACAATCGGGGAGGCTCTGAAGGGCCTGTTCCTCGTAGATGAACATTAAGGGCTGGGCCTGCCACCAGGCACCCTCGCCTCCCCCACTCCACCCATGCCTGCCTCCCGCAACCCCCACCCACCTGCCCCCTCACTGTCCCCTACACAATAAAAAGAACCACACAAAAAAGAGCAGTTTAACAGGGTTTATTTACGATGAAGGAGGGTTGGAGGCAGAGAGGGGGTTTGGGACTTGGGGGAGAACTGGCAACTTGGGGAAGAAGTGGGGATTTGGGGGAGAATAGGGAGCACTGAGGACTTGGGGGTGAACTGGAGACTTGGGGGGGAAGGGAAAATCATGGTGGAGGAGCAATGCAAGTGCCCTGGAGGGGCATGCCTCAGCCTTCCCAGCACTCACCCCGGATCTGGGGGCGCTGGTAATGAGGGACTCTGGGGTCCCTTGGTGCATACTGGCCACCAAGTTCCAGAGGGCCATGCTGATGGAGACGAGGGCATGGCTCTGCCACTCCTAGGTGATGGTCTGTCATTCGTCTAACTTGACAGATTGTTAAAGTAGGCATAGGGCAGCTGCTTGGTGGGTGGCCACCTGCTAGCTCCAGGACTCCACATCCTCTTCGGTCCCCTGGCTCAGGTAAACTAGGGCCTGTAGGAGCTCATCCCAAGTGCAAAGGTCCCTCCTTCTGTGGCTGGTGGTGGGTGGCAGGCTCCCTGGAGTGCAATGTCAGGTGGCCGTGCAAGCTGCTGGTGGGAAGCAGAGGACAGGGTTACACTTATCAGCTAGCTCGCTAGTGCTGGGTGCAGCCTGACAGTGGGAAGCAGCTTTGCCCTGACTGTTCCCTTGCTTCCCGATCCCTGTCCTGTGGGACAGGGCCCCCAAGGTACAAGTGACCATGCTGTGCTGCTCAGGCCAGCTATGGTGGCCACAGTGGCAACCAGCAGTCAGCCCTGCCCTGCACCCGGGGTGGCTCCTGAAGCCATGTGTCAGGGTGTGGGTTGCATGATGTCAGCCCTTGACTCTGCCACTCTGGTTCCTTCCAACCCCTCTGCTGACAGGCTCCCACCCTGCTTGGGTCTGGGCCCCCCTCAACATATGGTCCCCAGCCCCCCTGCCCTGTGGGATGTCCTCCGCTTCCCCCATCCCTAGGGCACTGCCTGTCCCTGGGCCATGTCCTCCCACAGTGCCTGTGCCACAGGCAGGGACAGCCCTGTCCGCGTGGGGGGAGCAGACAGTCACCAATGGGTGCTGCTGATGTCCAGCATGATGTCCCCTATCCAGGGTCCTCCTCTGTGGCGGGGGGGGCTCCTCCTCATCCTGTGCCAATGGGGTGGCTGGTCCCTCCTCAGGGACAGGGAAGAGCTCCAGGCTGGCAGCTAGGAGGGGTGATCATGCTGTGTCCTCCAGCCGGCTGGTGTCTTCCACGTCCAGAGGGACGTCTTCCTCCATGGAGTCCCCCTCCTGGGGGTCAGCCACAGAGGGGGGCTCTGCGGAGTTGACGTTCCCAGCTGGGAAGCCGGTGGGCTCCCTGCTCATGAAGGAATGCAGCTCCGTATAGCAGGGGCAGCTGGTGGCACATGCTGCCCATCTGGTGCCGCCTCGCCTCCTGGACCCTGGCATAGTCTTATCTGAGGGCCTTCATCTTTATGCTCACCTGCTCTGTTGTGTGCTGGTGGCCCTTTGTGGACAGAGCTGCGGGTATGTACATGTATATTTCCCAGTTGCAATGGCTAGCCCACAACTGGGAGAGGATCTGCTCATCCTATGAAATGCTGAGGAGGGCAAGGACCTCCTGGTAACTCCGCACAGGAGCCCTGCACTGGCCTTGGATGGCTCTGCTGGCCTCCGACATGACTGCCAGAGAATCTGCCACTACTCTGGCTAAGCAGGGTGTGCCTTTGAGGGTAGGGAGGGGCGGTGTCCAGGGCAGGCACTTCCTTCCTGGTGCCAAGCACCCTCAGAGGAAGAAGGTCAAACCGTGTTTTAATTCGAACTAATGTTTAGTTTGAATTAATGAGACTCCATTGGGTTAGTTCAAACTAATAAGTTCGAACTGACCATAAGTTCAAACTAAAGGTAGGTTTTACAAGTTTGAACTAAGCTTTCCTAAGTTCAAACTAAGGAATTCCTTAGTTTGAGCTAAGGAAAGCCAGCGTGGCTACGCACTAATCCTCATTTATTCGAACTAAATTGCAAGTGTAGACACAGCCTAAAAGTCCCACAGGACTCCATGTTTGTTTCGCTGAACTAGACTAGACTAACACAGCTAACCCTTTGTCACTAATGCTAGTACTTCTTTTTCACATGGGGTGAAACCTTGTTCTACCTCATTAAGATTTCTAGAGTCATAGGTCATTGGTTGTAAGCCTGTGTCACAATCCTGCAAAGAACTGCAGTCATCCCACAAACAGTAGTAGCTAACTGCAATACAAAGGGTTTTCCTACTTGTGGATAGTCTAGAGCTGGAGCATATGCTAGCACTTGCTTTAATTGTGTCATTAATTGTGTTTAATTTTTCTTGTTCTATTCTCCATTCTCATATATTACTTTTCCTCAATAATTTACATAATGGGCATGCTTTTTTCCTCAGTTCTCAGTAAAATCTGTGTAGAAACTGGTAATTCCCGAAAAGGATTTCAAGTGGATACTTCTGTAGGCGCTGGAAATTTCTGTAATAATTCCATTCTTTGCTTATCTGGTGAGTGCCTTTCTTGTCCTAATGCTATTCCTAAATAATTTGCTTGTAGAAATATCAGAGCTTTTTTTAAGCTAAACTTAAGTCATGTCTCTTTTCTTCTGTAGCACCTGATCTAATATTTCTAGATTTTCTTCTTTTGTTTTGGTACTATTAAATATGCCATCCATGTATGATACAATATTATCCTTTTTGGGCATATTATTCCACAGTTTATTCACATATGTACAACATATAGTAGGGGTTCCATGGTAAACCTGTGGAACTCGACAGAAACAGAATTGTCTCCTTGGAAGGTAAAAGCAAATTTATACAAGTCTGGATGCAAAGATATGGCAAAGAATGCATTTGTTACAGGGCCATATTACTCAATAGGCACAGTAGGCACTGTGCCTAGGGCATAGGAAAACTAAAAGGCCTATGAAAAAAAATTTGACCTTTTTCTTTATTTGTATCATAAAAACTGTAACAAAACTCTCTTCTTAAATAAATATATATATAGCAAATATAGGCACAGTGTGTACACAAAGAGGCAGAGTCATGTACCCATAAAAATTGTAACGCCCCTAAAAATGCATCCACCAAAGGCCCTATGAAACAGAAGTGCCTATGGCCTACAAGGATTTTAATCGAGTCCTGATTTGTCAGATCTAATATTGTAAGCCACTGGGCTCCTCCCCTGATGGATACCATTACTTCAGCGTATGTGTCCACTAATGGTGCAGTCACTGGAGTTGTTTTATTTAATGGCCTGAAATCAATGGTTAACCTCCAGGTTTTGCCATCTGCTTTGGGATATTTATACTGTTTCTAGGAAGGAGGATCAGTTCCAGTTTTTAAGACTTCTGTTTCTATTTTTCTGCATTCTGCTTTATTTCTTGCCCGTACTTCTTTTGACTAGTCGGGCCATTTTATTTCCTCTACAGCTTTAAGAGCTGCCAGTCTATATCTTGCTTCTATGATAAGTGGTTGTTCTAAAGCATCTACCTACCTTAGTCAAGGGCATTTTCCATAACACTTAATTTACAAAGGGCAGATTTATAGTCATAGCAGCAAATTTATCCTCTGTCAGTTCAAATTTCCTGGTTCGATTAAGGGGTCTGTGAAGACCAGCTCAGTCAATCAGAAATGGATTGAGTAACTCCACTCCCTCAAGTGGAGTAGCACTGAGTCCAAGAGAGGGCATTTCCTTCAGCTTAGTGCAGTGGACCTGCCCAGTAAGTAGGCATTAGACAATCAAAGGGATATACACAAGTTATTTTAAGTAACTTGCATATCTCTTTTTGACTACTGCCAAAAACCATGATATGTGTAGACCAGGGCTAAATCCACTATGATTTTTAAGCTTTGGATTCCTAATATACCATTACCATCTAGGCTATGTCTACACAGTAAATTTTATTTCAAAAGAACCCCTTTTGAAATAACCCATTTTGAAATAAAATCCTTATTTCGAAATAAGTTAATTTGAATTAACAAAATGTTAATTCAAATTAAGGGAAAGCCTGCAATCCAAACGGCTGTTATTTTGAAATAAAGCCGTTTGGACCTGTTGTTTCAAAACAACAGGTCTAATTGGTGTTATTTTGAAATATTCATTCTGAAATAATTGCCATTTCGAAAACATCGGGGTTTAACTTTTTCGAAACAACGATTCTTATTTCGAAAGGATGGGATCCGTCCTTTTGAGATAAGAAAACGTCGTGTAGACTAAATTTCTTTTATTTTGAAATAACGAGTGTTATTTCAAAAGAAAAGTGCCATGTAGACATACCCTAAATGTATCAAACCAAACAGCCCTATTCTTTGTTCTTTCTCTAACAGAAACTTCACTAAATGACTAAATGGAACCTTACTTTCTGTTTCATTGACCCATGGTACTTTTCTTCCTATTACTGGGGGTTCAAATAAATTCTTTTTCTTAGTACCCACAAAGAAGAAAGTGGCACTTATATCTATTAACATATTTTGTCTGAATGCTTGTCGATACAAATGACACAAACTGTAGGTCTCCCTCATTCATCTTGTTTAAAATGTGCCACCAGGTCAGCATGCTCTTTAGCCAACATTGGGGAGATAGAGGACACTCAGCCTCCCTATTTTTTTATTTTTCTTTTTAGTGGTGGAGCTGTAAGTACCTTTTTTCTTTGGTATTGGATTAATCTTTGAAGTGGTGCTTCAGTGGGCAATCTATCACTCTAACTCTAGGGTTTGTATTTTATTAAAAATTCTCAGATACATTTTCTTATTGAATCTGATGCTTTCTATGGATCATGTTGGTAAAAATGAGGGTTCTTTAAATTTTTTTCTCTCCATTTTTCCCCTTGTTTGATTTCGTTACCCTTCTGATTCCATTCTCCCTGTGGGCCATTATTGGAAAAGATCACTGTGGAAACTTTGTCTGTCCTTTTCCTTTGGGCCGAGAGGATTTCTCTCTGAATTTCATATAATGTCTTTCCTCTTTCCTCTGTGAATTGTAAGGGAGTTTGCTCTGGATCTGCAGGGATCATTGCTGTTTGGAATATGAATTAAATCCAAGCAGCAATGCTTTCTTAAATGGTACTATATTGTATACTGCCCTGTCCCTTTCTGTTAGTCCAGAGTGTTTAAATACTATCTTTTTCCTAGCTATATGGCTCTGGTCTTTATCCTGGTTGTTACTGTTCTCTGTGGAACCACATACTGGTAATTGGATATTTGCTTGGGAAGAACCATCTTAATGCTTCTTCATCTGTGATATTACCTCTGTCACAGGGGTTAAAGTAAGGGGAAAGCACTGAAGCGCAGTTCTGGGGTCCCCTACTTTTAGGCTGGCAGAATTCCAGAGTTCCTAAAAATAGAGAAACACACTGGAATGGTGCGTTCCGGGGCCCTGCCAAAATTAGCACGAGCAGTTGGAACACAACGTTCCTGTGGCTACACCCTAAACCCTGCTCCACCTTAAGCCCAGCCAGCAGAGAGCTGGGGCAGGCCAGGAGTTTGTGAATCTTCCCCCTGCAGGGCGGAGCAGCTTGTGGCTGGAAACAGATTCCAGCCGGGCAGGCCTGCAAACAGCCCAGGTAAGGGTTTTGGGGGGAGGTTGCTGGGGGTTTTGTGTGTGTGTCTGGGGGTGGCTCTGTGCATGTGCGTTTCTCTGTCTGGGGGGGGTATCGGGGCAGAAGGTGGGTTCTGGGGATGAGTATTGGGGGGCCCACCCATACCGGAGGGGGGGCCACCCATGCCGGAGGGGGGGCCCCACCCGCACTGGAGGGGGCCCATCCATTTGGAAGGGTTCCGGGGCTCAGCAAATTTTATTTTAATCCCTGCTCTGTCATCCATCCCGTATATCATGCGGAGGTCCTATAAAGTCTTACATACTCATAGGGTATGTCTACACTTGCAAATTAGTTCTAATTAAGGAGGCTTAATTTGAACTAATTTAGTACCTGTCTACACTAGGCTTTCATTAGTTCGAATTAAGGAATTGCTTAATCTGAACTAATGAAAACTTAGTTCAAATTGGTAAGACCTGCTGGTTAGTTTGAACTAAGCTCTTAGTTTGATCCTTAGTTCGAATTAAGGACTGTGGAGACTAGATTTAACCCTTAGTTCAAATTTAATATGTTTGAATTAAGGGCAGTTAGTTCAAATTAACAAAGTGGACTAATTCAACTTAATGTTAAGTTGAATCAGTCCACTTTGTTAATTTGAACTAATACGTTTGAGTTTAGTTCAAACTAAACAAACTTATTAGCTCAAATTAACAAATTCAAACTAACTTTTCCTAGTGTAGACAAAGCCATACCTTCTTTTATTAATGCTGAAGGATTTTCTCCTACCAATCCAAGATCTAGTTAAACACTCAGTTACTGTGTGTATATTTAAAGGTCCTATAGATTTTCCTAAAGCTCTTATTTGTTTAGTATAGGGTCTTTCTTCTATTCACTCTTCTCTTCCTCCCATGCTACCAGATCCAGATGTTTTAGTGATAATAGTAGTTATAAGTGGTATAACCGGGGTGATCTCTGAAACTCCTCTGGTTCATCTTCTCTACTGGACCATAGGGTTCTGATGAAAGCTCCCTTTCCCTTAAATAGGTATAAAGATTGTCCCAGTCATCATCTGGTTTTATCACCTCATTCCACTGATCCATGTTAGATTTAACTACTATTATCCCTTTGGTTACTTGTAATTCTTCCTTTAGGGCATTTATCTGTTTTTAGCATGCTGCATGATTTACTTCCATTTTTTCTCCTGCTTTTGAGAACATCACTTTTGATTTTCTTGATTTTCCATTGCCTTCTGTTTCCATGTTTCAATTCCTTAAGTTAAACTTTCCATCTTCTCCCTCTTTTCATTTAGTTCTTTCTTCAGAGTTATTAATTGAGTAGTTTGAGTTAACATACTTGTTATTGCTTCTGCTTTTGCATTTCTTAATTCTTTACTATATCTATCTCTTTCTTCTTTTAATGTGTTTATTTCTATATCTAAAACTGTTGCTGCCATATATAAGCCTTGTAAAGCAGACTGCTTTTTCTCCTTCTTAGTATGAGACTCAGAGAAAATCTTTTCCTTTTTTGGAGTAGTCTATTGTTCCCACTGTTTGCGTAGTTATCAGTATACTCCTGGTCCTGTAAAAACATTCTCCTTCCATGAGTCTGTCCTATCTTTAGATCAAAATCTCTTAGATTACCTCCCAACATTACTTTCTGAGGTATTATTCTTCCCTAATCTTCATTTCCCTGCCATCTTTTCTAAAATTTTAGTTTACAGAACCCTGTTTATGTCTTAAATTATTCTAAATTTAAATTTTGAATTTTGCAGTTTAAATTTTTAAGCTATATACTAGACCCTTATATCCTTCAAAGTTTGTCAAAGATTAAATAAAAGTATAAAAAAATCAGTAAGGAATGACAGGAAATATAGCTTTGGACTCATATTCTTCAGAATCTGATAGAGACTGTGCTAAACTCGTATATCTTTCAGAGTCTCACAGGGATTACAGAAGACTATAGTTTAAAGTTTATTAGGGAGTGGAAAATAATACAGCTTAGACTCCTATATCCTTCAGAGTCTAAAGTGAGAAATACAGTTTAAACTGCTTTATCCTTCAGAGTTTAAATAGAGACTAGGGGCAAAGCTTCCTTTTCAGACCACAACCGCACCCACTGGGTGGGTCCTCACTCAGTGCCTCGGTTGTGACTCAGCTTACTCCTTTTTAGATTCCAGCTGCATTGTAGACTCTCAGCAGTATGCAACCCAACAGATGGGCACTTCCTGGAGTGATTCCTGAGTAGCAGTATAAGTGGTCCTCTGATGGGTGGTCTTTGCTCAATGTCTCGTCATGACTTCTCTCTGTCTTCAGGACCCCAGCCCTCCGGCCATGTCCTCCAAATTCCACCCTTCCAGGTGTCTGGTCCAGTCCCAGCTGGCCCACTTATATCAGTGGCTGGCACTGTCCAACTACCACTCACGTGTGATCTCTCTGCCCACTGGTAGTTTGGGGGGGGGGGTGTCACTTCTTTGGGCCCTGACCCAGGAACTCCACGCATTCTGTTGAGAGCTGCCTCAACCCCTGTGCTCCTCTCTGGCCTGTGCCCCAACAGGTTCCCTGAGCCAGTCACACCCCCCCCAGGTACCTGAATCTAGGCTCCACTCTAGCCAATCACCTGCCAGTGCCCCACAGAGCTCTTCAGTGTACTGTCTCCTGTAGTTCCACTGGCCATATGAATTTCCTTCTCTCAGGTATGAGGCAAAGTGCCCTGAGCAGGAGTTGCAGCCCTGACTGGCCCTGTAGCCCTCTGTTCTTATTGGTCACCCACTTCTCTCTGGGGTTTTAACTCTTTTTACTTCATAGTGGGGAAACCATTCTGCTACACAACCCCTCACTCAAACCTGTTATCTGGGGGGAGCATGTTGGGTCCTCCTATAGGACTGTACTGCCTGGAGATGGCCTGCTAGCCTCTTGTTTTTTTACCTTCTTCCCCTGGAGTCCCAGGTGCAGGTCTTCTGGCTCCTCCTCAGCATCCCTGTGCATTCAGTCTACTTTAGCTTCTTTTGCAGCTCCTCCATCCAGTCCATGGGGTCCCCTGGCTTGCTTCCCTCTAAGTTCTGGGTCCCCCAACTTCCTCTGGGTTGGTGTTCCACCTGAGTCTTGTTGTTTGCCTGTTCTACCCTCACTAGAAGTCCTGCCTCAGTGTAGGACCACTCTATCTCTGTGCTCTGGTCCACCATCTCCCTTCCACCTCCTGCAGGTTGAGGGACATCTTCCTTTGCCAGGCGTCCTAGTGTTCAGTTGCTACCCTGGCTCGGCTATCCAGCTTGTTGACCCCAGTCCTCCTTTGTTTCAGGGGGCATTGCCTCCTTACATCTCCCAGCCCCTAGCACTAGAAGCACTTTTTTTCTCTTTTTTTGCCTCCCTGGCCCTGCAGGGCTCCTTTCTGGGCACATTCTTTTCCAATGTCTTATTTGTTCATAGACCCAACAGGTCCAACTTCTCCCTGTTCTCATCACAGGGAGACTCCTCCAAACTGGACACTCCTGTCTGCACTGCCCAGCTTGCCACAGGTCCAACAGGCCCACCTCACTCTTTTTCATTCACACGGGGCCCTGGCTGTCAACCATGGCTGTTCTCCTTACCACAGGGGGCTTCTGCCAGCCTCCCGGGCATGGCATCCTCTCTGTAGGTGACCTGCTTTGTCACCCTGAGAGCATTTCAATACCTTAGGTCTCTGCCTCCCAGCTGGGTTTTTGCTCTATCTCCTCTGGTTCTACCCGCCATCCTGCAGCTGCACTACTTACTTCTGGATGGAGGACTTTAGCTGATGGTGTGCCTCCCAGAGCTGCTGCTGGCCATCTGGGACCTGCTGCAGCAGAGCTATGACCCACCTCAGCTCCCAGTCCCTCCCCTTTTCCAGAGTGGTTACTCCTGAGTTCAAAAAGGAATGGGTGAGGTCTCCTCAGCAAATGCCACCTCCCCAGACAGTGACTCCATCTCGGGCAGTCAGCTGTCCATGGTCTGCCCAGCCCCTCTGAATCATATACAGCTGAATGCCTGCATTCTTTTCTACCACATGTAGAATGCAATCCACCAGACAGATGCCTCCTGGTGATGGTACTGCAGACTCACTCAAGTGGTCTCTGTTCTCAGTCTCTCAGCATGATTTCTCTCCATCATCAGGACTTCAACCCTCAGCCAAATCCTCTGAATCCCCTCCTTCTGGGGGTCTGGTCCAGTTCCAGTTGGCCCACTCGTATCAGTAGCCAGCACTGTCCATCTGCCACTCACTTGTGTTCTCTCCACCCACTGGCAGTTTGGGGTAGGTGTGTAGGGTTCGGGCCTGCCCACTCCTCCAGGCCCTGCCTCAAGGACCCTGTGTGCACTGTTGAGTTCCATGCTCCTGTCTGACCTGTGTCTTCAAAAGGTTCCCTGGACCATTCATACCTCCTCAGGTTTCCATATCTAGGCTCTGCTCTAACCAAATCCCTGGCAATGTCCCACAGGTTTCCTTTCACCCTCAGTGCCTGACTGACAACCAAATGTCAGTCTCCAAGTGTAGCTATGTTCCTGTAAGTACCTACAATTCCTACTTCCACCCTGACTTCCAAAGCTTTTTCCTTCTTGGTTGTCAAACCTCTGTAATCGTAGGATTGCCTACTGAATTACTCGGACCAAAAGATGACCTTTAGGGTCCTGCTTCTCGGTCACCAATGGTTACTATGACTACAGGATTTGTTCTTATGTTCTTTTACTAGTCTAGTGGATCTAAGAAAACAATGTCAAAATTTAGTCCCCTATTACTTTTTTACCTTCTCTAGCTCAAGTTTAAAAGTGCTAACACTTTTGGTAACCTTTAGACAATGCCCTAATTCAACAAAAAGTTATTTCACCACATTGCTATTTGTTCACAGTGTAGCCACTCCTTTTTGGTACTATAGAGCAGGCATGGCCAAACTGCAGCTCAGGAGCCACATGGCTCTTTAATGAAAAATTGTGGCTCCCAGAAGAATGTCAGCAAAACAATTTAGGAAAGCACTCCATCATGGGAGTTTAGGAGGGGGTCAGGATGGTGGGGAGAAGTGCAGCATGGTCAGGATTTTTTAAAACTCACCAGTAGCCTGCAGTCTTCTACATTGAGCAGCAGCTAAGTTTTTACTGTATAGGCCTAATTTTCATGGTAACCTTAAGTAATCATTAGTAGGATCTGACAGAGGCGTCGCTGGCTGGGGGAGAGACCCGGGGCACAGCCCCTGGTCAGGGCCAGTGCCATGCGCTGCTGTATCACCGCATGCTGCTAGGCACCACATCCCCGGCTGGGGACGGGGCAGGAAGCGGCCATGGCTGGCGGGGTCCTGCATCTCTGGCTGGGGATGGGGCTGCCACCGGCGCATGTGGCCGGGCCCCGGATTGCCCGCTGTGACCGTGGGTGGGCAGGCCCCAGATCTCCAGTGGGGGACAGGGCTGGAAGCGGCCGCAGGAGGCCAGGCCCCGCATCCCCGGCTGGGGACGGGGTCACCATGGCTGTGGGTGGCCAGGCCCTGGATCCCCAGCCGGGGATGGGGCCGCCACAGCCTCAGGCGCCAGGCCCTGGATCCCCAGCTGGCTACAGGGCTGCGGTGGCCGCCGGTGGCTGGGCCCTGGATCTCTGGCCCTATTGGGCCAGAGATCCGGGGCACTGGCACTGGGGTTAGGGCACGTGCCCCAGCATGCCCAGCGCCAGCAACGCCTCTGGGATCTGACATTAGTAGGATTGATATTTTCCTCTTTTTATGATAAAATTAAAGTGTGCAATGAATTTTAAACTTAGTAATTTTGGAGTAGGTAAAAGTATATGGCTATAGGCCTCAGTGCAGCTCTTTAATAATCAACTTGTATGGCTCTTGAGTTTCATAAGTTTGGCCACCCCTGCTATATAGTCTAGTAAAAATCTCAGGCTACCAATTTTACAATGAGTCCTGAAAGCAATTCCTTACCTTTCTTACCTGTTGATAATCCTTCAGATTGGCTCAATGTTGCTGAGTTGCATGAAACATCAAGCTTCTAGTAGTGTAGTCTGAGCATTAATTGAGTGCTCACTTCTAAAAAACTACTAAAAATTCTTTTCCAGATTTTCCTTAAAAAATCCTTTAAAATTTCATTGTTTTAGTGTCAATCATAGATTTTAGTAAACTGGCCCATGTTGTAAGGGATGCTGGTTTGTTATCATTAAATTTACATTCAGCTGTTAACTGATCTTTTTGTACTATCAAGGATACACTCTCAGTGTAGTCAGTTTACCGAATTTTACCCAGGGAATTATCTAATTTATCCCTTCAAGACAGAAATACAGCCCTTTGGTCATGGATTAATGCTTAACTCTGTGATTCCTTTGAAAACAAAAATTTACTTTGTTAAATCTTATTACTAATACCATACTATTACTATATTAGAGAAAAACCTGAGAGCTTTAACCTTATACAATTCTTACACTAATATAGATCACTAATAAAACATTTAAATGCAGTATTTATACAGTAATTATGTAGCAATTATACAGTTAGATACTTAACATTTGCCTATGCCTAAAACTAAGCCTTAACTACCTCAGCATACAGCAAATGTGGATCAGACAGGTGCTGAATGGGTAGAGGAGGAGAGCTTTTCACGCAAACTGCAAGCATTCATCTTTATTCATAGGCACATACAAGCATCCTTATACTTACAGTCTTTTACAGAAAAATCCTTCCAGTTTGTCTCAGAAAGGTCCTTCTGGTCTGTCTAAGCACAGAAATTACCTTTCAGTTATGATCATATGGCAGGGACTGAGTTGGCCTAGTTGCTCAAAACTAAGGTGAATTTCTTGCCTTTCCACCAATGCTTACGGCAGATTCTCCAGATCTCTTCTAAAATTCTGTGGGCATTAAAATATGGTTCATGTCATCTCCCTTGTTTTTCAGTTCTGGTCCATAGCCCTCTGTGGATTTCTTTGCTGCAGTTTTCTTCTTCTCTCTCTGTTCTCCATCCTCTCCTGTTTTCTTCTTTGCTCCTGACTCTGCTGCAGTCTTGCTGCTTTTCTTTTCTACTGAATTCCACAGGTGACAGTTGGCTACTTATAGTCTGGCAAAGGGAAGGGCAAAGGAGCACATGCAAGTGAAGAGCGTCAAGTGGAAGTGGCTTAAGAGGGCATGCATGTAGGATGTTGGGTGGGAGAGGGGCCAGGTGAGGGTACCAGGTACAGGAGTGGAAGGTAAATGCTGTTTGGCTGGAAGCAGAGAGAAGGGGAGATAGCATATAGAACATCAGGATGGGTAGGGCAGGGTCTATTAGCGCCCTTAGAATGTCGGGTAGGAGATGGGTCAGGTGGATGTGGCACGTACATGAGCAATATATAAAGTTGATGGCTCTGGGACAAGCTACATACAGGAGTGATCTGTCCATAGGGTGTCATTGGGGAAGGACAATGTTCTGAAGCTATGTGAGGGCACATAAGGAGACATTAGGAAGGTGGAGAAGGAGAGATGACATCCTAAGGGCTATGTAATGGATGCGTAAAGGGAAAGGCAAAGAGATCTTTGTGACAGATTTATCCTATTGTTTCCTATCTTACCCTTTTATTTAAAACACCATAGAATGCTTAACCACCAATCCCACTCCTTTACTTATCTTAAAATATCTAAGGACATTTTGAACTTTAAACCCCAAGTAAGGCTCTTTTTTTTTTTTAGCCTACAGTCTTAAATTTAAATAGATCTACACAGTTTTTGATGAAAAAAAATCTCAGGCTACAAGATGAGAGGGGATGGCTCTCTTGATACTTGCCTTCTTTTGTTCATTCTCTTGGAAGTATTGGTCACTGTCAAAAGACAAGCTATTGGGCTAGATGTATGACTGGTTTGACCCAATATAGATATTGTTATGTTTAATCACTGCTCTGGGTAAGGGGTAGTGCAGAATTTTGTGCCTCAGGGGCACAATCCCTGTCTAATCTCCCTAGCTTTTGTACACCATTCTATTCCCTTGGTGTGCTTGGTCTGACAATAGCATGTCTTAAAACCAATCCTCTGTTCCAAGTGGACTCAAATGTCTATTTGACTTTGATGGGCACTCAAGGAATGCTGGGTTGGATTCAGTGTTGGCAAACTTTCTTTATGTGATAGACGAAGGAGTCTCTGAGGGGGGAGAATAAACTTTAGTCATAAAATGGCGTTTTATTAAAAGTACCCAGAGGGCATCGGACAATGGAATAATGAAACAAATGTAACAATTAGCAACAGATTTACAGAAGTTACATAAACACCACAACAAAACCGCCAATAAATACAGCAAACTTTAAAGGCTTTGAAAACATTTTCCTGCAAAGAAAATGACAAACGGCTGTCCCCAGCATGGGCGTTGGTGGGCATGGAATTTCACTTTAATTTCCTAACAGTGATATTCCTTATGTCGTTTGTGTTCATGCCACTGAACAGACCCACTGTTAGCTTTCTCATACATCATTAACTCACCCATTCTGTTATTTTGGCAAGTTTATCTTTGGAGATTCTGAACATATGGCAGGTGTGTGGGGAAATAGGTTAGCGTGGACAAACCTTTTAAATTGGCAGCTACACATTTGATCACATGAAGACTCCAAAGGCCAAATGCACATTCAAAGTTCTTGTAGGGGCAGGTCAATAGCTTTAAATTAGATCAGTACTCCCTACCACCCCTAAAATATGCCCAGAGCAAAGGTGGATCGCTGATACTAGCGGGAGTGGGAGAGGCCGGAGGTGAATGCCCAATGCAGGGTCGAGCAGGCCCAGATGGACTGCCTGCTCGACCTCATGGTGCACCAGAGCTAGGTCCTGGACCACCAGAGCCAGGCCCTGGAGTACCTGGCATGGGGCTGCGGTGCTGGGTGGGCTGCAAATTCCCCTGCCTGGTATCCCTGCTGCAGCATGCCCTACCACCACAGGCCCCGCACTTGGGGTAGCTGGGTGCAGACTGGGACTTGCTGGCCCAACAGTGCTAGGCACCGCCCCATCCTCTGATGTCCTCCAAAATCCCTCACTCACCCAACCCCCCAAACCTCTGCAGGTCCTACCCCTGAACCCCCCCCCACCTTCCTCCCACATTCCCCTTGTAAATAAAGCCATTGTTACAGCGCTACCCTGTGTCTCATGCATAATTTTATTTATTATGTTGGGGACAGGGGGAGGACGGGTGGGGGGGGCAGCAGTGGGCAGGTGAGGTGGTGACAGCAGCTGGAGGAAGATGCTCTTTCTCCTCTGCAACTTCTGCACTCCAGTGATCATCATCCCAGGTGTTGAGACCACTCCAATGCCATCAGTCACTGGTGGTTTCCCATGCCTCGATATATGGGTGCATGGAGGGCATTCTGTCCGCGTCAGCTGCCAGGAAGGGCAAGGGTGTTGGCCTGCTGCAGCCTTCCCCCATGCTGGCAGTTGCCCTGCAACCCTGGTCCAGAGCCAGAGGAGTCTGGGCAATACAGGGAGGGTTTGGAGTGCTGTGCTGGGACATTGCTTGGCCACATCAGGAACCCTGACTTCCCTGGGCTCTCTGTTGCCACACACAGTATGAAAGGTGGTGTGGTCACTCACTTCCTGTAGTAAAGGAGTGGCGGGGAGAGAGAGGCACTTCTGTTGTGGTGCTTTGGTTACCCACAACGCACCACTCCTAGGGTGACCTAGTAGCTGCCAGTGTGGAGGTGGGCAGTCTCCTGACATTTTGAGTGTAGATGCTCTAAGCCAGCTTAATAAAGGCTCCTTTAAGCTGCTTAAAGTAGATTTTCTTAAACCAGCTTAACTGAGCCCTGTAGTGTAGACATAGCCCATGGCAGTGTAATACTTTTAAACAAGAACAAAACACAGGTGGTTTTGTGACTGGCATCCTGCAGCTAGTCAGATTGCTGGCTGGAGCAACCTCTTGCTTTAGAAGTTCTGCTTTGTGTATGAGAAACAAAGAGTCCTGTGGTATTTTTAAAGGCTAACACATTTATTTATCACATAAGCTTTTGTGGGCACAAGCCCACTTAATCAGATGCATGAAATGGAAACTATAGTACAGGGGGTCTGCAACCCCCAGCATCTGTGATGAAAATGGCATGGGGGGCCAAGCCTGAATGGCATGCGGTGCCGGTAAGGCTCCCTGCTGGCCCCGCTCCCCCAGTCCTGTGTGGCTGGCAACAGCCACGTGCTGTGGTTCAAGGTCGCTGCTGGCTGCACTTCCCCACTGGGAAGCACGGGCAGCAGAGACAAAGAAACTTCCGTGTGTGGTTTCTGGCCTCTTTCTGACCCCCAACGCCTGCTAGGCAGGGCTGGTGGGGAGTGGGGCGGGTTGTCCTGTGCGCTTCTGGCTCCAACCCCAGAGCTGGAAGCTGACCGCTGGTGGGGGTGAGACCCAGCCCCTGCCGGAACCTGGAGGCTGCCACCACTGAGGGTGGGAGCTGGTCTTGGTTCAAGCCCCAAACCAGTGACCTGGCCCTACCCCCTTTTGGCCCTGCCCCGGCACCCACAGAGGGTGCAGTGGGCAGGGCTGGCATGGGGGTCAGGAAAGGTTGCCAACTCCTACTATAGTAAGTTAGATGTATATAAACATACAGAGAAGGGTGGCTCACAAGGTTACTTCAAACATTTCCAGAGGGACAGCTGGTTTTCTTTATGGTTTGTCAGTGAATGATTTCCAAGGACATGGCTTTGCTGGGTTACCTAGGCAGTAGATGTGTTCATCAAACACTGAAATGAGCCATGAACAGGAGCAATCATCAACCTTCAGAGGCAGCTGATACCCATTGTGTAATGTGGAAGGCTTTATTTAGCTGTAAAAGACTTGAGCACTTCATATCATTTTTTGGATTGTTGTTTCTACTCAGTTTACAAAATAAAGTTTTAATAGAATAAAACTGTTCAAAGTATTTTGCATTCATGGTTAAATACTCTGGAAAGTGGCTTTTTTTCCCCCTACCCCAAGAGGTAGTTTTATATTTCATTTTAGATCCACTGACAGAAAGAAAGAAAGAAAGAAAGAAAGAAAGAAAGAAAGAAAGAAAGA
>ML681997.1:19687084-19876625 GCA_007922195.1 Podocnemis expansa
CGTGGGGTCCCTTCCAACCCTATGATTCTATGATTCTATGAAACAACACCATTGTTTCGAAACAACTGTTTCAAAACAACATGTCCGAAAGGTCTTATTTTGAAATAACCATTTCGAAATAACAGCTGTTTCAAAAGCAGGCTTTCCCTTAATTCAAATTAACAAACTGTGAATTTGAATTAACTTATTTCGAAATAAGGATTTTATTTCGAAATGAGTTATTTTGAAATGAGTTATTTCGAAATAACAGTTACCCCGTAGACATACCCATTTTCTGTGTACGCATGACAAAGCCTTTCAATAATGTGAGAGACAGTATATTACTGAGCTGCCACATCTGAAGCCAAGCAAGAAGAGCAAACAGCTTGAACAGCAACTGGTCTCCAAAGAGCATTCAGTGAGCCAGCAGAACATTATGAGGTTCTTTTCTTACATAGGCAGCTAGTGAAGTGAACACAATGACCGATGGTAGAGCAGCAGCCCTTTTGCCTACTCCCAGAGTTATTGCATTCTGTATTAGCTGAATGGTAGCTCATACTGGATGAAACCCCAGGAGCTGTGAATCCCAGTCCCCTGCTCTAATCGTGACCCCACGTTCTCTTCACTGTCATGTACACCTGTGGATCTGGAAGAATTACTGGCAGCAGAGCTTGTTGAGTAATTCGTAACAAACCATTTATTCAATGACTTTCTGTTTTGTAAATTGTCTGTGAACAGGCTGGGATTCTCTGAGATTTATTTGTTATTCAGATTTATTCCCCAGATTATCAGTGCTTGGATGTTGATCTGCAAATCTTCTGCACACTGTTCACTGTGAACACTGAATATTTGTAGTTTGTCATATTTTGACTGCACACAGGGTATTATTCCTCTTCCCTACCTGGATGAGCATAACTCCTGGGATTAGATTACTGGTGTGAAGACTTGACATTTGAATTTGAAATTCACTTTCTGTGAGTATGCAGCAAAATGTAATTAAAATTTGCTATTTGAATGTCAACTTTCTTGCTTAGTAACCTGACTGCTAGACTACTGACTGGAGACGAGCATTACAGGGGCCTGAGCTTATTCAGAACCAATTCATTTAAACAGTAAAAAGAAGACTCATGGAAAATGTGTTGCAGAATTCGCCTAGTTCTAACTTGTAGCAATGTATTTACAAGGAAACCAGATGTGCTCAAGGCTAAGGCGAACTCCCAGGGGTCAAATGAAGAAAGAAAAAAAGTCCTTACAGTACATACAGTAAAGATTTCCATATTCAGTTTGATTTGACTTAATTGTACATTACGTTATGGCCCCTAACATGATTCTCTAATTAGCTAGAGGGGACTGGGGCAAGATTTTTTTTTTTTTTTTTTTACTTCTTGCCCTCTGCTAGGATGTGAGCTGTAAAACCAGTTTTATTTTCAGTCCATGGCATCACTTGATGGGTTCTCATCTGAGGCATAATGTTAAACTAACAGAGATGAGAACAGGGATGGGGAAAGTCCATTGTGGTGTGAAAATTGTATGCATAGTCTGTGCAGAATCCTTCCATACAGCCATTCATAACACAATTTTCACTTAGAAGACATTACTCCCCAAGGTGCCACATGGTAACATTATGTATCACCAATTTGAATGTTGTCCCAAGAGAGCACATCCCATGATCTCCCTAGGCCAGGATACAATACTTACACAGGGCCAGATTGTGCCCTGAGCATGGAGTAGTGCAGATCTGTTCTACCCTAATGAAAACAATGAGAAATGCAGTATATCCCTGATCTTCTCAGAACAGCAAAGGAATAGCTTGAAACCATCCATGACCAGCTATCTCTGCTAGCCATTGTGGAGGTGAGGTTGGATGAATTATGGCTCTACATCTTCCCTACCTGGTCTGGGGAGGCTTGTTTCCCAGGGAGCACTAGTAAGGTGCAGGTACTATGCACAGGACGGCTAAAGGACTTCGCTTGAAGCTAGTCCCTGAAGTGGTGGTAGCAAAAGGAGTGATAAGGAAGAGCTGCAATCTGGGGGATAATAAGCTGTAATTTTAAGGATGGGCAGTATCTCCTTGCCTTTCTTATTAGGGTGAGTGGATTCTCACAGTTATCCTCACCAAAACCATGTCAGTCTGTCTGGTTAAAACTGGAGAACTGCTTAAATCCAAAACAACTGAGCAGTGGTCACTATAAAGAAATGGGCTGGAATAATCCAAAACTGCAAAAACCTCATGAGATGCCATGTAAAGGGGACAGTCAATTATTCTGCAATTAAAATTAGTGTCTTTAAGATAAAGGTGGGCTCATTTGCATGAGCTGACCTCTGTAGGTTGGCTGATTTAATTCTGAATCTGCTGGCCAGGTGAAGTACCATTTTAGGTGGCAAGAGGGAAATATTTAATTGAACAAGTTCCTTGTTAAAGACATGCAATTAAATTCTGTGTGTGAAATCATACAACATCTTTGTTCAATTTTCCACATTTCCCATATAGCACAGCCTGTTGGAACCCTCAATATACTGCAAATTAAAAACAAATACGTAAATCATTCAAATACATTCCTTTCAGTGTTGCAGTTACATTAAAATCCATTGACAGTGAATCATGGTGAATACAGTAAAAGTCATACATTTAATGTACTGTATATTGCAGTTTTATGCACAGTAAGGCAATAAAGAGAGGTTGTCAAGATGAACTCTAACTTAAGTAGTGTTGCTCTCTGCTGGTTAGTTTGGTGAACTACATATTTATTTAGAAGGGAAATTTTTCTTCGGATTAGGTACACAGAGATTTTAAGGATTTTCGGCCCACTCCTGTCCACTGTTATTCATTGAAGGGAGATTACTCACTTGAGTAATTTAGCTGAGTAATGAATAATTTATTTTATAAATGTAATCCTTTTTTCTGTTCATAAATTATCCACAATCAAAATACGATTTGTACAAAAGCATTATTAACTAAAAGTGTTTAATTAGTATTTGTATATCAATGGGTTCTGTTCCAGATCAGGGCCCCCTTGTCCTAGGCATTATCCACGCACATCAGGAATGACAAAGAATATACAACATAAATCAGTGGGTTCCAACCTTCTGGGCTTGAGGGCCACAGATATCAGTTTTACAACCCTGAAGGGCCACCAGTTTCCTTCAGCAGCCCACTTCCCATTGCAGCCAGATGGAAGGAGTTCAGTGAGGAGGCAGTGTCCTTAGCGATCTCCTATCTCTCTGGCTGCAACAGCGAAACCGTACGCATCCTGTAACTGTGTGTTCCACCTGGATCCGTAGGCAAGAGCTCCCTTTTGTTGCCAGGGGGACCCCAGCACTTATGGACCCAAGCAGAGCACTTTGCTGTGTTCCCTGGGCACAGGGAGCATTGATCTCTTATCCCCTTGGCTGCAGCACAAATACTGTACTGCTCTTTTAGCCATGCAGCAACTTGATCTGCCTGGGCCCTGCCTTAGGCAGCAACTCACTTCTGCAAATCTGCAGTCAGGAGAAAGGAGCGGCAGGCCACTCTGAAAACCTCCATGGACTACTTTTGGCCCCTGGGCCACAGGCTGGAAACCACTGATGTAAAAAGAGAAAGGTAAGGGAGGTTAACAAGAGGCACAGTGAAGTCAGGGGAATTGCCCAAGACAGCACAACGGGGAAGGCAATGTAATAGTGTTTGCTTGGACAACTTAGTCACATTCTTTTATTTCTGCTCTCTGAGTGGATGACAAACTTTTGAAAGAGCTTGCAAGATGCCCACAGCAATGCTTCAGCTGTAAACTTTTGCACATAAACTTTCTAAAGGCTTGCATTTTCCATGAATACCATCACTTATATGAATATTCACAGACAGCAAATAGACACTGGCCAAAGTGAACTTATAGGGGTTTGGTTTGAAAAATAACTTTTGAATTCTCTTTTGCAGCATTGCCCTAGCTCACATAAGGAAGATCAAGTTCCATATCTTCTAACTGAAGGTTCAGGGCACTTTTCTCAGAAAGTCAACTTTGACATTGCCGTGACATAATAATCCCTTAACTAATTAATAAAATATAAGAAAGAACAAATTGGTCAACCTTAAAAGGTTGAATTGTACCTTAGATAAGTAGCTATGGCTACTTTAGTTTGTATATCTTGTACATTTCAGTACCTGTGAGAAGAAATAATACTATGAAAACTGTATGTACTAAGGTAAGTTATTAAGATATCTAAGCTGTTAGCTAAAGCAAAATTTTCAGGGCTACCACTGGACTTGTTGGGTAAATGAGCAAGGTATAACAAAAACTTGAAGAATTACAGTATATTGCTTCCTCTACAAGTCCACATTGTTCATAGCATCAGAACCTTATGGATTGTAAAACAATTCTTTCCTCTCGCTGCATTTCTAAGTGTCAAAAAGGCTAAAAATAAGACATTTCATGTAATCTCCTGTTGAGGCCTATAGCAAAAGTCCCCCGTTGAGCTCAGGCAAGAAGAATTAGTTATATATAGCCTAGATTTATGAAAGTCATTTTGGGATACAGTTTTCATATATAAAGAATTTTGAGTCTAGTTTTTTGATAGACAGACTTGGTAAGCGGTCTGATTTTAATATTGGCTCTGTTTCCACTGAGGTGCAGGGGATCTGTTTGAGATATTTCGAATCAATGCATGAGGATTATAGCAGGAAACCTGTTTGAGCAACTGAGAATCAATATGTGGGGATATGGAGTGACTCCAGTTATTGACAAGAGTTGTGCTCCTGAAGCCCTTATTCAGATAGTATTTCTATTGCAGTCAGTGTTATTCACTGCCAATGAATTCCAAAGCAACTGCAAAGCCACACAGTGAGGGATGTATCTGAATGATGTACAGTATGTGTTTGTTCTTAATTTGTAGTGTGTTGAGGGTTTCTTTTGGGTTACAAATATGGGAAACTTGTAAAATTCAACACAGATGTTATGTGACAAATCCGAAAAGAGAGCAAACATATATTCCACGTGGCTTTAATGAGAACTCCATTCAGTTCCAAGTCAATGGGAGTTTTGTCAGAGTAAAGACTGCCCCATAGGAATAAAAGGGAGTTAACCGTGTAATTCTTCTGCTGCAAGTAGTGGAGACGGTGAACTGAGGCAGATGAAATAGCTGAGCCAACACCCCCAAATTAAAGGAAGCTACTTTCGATGGTTCAACTACTTCAGAGACTCGTAGATTTTAATTCCAGAAGGGACCACTGCAGTCATCAAGTCTGGCCACCTGTATAACCCAGGTCATGTAATTTCATCCAAGGAATATTTGTACATCTCGCAGTAACTTGTGGCAGAACAACATCCATGCCATTTAGGGACCTTCACATCTGTTTGTTGTGAATCTGACAAACACATGTTGACCAAGATGATGAATAGATCCTAGTCCTTAGTCATTTGAATTAATTAACTGATGTATTAATATGATGGTGGTGTCTAAATGTCTCAGGCTGGATTGGGCCCCATTATGCTCAGTACTGTATACATAGGAGGACAGTCTCACTATCCCAATTTTTTTGTAGTGTAATTAAAGATCAGAGACAACAAACAAAAGGAACAAATTAGTGAGGTGGGAGGCATGTTAAATCATACCACAAGCCCACACAGGTACGAAAAAACATGCACAAACTGGGTAACTCCAAAGAACAAAAATGTTATTTTTAACAGTTATTTTAAAATGCCCCTCTCAGACCATAGCCCCTGAACTCTCAGAATATCTGTCCTTACCAAGCCCCCATAAAAATGCAATGCCTGGGCTTACTGCCTATTGATTTAATTTGTTTGCCCAGTTCATTTCCTCCTTCAATATTGACTAGTTCTAGATGGTCCTCCACCTGCCACTATTAATAATTTAAAAATACCTGCAATCCCCACAAACACCACAGATGAAGAGATTTGAACCCCACCACTTTCCTAAGTGCCTGACCCACATAGGTCTGAGAGGCCATTGCAGCTCCTTGGTTCCTCAGGGTATGTCTACACTTAGAGTTTCAGTTCGAATTACTGAATTTGAATTCATCAATTCGCACTAATTCATTTGAATTCAGTCAATTTTAATTGACATGGCCACATTAGAAAATCCAATTCAAACTGGCATGTCCATGAACAGGACTTGCTAGTTCGAATTCAGTAGGGGGTGCTATTGTATAGGGAAAAATCAAGCTGTGGCTAATTCAAACTAACAGTGAATTCGAATGGACATGGCCACACTGGGTCAATTCGAATTCCTCAGTTCGAATTGACCCTGACTTTGAAGTCAAACGAAGTTAGACCAATTCAAAGTCAGATTTCATCAATTCAAACTGAGGAGTTCCTCAATTCGAATTGAGGAAAGCCAGCGTGTCTATGCCCTTAATAGAATTAGAATTGATGGCAATCAATTTGAATTCAGCTCTAAGTGTAGACATACCCTCACACCCTCTTGACTGCTGTTCAGGGGGCAGTGGTTGTTCCCTGTAGGTGTCAGGCAGAAAGTCCATTATTTGGTATCGCACTGGTGTCCCCACAGTCTGGGACTGTGAAGTGGAACCATAGCCATTCATTCAATTACCTCTACCCTCTCCATGCTCACATACCTTCCAACCAACAATCTATCTCCCAACCTCCAAAAGGCAAATCAACGTCTGGAACCACTGACATCATCATGATGGTTGAGGCTATAAAAGAGCAACCCACCTATGTTTCTAAAGCTGCATCCACACTCTTGTGGGTAGGGGAATGGGAGGACCAAAAAAGCCTTTACCAGATCCATCTGTCTGCACTCTATAATGGTGCTACTGCTAAGTCTCTCTTTACCAGAGAAAGATAGGGCCTTCAAGAAGGACCATACTCCACAGGAAATTCCTCCTCTGACCTTTCAAAACTTTTTTTTATAAATTCAACTCTTTTTAGCTTCACATTGAGAACTTATGAATATAGGAATTGTTGCACTGGATCAGACCATGGTCCATCCAGTCCATTATCCCGTTTCTGGCTAAGACCAGCACCTGATGATTCACAAGAAAGCTCATGACACTTCATTGATAAAATAACATCTATGGAAGGAACTCTTTCCAGCCCTGTATAGGTAGTTGTTGGCATTTACCATTTGTACACCCTGCTTTGAGGGTGTTTAAATTAGCAGGTTGCTTTCTTGTTCCCTGGCCGAGGTTAATAATTTACTGCTGGTTTCCATGAATTCTGTCTTTCCAAATTCTATTTTGTTGTAGAATATTGTCCTTTCATTTCTAATTATCTCAGCATAGAGGTATACAAGGCGGTCAATTCCTACTCTTGCCTAACTGCTCCTAGGAACAAGGAGAAAGCTGGGAAGAAGTGACTCACAGTACCTCTTGGATCTAGTCTTGGAGTGGTGCAACACGTGTGCTAGAAAGGTGCTCCAAGGTCACTGAATCCAATACCCTGTGAACACAGGCCAGCCATCATACAATCCCGCTCATGAAGTTACCAAGCTCCATCTTACAACTAACCACCTTGTACCTACGCATATATTGAGGTCACACTTCACAGGACATGGTTATTATTATTGCTAAGTGCACCAAAAATTAGTATGTTCCAAAACTGAAGCAACACATGGTTCCTTCTTAAATTGTTGCTTCCAGACATCAAGTTAGATCTGAGAACTAGTTAGTTTGCCACCACCACACCTACTAGAACAGTGGTCTTCATTTTTTTTTTCTTGGGACCCAGTTGAAAAAAAATCATTTATGCCTGTGACCCAACAATTACATCTTTGAGCAATACATTCCATTCTTTTGGTGGCAACAGCAGGGGTGCCATGACTCAGAACCTGAAGATCTGTGACCCCAGTACTGGGTCTTGACCCATGGTTTGAAAACCACTGTACTAGGAGGCTGTTACCAACCTCACACCACCAATGGTTACAAACCTTCCAATTTCCATCCTAAGATTTTTTTCCTGGCCAGTTTATCGTCATTTTTTCTTTGGCCAGCATTGTCATTTTGCTTAAATAGCTCTTCTCTCTCCCTGGTGTTTACTCTCTGATGTACTTACAGAAAGCAGTATCCCATCACAGCCCTCATTTTGCTAGACTAAACAAGCCAAGCTCTTTTAGCCACCTGTTGTAAGCAGTCCGTGCCTAATGGCACCATCTAGACTGGGAAAAAATGGGGCCAATCTCTTAATCCACTCAGTCATGGTATACAGTGAGTTCTGTACTTCCTGAGAGCAGGCTGCCTACTGACCCAAGTTCCTGATGAATCTTCTCTGACCTTGACATTTCCAGCTTGCTGCTCAGTGACTCAGAGCAAATACCCACTTGCTCTCTAAGCACCTAGCTGCTCAGGGAGCATCTGTCATTCTACCACCTTGCAGATTGGTATTATTTTCCAGTTGTGGTGTCTCTGTATTCTGCAACTATGACTGTATGAATTCTCCCATCATCTCCGTGACGGACTGTATTAATCCCATTTTAAAGGTGGCAAAGCTGAGGCATTCAGTAGTCATGAGATTTTTTCCACAGTCAGAAAGCAATCTGTAACAAAGCCCAGATGAGAGATTCCCAGCATTGTGTGCCCACTAGACAAGGATTTTTCTCTGCATTCTGCGGTGGTATTGGACCACATCCCCATGAAGTACTTCCTATGACAGCGCTCAGAAAGCTCCTCTCTGAACATTTATCTGTCACACTGCATAGGGAAGGATTCATTTCCAGGCCCTGAGACTGAGAGAGACCAGAAAACAGCCATTTGGGTGGTTCAGGCACCAGTAAAGTCTTATAAAGCTTCTCAGGGTACCAATGCCAAATGCTCAAGTCCCTCTGTTTTACTGCATCACCTTCAGAAGGTGCATGCTTTTTGACAGAATCAAATGACAGAATCAGAATATCAATTTAGCTTTGGGATTGTGCTTTCTGTCCATAGCATTTTAAAGGAAAACTAAACACCATCCTCTCCATTTCACAGCATGAGAAACTGATGCCCAGAAAAATGAAATGACTTATGAAAGGTCACACATTAGTACAATCCATGGAAGATCCAAGAACATAAGAAACACATGTAGAAAAGCATGTGGTTTGGGCAAATGGCAGTCAGTATAGAGAATCATCAACTGCTCAGAAAGTTCTGACTAAATTTTTATTCAGTTCCAAAGAGGGAGTCGTGTTAGTCTAGTTCAGCTAAACAAGCAAGGAGTCCTGTGGTGCTTTATTTATCACATGAGCTTTTGTGGGAGAAAAATCCCACTTCATCAGTCGCTTCATTTCCCCCATCTTCAAAGCATGTGAAAAAGTGAGAGTTTCTTCCATGAAAGCTCACATGATAAATAAGTGTGTTAGTCTTTAAGTGCCACAGGCCTCCTTGTTTGTTTTAATTTTTATTCAGTGTTCGCACAGGCATACTTCCACTGAATGAGAATTGAGTAAAAGCCCCAGAATCTGGCCTAGTAACTTGCACCATGCATATTCTTAATATGTAAAGGTTACACTTCATAAGCATCACTATTATTTCTAAGAGCATCCAAAATAGTGAGTGATGCCTTCCAAAACTGAAGCAAGATGTCACTTCTTGAGGTTTTTACAAATATTAGACATGACCAAACAAGGGGGTGACAAAGTAATAGGGAAGTTCCAGGGGAGGAAATATGGGGTAACATCAATGAGATTACATCAGTACTCAGTAGAGGCTAAAGCCAGGCATGATGGAATAAAGAAGTGGGATCTGTAGATTATTTAAAATAAAGGGCTGTCTTATTGCTTGCTGCTATTACAGAGGGGTAGCCGTGTTAGTCTGTGTATATCAAAAGCTCTGCTTTTGCTATTACAGACATGTCTTAAAGCAGCACTTGAACCCAGAAAGGAGTGTGACTTTGAGGCTCAGCTCATGCAGGGTGTTTGGTGTTCATGGGGTGACATGAGAAAGCCTGGAGATGGTTGTGAGAGAAATAATCAAACAATGTGTGACTGCAGTATGTCAGCTGGGACATGACAACTGTGAAATGGCATTGTAAAACCAGAACTGTATTAAAATATCCATTTTCAGACTGATGCCTGAGCCTTCTGATTCGGGAAGTGTGCTTAGCATAGTGGTAGGAGATTGGCAGGGATGTCGGAGATCTAAGTTTTAAGTCCTTGATCTGTCTGGATCAGAGTAGTTTTTCATCCCAGCTCAATCTGAATCAGGTAAAGCAGAGACCAACACCTGGGTCTCCCACATACTAGACCAATACCTCATCATCAGCCTATCGAGTCTGAGAGCTTTGCCTCTTCAAATATTTTAGTTTTCACTAGAAGTCCCAACTAGCTCTAGGACTGAATCTATGCCCTAATATAAACAGGGAACTAGACAGTCAGTAAATGCTCAGCAGTATCTCATTTTTGGAGGGCAGGAAGAATTTGCCTCTGGTGTTGCAAGTACTGCTCAGGCTGAGTGCACAATGCAAAAGAGATAATGTTAGTGTGGGAAAGAGAATACTCTCATGTCCTAACCTTTGTGCATTTGAATACATGATTTTAATCTGGTATTCGTGGGGAGAATTTAATTTGTTTGCATTGGGGAGCAGCACCCAGCCAGAAGAGCTGAGATGGATGATAAACAAATGAGTATAAGGGGCAGGAAGACGAATCTTCTCCCCTGGCTGTGGATCAGTTACAGAGTTACTCTGAGGATGCTAATTTGTATTGTTTAGTCCTGCCCTATTTCTTCTGTGTTCCCAGCATGGTCTTGGATAGAGAATCACACACAGGGGTACACAGAGCCCTCTATATTCCCATCCCCGCACTAATACTGCCCTTCCTGCACAGTGGGACTATACTGCTATCCTCTGTGGCTGTGGAGCTGAGGGCAGAATTGGCCTCAAATACACATACTGGGCCTGATTCTCCTTTCACTGTTATTATTTATTCTGCTATAGCATTAGGAGAAACCATCAGAGCCCAGGATCCTCCATAACAAAAGATGTTCCCTGGTCCCAATTTTTATCACTGTAAATAGGGAATCAATGGCACATGAAACCAGGTGAAATGAGAGAAGAATTAAGCCCAAATGGCTTCCATGGGAAACCCTATCAAAAATCCTTTAAAGAATCATAGAATCATAGAATCATAGGGTTGGAAGGGACCCCACGAGGTCATCTAGTCCAACCCCCTGCCAAAAAAAGCAGGACCACTCCCATTAGATCATCCCAGTCAGGGCTTTGTCCAGCTGGGACTTGAACACCTCCAGAGATGGAGATTCCACCACCTCCCTAGGCAACTTATTCCAATGCTTCACCACTCGCCTAGTAAGGAAGTTTTTCCTAATATCCAGCCTGGACCGCCCCAGCTGTAACTTGAAGCCATTGCTTCTCGTTCTGCCCTCTGTTACTACCGAGAACAGTCGAGCTCCCTCCTCCTTGGAGCAACCCTTCAAGTAGTTGAAGGTTGCTATCAAATCCCCCCTCAGTCTTCTCTTCTGCAGGCTAAATAAGCCTAGTTCCTTCAGTC
The DNA here is from genome assembly GCA_007922195.1 of Podocnemis expansa. Classification (NCBI taxonomy): domain Eukaryota; kingdom Metazoa; phylum Chordata; order Testudines; family Podocnemididae; genus Podocnemis; species Podocnemis expansa. The sequence goes on from ML681997.1 coordinate 19,698,497, forward strand.
TTTCTTCATAGGGCTTGTGCTCCAGCCCTTTGATCATTTTGGTTGCCCTCCTCTGGACTCTCTCTAATTTGTCCATGTCCTTTTTGTAGTGGGGAGCCCAAAACTGGACACAGTATTCCAGATGTGGCCTCACTAGTGCAGAATAGAGGGGAATGATCACATCCCTCGATCTGCTGGTAACACTTCTTCTGATGCAGCCCAGTATGCCTTTGGCCTTTTTGGCAGCAAGAGCACACTGCTGACTCATGTCCAGCTTCCCATCCACCAGGACTCCCAGGTCCTTTTCTCCAGTGCTGCTATTTAGCTGATCACTCCCCAGCCTGTAGCAGTACATGGGGTTTTTTCGTCCCAAGTGCAGGATTTTACACTTATCCTTGTTGAACCTCATGAGATTCCTCTTGGCCCACTGCTCCAGTTTGTCTAGGTCTCCCTGAATCCTGTCTCTGCCCTCTAGGGTGTCTACCGTTCCCCCCAGTTTGGTATCATCTGCAAACTTACTAAGTGTGCAATCTATCCCATCATCCAGATCATTAATGAAAACATTGAACAGAACTGGCCCCAGGACCGACCCCTGGGGCACACCACTTGTTACTGCCTGCCAACTTGACATGGAGCCATTGATTCCTACACGCTGAAACCGTTGTTCTAGCCAGTTTTCTATCCACCTTACAGTCCATGCATCTAACCCATACTTCCTTAATTTGCCAATGAGAATGCTGTGGGAAACCGTATCGAAAGCCTTGCTAAAGTCAAGGTATATGACATCAACGGCTCTTCCCACATCCACAGATCCAGTCATCTCATCATAGAAGGCGATGAGGTTGGTCAGGCATGATTTACCCTTGGTGAATCCATGCTGACTGTTCCTGATTACTCTATTTTCCTCCAAGTGTTTTATGGATGGATTCTTTGAGAAGCTGCTCCATGATTTTTCCAGGGATTGAGGTGAGGCTGACAGGTCTGTAATTCCCAGGATCATCCTTTTTGCCTTTCTTGAAGATAGGTACTATATTTGCTTTTTTCCAGTCCTCTGGCACCTCCCCTGTTCGCCACGAGTTTTCAAAGATAATGGCCAACGGTACTGCTATCTCATCAGCCAGCTCCCTCAGCACCCTCGGATGCAGTTCATCCGGCCCCATGGACTTGTGCACATCTAGTTTCTTTAAGCAGTCCCTAACCTGACCTTCTGTCACCAAGGGCCTCTCTTCTTCTCCCCAGTCTACCGTACCTAGTGTAGTGGGCTGGGAGCTGACCCTGCTTGTGAAAACTGAACTAAAAAAAGCATTGAGCACTTCAGCTTTTTCCTCATCCTCTGTCACGAGGATGCCTGCCCCATTCAGTAAGGGACCTACACCATCCCTGATCCTCTTCTTGTTATTGATATACTTGTAGAACCCCTTCCTGTTATCCTTCACATCCCTTGCTAGTCGCAACTCCATTTGTCCTTTGGCCTTTCTGATTTTATCCCTGCAGTCCCGAGCAATGTCTTTATATGCCTCCTTAGTCATCTGTCCAAGCTTCCACTTCCTGTAAGCGTCCTTTTTATGCTTCAGCTCAGTGCAGAGCTCTCTGTTAAGCCACAGTGGGCGCCTTCCACATTTGCTGTGCTTTCTCCTTATCGGAATTGTATCTTCCTGTGCCCTTAGCAGAGTTTCTTTAAAATGCACCCAACTCTCTTGGACACCTTTCCCCTTCAGATCAGCCTCCCAAGGGATCCTGCCCATCAGTTCCCTGAGGGAGACAAAATCTGCTTTTCTGAAGTCCAGGGTCTGTGTTTTGCTTCTTTCCTTCTTTCCTTTAATCATCAACTTGAACTCAATCATTTCATGGTCACTGCTACCCAGGCTGCCATTGACCTCTACTTCCCTGATAAATTCTTCTCTATTTGTTAGCAGCAGATCGAGAGGCGCAAGGCCCCTCATCGGTTGCTCCAGCATTTGTACCAGGAAGTTGTCCTCAACACGCTCCAGAAACTTCCTGGATTGCCTGTGCACTGCTGTATTGGCCTTCCAGCAGATGTCAGGGTAATTGAAGTCCCCCATGAGAACCAGGGCCTGTGCTCTAGAAACTTCTGTTAGTTGTACACAGAATGCCTCATCCACTTCCTCCTTCTGATCTGGTGGTCTGTAGCAGACACCTACCACAACATCCCCCTTGTTGCTCTCCCCTCTAAACTTAACCCACAGACTTTCAACTGGCTTGTTTCCACTTTCATAATGGAGCTCTGAGCAGTCATAGAGCTCCTTTACATATAGTGCTACTCCTCCCCCTTTCCTTCCCTGCCTGTCCTTCCTGAACAGTCTATACCCATCTATTGCAGAGCTCCAGTCATGCAAACTATTCCACCACGTCTCTGTTATCCCAATCATGTCATAGTTCTTTGTCTGCGCTAGTGCTACCAATTCCTCCTGCTTGTTTCCCAGGCTCCTTGCATTTGTGTATAGGCACCTAAGATACCCAGCTGATTGCCCTTCTTTCCCATTTTGACATTCAATTCTATTGTATCTACCTCCCTGGATTTTCTTTTGGTGTTGACCTCCCCCACCTGCCTCAGGCATTAGGGCTTCATTAGAGCATCTAAGAAAGTTATTTGATTCCCCCCGCATGTTCCAATTATCCTCTCTTCTATCCCTGGAGTTACAGTCCTGGCACCCCCCAAGTTCCATCCCATCCCCCTGGTCTCCCACATAGTCACTTACCTGTGGGCTTTGGTCTCCTTCCCCCTTCAGACCTAGTTTAAAGCCCTCCTCACTAGGTCAGCCAGTCTGCGTCCAAATACGCTCTTCCCCTTCCTCGAAAGATGGAGTCCATCTCTGCCTAGCAGTCCTTCTTCCTGAAACAGCAACCCATGGTCGAGGAAGCCAAAGCCCTCCTGACGACACCATCTTCGCAGCCAAACGTTCATCTCCAGGATGCATCTGTCTCTGCTCAGGCCTCTACCCTTGACCGGAAGAATCGAGGAGAACACCACCTGTGCTCCAAACTCCTTCACCCGCGCTCCCAGAGCCCTGAAGTCACCTTTGATCTGCCGAGGATCACCTCTCGCAGTATCATTAGATAGACAGCCCAAGTAGCATCATCCTTGGTACAAGGGTCAGATAGTCCAACAACAGCATATGTCACACTGGCCATTGAAGCCTTCTACAATTACCATTTCCAATAACCACACAACTGGCAATAACCTTATCTTCCTCTGCTCCATTTCTGCTCCTCAGGCTCTGTGCTCAGATTCTAATATTTGCCGATGCATTTTTTGTGAAATCTAAATGACTGTCCAGATGATATCACCAGTCTCTCTGACCTCTTTAGCATGCTATTTTTCCCCACACAGATTATGTGCTCTTTTGCATCTTTCCTTCTGTGTGATTAGTGTAGTGTAGCTTGGTTAGTTTGTTCCTTGGATGCCTGATAACAATCAGACACTCGGAACAATCTAGCTAGGTCATTTGAAAGCTAATTATTTTTTGAAATTGAGGATCGTTTTTGTGGGCGTAGGGCTATCTCAGGTTAAACAGAGGTTTAAAGTGCCAGCTCCTAAGTGACTAGAGGAGCAAGTGAACAGGAAGAGCAAAGGGGAATTTTGCGAGGGAGGTCTCTACATGAAAGAGGGTGTGCGAGAGCCAGGTACACCTAAACTTAAGCTGATAACTGTCCCCCCCAAACTCCCTCCCATAAAGCATAAAACCCTGCAGGAGTAAAAACTATGCAGGCTTCCACTTCTAGCTCTGCATTTGACTGACCACACTGGTTGACCACCTGGGCCTAGCATTTGGCATCTGTCCCATTGGTATTGACCCTCAGCTCATTTCCAGGATTCTGCCAACTCTGGACTGCGCTCTAACTGAGAGACAGACTTCTTGCTTCCACCACTAGGCCTGATCACCAAGAGCTTGGCTTCTACACTGGGTACATGTCATCTCAGAAAGGGAAGTAGAGTGAAAATTTCTAAACACATTAAATAGCTGCTTCTTGGGAAAGCTTGTCACCCACAAGGGGAGAGGTAATTTTTGGTTAGTCCGAAGTGGTGCACAAGAGCTGTTCCAAGAAGTGAATATGGCTGACCCACTCAGTAGTAGCAATCATAATGTAATTAAATGCCAGAGAAGCCCACCACAAGTACCATTTAACTTCCAAAATGGAAACTGCACAAAAATGAGGAATCTAGAAAAACAGAAATGAAAATGAACAGTAACAAGGATGAAATGTCTGTCTATGTGGGCACTACTGAAGATCACCATAATAGAGACTTAAGCTAAACCTTTCCTCCAAATAAAAGTAAATAGTCAGAGGACGCCCTCCAAAAAAGCTGCCGTAGTTAAAGGGCTAGATCAAGGCAGAAGCATTAGGGGCTGCAGTCCCAGACCCTGGGCTAAAGAGGGGCGCTGGGCGCCTCTGCCCCACATAGATCTGGTCTACTCAGGCCAGCATTGTGCCAGCTGGACCTAAGGGGGGTGCTAGGAGGCACCTGAGTGGCCCAGAGGGGGCTGTGACCCTGGGGCCAGAAGCTGCGATCTGCAGGGTTCCTGCCTTGCCCCCCAAGCTGGCTGGTCTGCCATTGAGGGGTGTGGGGGAGCTGCTATGCTCCAGGGCGAGCTATACAGCAATAATTTATACTTTGTAATATAATATGTCATTATATAAAAATAATGTACACTATTCTCAGGGCTCTTAAGGACTTGCCCTTGGGCCCGCAGCTGTGTAAAATAAAGCTCCACTCCTCACTAAGTTTGTAGCCCCCCGCTTACTAAGAATTCCTCTACATTAAGGTGCCATTACAGGGGATTTTGGAATAAATTGATAAGCTAAACAATAATCAATCAACAAAATAATTTATTTAATTTATGTAATTATTAATTTATTGATCAATTAAATTTATCATTCAATAAATAATAATAATAAACATCTGGACCAGAAGATATTCACCCAAAAGTTCTGAAGGAAACTGCAGAAGCTTTCTGTCAGTTCACCCATCTTCGAAGCATCTGAGGAAGTGGAATATTCTCTCATGAAAGCTCATGCAAAAAATAAATCTCTTAGTCTTAAAGTGCCACACAACTCCTTGTTGTTTTTTTACTGCACTAGATTAACACGGCTATCCCTTTTGAAATTGCAGATATTTTGACTCTGACACTGACTATCACTTAAATCAGGTTATGTACCAGATGACTGCAGGATAGCTAATATAACACAGATTTTTAAAAAAGAATATTGTTGATCCTAGCAACTATAGGCTGATAAGTCTAACTTCAGTAGCAGGCAAAGTGCCTGAAACAATAGTGAAGCTTAAGAATAGAATTATCAGATACATAGTTAAACACAGTGTATTGGAGAAGAATAAAGACAACCTTTGTAAAGGGAAATCATGTCATGCCAATCTATTAGAATTCTTTGAGAGTTTCAGCAAGCATTGGACAAAGGTAATTCAGTCAACATAGTTTACTTGGACTTTCAGAAAGCCTTTGACAATGGCCCTCACAAAAGGGTCTTAGGCTAATTAAGTAGATGTAGCATAAAAGGAAAGTACTCGCATGGATCAGTAACTTGTTAAAAGATATGAAACAAAGCAGAGGAATATATGGTCAGTTCTCACAACGGAAAGTGTATAAAAGCAGGGTGTCTGCAGGATCTGTATTGGGCTCTGTGCTATTCAGCATATCTTTGTCACAAATGATCTAGAAAAAGGGGTCAACAGTGAGGTGGCAAAATCTGCAGACAATACAAAACTACTCAAGATAGATAAGTCCAAAGCAGACTGCAAAGAGTTACAAAGGGCCCTCACAGTATTAGATGACTGGGCAAGAACATGACAGATGAAATTCAAATGATAAATGCAAAGTAATGGACATTGTAAAACAAGCCCAAGTACACATACAAAATGGTGTGGACAAAATTAGTTGTTATTACTCAGGAAAAAAGTTCTTGGAATCATCTTGATTTGTTGTCTGAAAATATCTGGTCAATGAGCAGCCATTAGGTAGCAGCCATTAGGAAAGGGCTACATTATAAGAGAAAAAATATTATACTGCGCTTATAAACCTATTGTGCACTCACACCCTGAATCATGAATGCATTTCTGGTTGCTCCAGAATAAAAAAGAAAAAAAGAAAAAAAAAGATACATTAGAATTGCAAAAAAACACAGAGAAGAGAAAAAATGCTTAGAAGTATGGAACAGCTTCCACAGGAAGAGAAATTAAAAAGTTAGGACTGGTTACATTCAGAAAGAGATAATTAAGGGAGATATGATAAAGGTCTAAATAAAATAATGAATGGTATGGAGAAATTTGATTAGGGAAGTGGGTTTTTTTCCCCTTCACATAACAGAAGAACTAGAGGTCATGCAAAGAAATTAAAGCAGAGTAGGTTTAAAACAAACACAGTGAAGTTTTTGTACCTATAACATAGGCAACCCGTGGAACTCATTGCCAGGTGATGCTGTGGTGGTCAAAGGTGTAACTGAGTTAAGAAAAGAAATAGATAAGTTCAGAGGGACATGTCCAGCAACGGTTATTAGCTAAGATGGTAAAGGACACATTTCCACGTTCTTTATGCCTCTAAAGCTCCCACTTCCAGAGGCTGTGACTAGATTACAAGGGACCAATCACTTGAAATTAATTTGTTCTGTTCAATCCCTCTGAAGCATCTGGCATGGTCCAATATCATAAGAGAAGATAGTGGTCTACATCTGCCATTGATTTGACCCAATATTGATATTCTTATCTTCTAAAGCCTCTGTCCTAAGATTTTAATCAAGTGCACACTATTTCAACTGTTAACCTTATTTCTAGGAAAATATATTTTTGAGAAGCGATGAGAAGATAATAGCGCACAACAGCAAAGTCAATAAGGACAAAGAATGTGTGTGTGTGTGCACGTGCATGTTTAATTTTCTGATGAAGAAAAGGGAAATGGAGAAAATCACATTGTTGAGACAATTCAGAAACAAACTGCACAATATTTGATTAAGTCATGAAGATGAGCACATGGAGCTCTCTGTCATTGTGGGATCTTGCTCAGAGTTGTTGGCAGAGGCCACACTTCTGCTGTACGTGGCCTTCCCTTAGGCAGCAGATGCATTAAGAGTGTTTATCCACAATCAGGAGCAACTCTTTATGCTATCTGAATTGCAGTGAACCAGGCACATGGCTTTGAGGGAAAGGGTCCCTCATGGTGGAGAAAAGAGGGAAAGAAATAAAGTTTTTTTAAAAAATTATTTTCAAGGATAAAATAAGACAGAAAAATACAAGTACATGGGCAGTGGGTATAATAGGTCAGGGGAGGCTAAGCCTCCTCTATGCCAGTGTTTCCCAACCAGTGTGCCCTGAAGTCTGAGCAGGTGTGCCATGAATTTTTTTTTGAAAAACTACTCAAAGAGCTCTGGATTGGCTCAATGGCTCATGAATATTCATGAGTTTATTTGGAAACTGTATAGGTGTGTCTACACTTACAGCAGAATTTGAATTGATGACTAACAATTCGAATTCTATTAAGACCCTGAACATACCCACTTTCATCAATTCAAAGTGAGGCACTCCTCACTTTGAATTGATGAAAGCAGACTTTGAATTCATCAAACCTTGTTTGACATCGAAGTCAGGGTCAATTCAAAGTGAGTAATTTGAAATGACATAATGTGCCCATGTCAATTCGAATTACTCACTTCAAATTGACCGCATTTTGCCCTTTTCCTTCCCTTGGTGCTTGGCACCAGGAAGGTGAAGTGCCCACATGCACTGCGCCTGGCCCTGCAGGCACAGCCATGTGGTGGCCATGGCAGAGGCACGTGGCAGTCCCCAGCATAGGTGACGCATGGGCATCTGGGGGCATCAGGAGGTCCTCTGCCTCCTCTCTATTTGGGGCAAAGAGGACATCCTGTCCTGGTTGCGGGCAATTCACCACAACTGGGCAATATATCAAGAAATTGCTGAAGTCCTCAATGTCCAGGGCTACCCCCGGACAACAGAACAGATCCGGATCAAGATCAAGGCTCTGTGCCAGGACTACACCTGGGTCTGGGAGGTGAGGCAGCTCCAGGGGCCAGAGCAGGAAGGCACGTGCCCATACTTGAAGGAGATGAACAACTTCCTCAGTGAGGAACCCTCTGGGCTGCCTTCCACCGCGTTGGACAGCAGCGACATGCCCACCACATCCACGGCCAATGAGAGGGAAGCAGGAGATGTCCCCGTGGAGGTCCATGTTGGCAGCCCAGCAGCAGAGCCACCAACTGTTCGCATGGCAGCCCTCAGCCCTGAGCTGTTCCTGAGCCCAGAGGAAGCACCCACATCCCTGGAGGTGCTGGAGGAGGAGCGTATCATCACCGAGGGAGACCCTGGAGAGGGCACGTCTTGCCGGTCATTGCTAAGACCAGGGGGTAAGTGGTCCCCTTCTTCCTCCAGGCAACGATGCCAGCACCTCCCTGTCACAGGCAGGGTGGATGGATAGGCCCTGGGGACAGGCAGGGTCTCAGACATGGTGGGGACAGAGGCTGTCCCTCAGTGACAGCCCTAGGGACCCATGTGGCATGGGGGAAGCTCAGTCGAGTAGGGTGGGGGTATGTGAGCAGGGGAAATGAAGGAACCAGAAGTGTCAACATCAAGCAGACAGCATGCACCCAGGCTGCTGGCACATGGCCTCGGGACATGCTCCGAGAGCTGCGCTGAGCTTGGTGTTGCTCGCCACAGTGGGCACGATGCCTGACCTGGGCAGCACAACACAGCCAAGTGTACCTTAGGGGCCCCGTCCTTCAGGACATGGCTTGGGAGGCATGGGGACAGCCAGGGCACAACTGCTTGGTTCTGTCAGCCCACCCACAGAACTAGCTAGGCAGCTGCTGGGACTAACGGTGGTCTTTCTTGCCCGCTAATGCCCTGCTGCAGCAAGCCCACCAACCACCATCCAGCGCAGGAGGAGGACATGCCGGACTTGGGATGACCTCCTCCTTGAACTTATCCACCTGGTACTGGGGGCCAAGGAGCATGTGCAGGCATGGCAGGGACAGGTGTCAGCACACCACAGGTCTGCCCTCTGCCTGCTGCAACGGGCTGTTGAGCTGGAGGAATGGCACACCATCTCCCAGGAGCAGCAGACCCAGGCCCTGGACCAGATGAACCAAGCACTGCAGACCATCAGGCTGCCCTCCAGGGCTTGGCAGCCAGCCTGACTTGGCTCATGAAGCATTTTATTCCCCCTGCCACCCAGGAAGCCCCACCCAGGGAACCCCGTGTCCTTCGTCACCATGTCTTTATTTATTTAGGGCTGGGAGGGGTTAGGGTGGTGCAAGTGTGTGTGGGAGGCATATGTGGGGTGGGGCTGGAGAGGGCATCTGGTGGCAGGCCCAGGTCTTCAGGGCTCCTCTGCCAGAAACATGTTCTTGAGCGCCACGCAGATGATGTGCGCTCTTCGCTGCGCCCGCTCTGGCTGCTGCCTGGCTGCTGGAAATGTGCAAAGAGTTGTGTGGCCTCAGCCTCCCAGACGGTTGGGACTCTGTTACCCTCCAGTTCACAGAGATTATGCAACGTGACACAGGCTCCAATGACCTCTGGGAGGGTGTCCTTTGCAAGGTGGAGGCACGTTAGAAGACACCACCATTGGGCTTTGAGCCTCTCAAATGCGCGTTCCACTTCCTGGCGACAGTTGCTAAGTCTCCTGTTAAAAAGCTCTTTGCCTGGACTGAGGTGTCCTGTGTATGGCTTCACAAGCCACAGCAAGAGAGGGTAGGCAGCATCCCCCACAACAAGGAGGGGTGCCTGGACATTCCTGACAGGCATGTCATGTTGCGGGAGGAAGGTGCCTGCCTGCATTCGCCTGTACAGCGATGAGTTCCTCAGCACGCGGGCATCATGCGCCCTCCCCGGCCAGCCGACATAGATGTCTGTGAAGAGTCCCCAGTGGTCAACCAGGGCCTGCAGGAGCATGGAGAAGTGTCCCTTGCGGTTGCAGTACTCTGCACTTTGGTGAGGTGGGGCTCAGATGGGGATGTGAGTGGCATCGAGGATGCCCATGCAATTGGGGAATCCGAGGGCACGGAGTCCATGCAGGGTCTCTTGCAGGTTCCCAGGAGTGACCAGGTGGGCCAGCAGGACCTTATTAATTGCCCTGCTGACCTGCAAGAGAATAGCCCCCACAGTGGTCTTCCCAACCCCAAACTGGTGCACCACTGAGCGGTAGGTGTCTGGGGTGGCCATCTTCCACAGGGCAAAGGCCACTCTCTTGTCCATGGGCACGGCATGTCTAAGAGGGGTGTCCATTTTCTGCAGCTGTGGGGTGAGCTCATAGATCAGCTCCAGGAATGTTTGCCTCTTCATATGGAATTTCTGCTTCCATCTCGTCGTCCAAAGTGGTCAGGACAACACAGTGCCACCAGTCAGCACTGCTTTCCCATACCCAGATGCCACGGGGCATGGAGGGCAGCAGGGTGGCTGCAGCATCAGGCCAGGCCAAGTTGGTGGCAGTGCTGGTGCCTGCCTCTATGATGCCAGGGTCCAGGAGGGCCGTGCTTGAGGCAACCAGAGCACTGGTCAAGACTGTGCGGGTGGTGGGCACCTCAGCAGCAAGCTGCAGGAGCTGGGCAAGGTCCATGGCCTGCTTGGTCTGCTTCTTGCCAGCCACAATGGACAGAGGGCTGAGGCAACTTCCCACTTTTATGTGATTGGCTGTGGCAGTGGCCCTTTTCTGCTGCCATCTTGCCACAGCTCCCATGGTGCCCCCCTCCAATTCAAATTGGCAAATCCAGTCCATGGACATGCCAATTTGAATGGAGGTTTCTGGTGTAGACATGTCAATTCAAATCCAGTCAATTCAAATTAGTAATTATTAATTTGAATTGACCAATTCAAATTGAGTAATTCAAATTGAAAGACTTAAGTGTAGACATATTCTATGGTGCTGTGCCTCAAATTTATTAAAAGTAGCAAGGTGTGCCATGGCAGAGAAAATGTTGGGAACCACTGCTCTATGCAGCTTCTGCCAACCTGCCATCAGAAACCTGGGTTGTGGCGGTCCTGCCTCTTTCCATCCCTACTTTGTCTCTTCCCCAAGGCCCCCATCACTAGTTGCTGGCGGCTTGCTCCTCGCCTTTACTCCTTCTTCCCCTCTGGAGTTTCGTGCTGCTCACCATGTGCATCCTTCCTCACCTCCACTCTCTTCCTTCATAAGACTCCCCCTGCCTACCATGTCTTTCCTTGTTCCCCCAACTTGTCCATTAGATCCCCTTTCTGCAGCTCTCTGTGTCCCTCACCCCTTCTTCCCTGTGAGACTCACCTGCCCACCTTGTCCCTCTGGTAGAGGGGGAGGCCAAGTGGCGAGGGGTGCAGGGCCTGGGGCAGAGTGGCAAAGGAGTGTGGGCAGAGCCATGGCCTGAGGAGGCAGGACATGGATCTAGCCTCCCCCAAGAGAAGCTCTGTTCACCATACATGTAAAACTATAACTTGAGACTAAATATACATAGGCATTTAGATTAAAATGATACTCTTCATGCATTGCTAATAGCTAATATGCCTATTGCCAGCTGTGGTTGAGAAGAAATTGAGGTAGGTTAACGTGTGTGCTGGCTCACTTGCTGATGCAGAATTATGAGAGACAACATGTGCATGCCTAATGGACACTGCTATCGAAGTTCTCTAATCAGCAGTGCAGGGGCTCAAGCCCAATATCTAGATCTATCTATCTATCAACCACAACCTTTGGTAAATTATTCCAGTAGTCAGTTTTCCTCACTGTTAACATTTATGCCTTATTCCCAGTCTGAATTTGTCCAGCTTCAGCTTCCAGTCATTGGATCTTGTTATACTTCTGTCTGCTAGACTGATGGGCCCATTATCAAATATTTGGTCACCAGTTAGGTACTTATAGACTGTGATCTAATCATCCCTTAGCTTTCTCTTTGTTAAACTAAATAGATTTTTCTCTTTGAGTCGCTCTCTATAAGTCTCTCTTTATAAGCCTCATTCTTGTGGCTCTTCTCTGAACCTTCTTCTATTTACCTACATTGTTCTTTAGTTGTGGGCATGAGAACAGGACTCTGTTTTCCAGGAGTGATTGCACCAGTTGGGAATGGATTACTGTACAATTGTCTCCGCACCCACTGGCTGTATTGGGAAAGTAGTGGCAACGCAGATTGTAAGGCCTAAGGAAAGGACTATCATGTTATTTTTATAATATAAATATGCAATAAGTAAGTTGTAAGTAATGAATAAATATAGACTACTTATTCCTGTGTGTGTGGATATAAAAGCCATTGACTTTATGTGAAACTTAGGCTCCTAATTCAGGCAATTTTGAATATTTTACCCATATTTCAGAAATAAAAAGGCTCCAAGAAATATGAAAATTTTAATCAAGAAAAAGTTCACTATTAAACAACTGTTAATTTTGCACAGATGGCTGAGCTGGAGGGAATATGCGAAAAGAAAAATGCTGAACATCCTATGGAGACAGTTTTTCACCCAAACAGAAATAAATTTGTGAAGCAGCCAAGTAAGCAAGGTTGCTAAAGCAGCAGTGTAGATGCTAGGTCAATGCAGTAAACAGCCAGGTGCCATCTTGACAGAAACAAATTGTTGAAAATGATTATAAAGAATTTTTGTTTAACAAAATCAGTTATTTGAATCTCACATAGACATTTATACATGTTCACCACTAAATAAGAGCTTGGCTTCTGTTTCTAGGGAAAGGATTATTTGAATTATGCTGCTATTTACTAACACTGGCTATGTCTACACTACAGGGCTCAGGTAAGCCAACATAATAATGTAGACAAAGTCGACTTTATTAAGTTAACTTAGTGAGGCCCTTTTTAATTTGACTTTATAAAGTTGACTTAAGCCAGGGGACCCATTTAAAATTGACTTCATAAAGTCAACTTTAAATGGGTTCCTTGTCTTAAGTAGACTTCATAAAGTCAACTTAAATGGCTCTAGTGCAATAAGTTGACTTTATTAAGTTGACTTTAATAGGCATGTTGTATTCAACTTAACCCTTAAAGTTGACTTTAAGGGCAGGAGTTATTAAATCAACTTAAGCAAGTGCTCAATTTGACTTAATGAACTCCAAATGTGGCCAGGGAGTTGCTTAAGTGGACTTAAGCCTCCAGTGTAGACATAGTCACTGTGGTATGTCACACTGGTATGTTACTCTGGTATACTCACTCTGTGGTATATCATCACTTCAATCCAATTCTGTAGCAAATGACTGGTGGGCAGTCAATGTTTAAAAAAGACTTTGGAGGCAATCCTAGCAATTACAGGCCAGAAAGCCTGACTTTAGTACCAGGCAAACTTGTTGAAACCATAGCAAAGAATAGTACAATCAGACATATAGACAAACACAATGTGTTGGAGAACAGCCAAAATGACTTTTATGGGAAGGAAAAATCGTGCCTCGCCAATCTATTAGAATTGTCTGAGGGGGTCACCAAACATGTGGTCCAGTTGACGTAGTGCACTTGACCTTTCAGAAAGTCTTTCACAAGGCCCCTCACCAAAGACACTTAAACAAAGAAATCAGTTATGGGACAGCTAGGAAGGTGCTCTCATGCATCAGTAACTGGTTAAAAGATAGAAACAAGAGGGTAGAAATACATGGTCAGTTTTCACAGTGGAGAGAGTTAAATAGCACTGTCCTCAAAGGACCATAAATGATCAGGAAAAATGGATAAATAGTAAGGTGGCAAAATTTGCAGATGATACAAAATTACTCAAGGTATTTAAGTCCAAAGCAGACTTCAAAGAGTTAGAAAGGGACCTCATTACATTGGATGACTGATCATGGCAGATGAAATTCAGTATTGATAAATGCAAAATCATGAGCATTGGAAAACAAAAAGCCAAGTAAACATACAAAATTGGTTGTTACCACTCAAGAGAGTCTGGAGTCACTGTGGATAGTTCTCTGAAAACATCTGCTTAAAGTGCAGCAGCAGTTAAAAAAGATAACAGAATGGTAAGTGCCATTAGGAAAGAGAGAGCGAATGAAACAGAAAATATCATACTACTGCTATATAGATTCAGTATACAACACGCATTGAATATTGAGTGCAGGTCTGGTTGCCCCATGTCCAAAAGATATATTAGGAGTGGGCAGAGAAGGGGAGACACAGGCAGGGTCAGGCTGAGAAGGAGAGAGATGCAAGGTTGGGCTGAGAAGGGGGGAGATGATGGATCAGGTCGGGCTGGAGAAGGGGGAGACTTGCAGGGTTGGGCTGGAGCGGAAGAGAGATGCAGGATCCGGCTGTGAAGGGGGAAAGACACCAGATCAGGTCAGGGGAAGGCGACCTGGGCTGCAGTCCTCAAATGCAGGGCTGGGGGGCAGGTGCTAAGACATGGGGAGTTTGGATGTGTTGCACACAGCTGGGAATGCTCCCAACTGTGTTGTGCCTTCTAGCCAGCCCCCATCCCCATGTTCCAAATAGCCAGGAGGCCAATTAAGTCAACTTAAGCCAACTCCTGGGCTACATTTGCTTAAGTCAACTTAATAAAGTCAACTTAACTGCTGAGTCACCTTTTCAAGTGAGAGTTATGAAGTCGACTTAAGCAAACACTCAAGTTGACTTAATACCTTCCCAGTGTGGCCAGGGCTTTGTTTAAGTTGACTTAAGGGGTTATAGGGCTACTTAAACCTGTAGTGTAGACATACCCACAGTGAGGTGCTTGTGAGCAATCTACATAACAACTTTCTGAGGAACAATGCTTCCCAGTGGTCTTGAAGATCCAGGACTTGATGCTGCAATTCAAGGCCATGCTCTAGCTCTTTTATTTTTTAAAGTACTATTATAATTGTTATATAATCAATAATATTCTATATTAAAAAGAATAATTAGAGGAATGGGAAGGACATTTGTCTCACTAACATCAGGAGTAACATATTTCTCTAGACTTGTTGGAGAAAGACCACTATATCTGTCCTGTCAAATGCATAAATACTGTCCAGGTTGAATCTATGTTCTATAGCTTACTTCAGCACTTTGGTATCAGTGATATTATTCAGAAAGAGTTAAGTGGATTTTAAAGCCTAACACAAAAAATCTGCAAGAGATTAAAATATTTACTATTTGACAAAGACACACATAATGAAACTGGCCATTCTTTCATACAAATAAATGTTTGAACATTTAGATTTGGAGGGTTTTAACGGATTACTTTCATTAAAATATTTTATTTATATGACTGGAAATAGAGCACATAGTTGACAGAAATAGCAAGCCTAGCATGAGGTCACATGCTTCCTACCTGTTGAATAAAGAAAAGCATGTTGCACTTGCTTGCCAAAAATCCCCTCTCGTGCCTTTGTTCTTAACAAATTCAAGTGCTTTAGAAAGCTAATCTTTGGAACCTTTGTGTTTCCTGGGTCCTGTGGCTTAAGATTCCATTTCTAGAAGCAGCCAGATAATAGGGGATATTTTAAAATCAAGTATTTTTGGTTTCTATTTTTAGGTATGTTAATAATGATGAGTTTAAATTCTTTCCAGAATCTCACCTCTTCACTTCAGGAGTAGACTATTAGTCAGAATCAACAATAATCCTTCAGTTTGCATTTTATGCTAATAGCTAAAGTGGCTGAACAGCCTTGGGAAAGGAATATGTTGTGAGTCTAATTGAAGCTGGCAGGATTTCTGTGTTTTATTTCTGCTGGCAGGTACTGTAGCAGCCAAGGGCATATAACAAAGTTTTAACACACCATAATAGCTGTATGTAGTGCAACATTTTCGTTCATCACTAGGTAACAGTTATATTTAATGGGCCATTTGGACATTTATAAAGTCCATTTTAGATGGATATTGAAGAAAAATGAAAAACAGATTCAGAAAAGTCTAACCTAGGATGGTCAGGTCAGCTTTATAAATTCACCCTCATTCAACCCATATACTCAGGCTGTGGCCACATGCTTTCGTGATTTTCTCCGTAACATGTAAAAAAAAAAACCCATTCCTTCCTTCCTCTTACTAAAGGGCAAATTGGTCATTTATGTCCTGACTCAAATACCACAGTGTCCATTTCCCAGATCTTTCTGATATTGAAATAATGAAGGCTGTGTTCACACAGCACTCTTATTTCGAAACAACAGAGGTTGTTTCAAAATAAGAAATACCCTGTTCACACGACACACGGTTGTTGCAAAACAACAGCACCCATTGTTTCGAAACAAGGGCGTTGTTTCAAAACAACTTAAACCCCATGTGGGGACGAAACAATGTTGTTTCGAAACGATTGTTTCAAAACAATGCCAGCTGAACATGTTGTTTCGAAACAACAATGACTTGTTTCGAAATAACTGTTGCCTGAAACTGCTATTTCACTTTGAGCTTTTTTCCTTAATTCGAATTAACAAACTGTTAATTCGAATTAAGTTATTTTGAAATAAGGCATTATTTCGATACAAGTTGTTTCGACACAATTTGTATCGAAATAATGCCTGTGTGTGAACACAGCCTTCCAGACCATCCAAAATGCTTCCAGCAAAATCTGCTATCTTGCTACTCACTTTGATTATGCCACTTCTGTGTATTCAATTCTAGTATGCAGTTTATGTATTTTTGTATGTCCAGTATACATTACAATCTATAGACAACTTCACAGACTGTTAGCAGTGAATAGAGGTGAAAAATCTGGAGTTGGTGGATTGGTCAAGGTAAGAGCATTGTCATTATTAGCTTTATGTATCAATTGGGTTCTAGATGTTGTATCAAGACACTGTATAAGACATGATCAATGCCCCAAGAAGCTTGTCTTTTAGGCAGAACATTAAGAGCTAGATTATTTATTCATGGGATTATGCCACAGGATTTTTTGTGATGGGAGGTACCTGGGGCTCAGCAGCTCAGGGGGGCCCTTCCACGTTATGTCTTGTGTTCCTAAACTCTCATGCTTCAGTTCTGTAATGATCAGGAAGAGGATTTTTCCTCACTGTTGTGTTTTTTTGTTTTGTTTTTTGTCTTCTTCCTCCGAAGCACTGGAGATGGCCCTGGTAGGAGATGGGATATTGGATGAGGTGGACTCTGAAGTGGTATTGCGAATTCTCTTTTTCATGTATTTAATTAGTGAATCTTGCTCACAAGCTCAGGGTCTAATTGATTATTATGTGAGGAGTTAGGAAAGAAATTTCCTGCAGGCCAGTTTGGGAGTGAGTTTGGGATTTTCTTACCTTCCTCTGCAGAGTGGATTCTGAGTCACTTGTTGGGATCATCTGGGTATATGTCATCAAATCAATTCCTTGCCATTGCCAAGGACTTGGACACTGGTGCACTTCTGTCTCATTCTCTGTCTGTGGCAGATAACTATTTAGTAGGCAGAAGTCTGTAATCCTTGATCTAACTCTGGTTGCTCAGTTTGGTTTGGGGAGGCTGGCTTGTGGTTAGTGGACAATGATGGACAAGCGGTCAGGCTAGATGATCTGGGTGCACCTTCTGGCCTTAAACTCATGAACCTAAAAGAACAAAATTTACTGACTCAGAGATATGATCACTACTAAATTTAGTCAATGAATTTATAACCTCTGTGGGCTGGAAAATATTTATTCCTCCTCCACAGGCTCTTTGACTACCTTCTTCTGAAGCATAATAATAATTATTATTCATTTTATAGCAGATCCAAACAAGATGGAGTCCAGTTATGGTAGGTGCTGCACATACATATATAATAAAAGACCCTCTTACAGTCTAAATTGTGAAGGCAACCAAAGAAAGGGGTAAGGAAAATAGTATTACCCACATTTTACAAAAGGGATGTAAAGTACAGGGGGATTAAGTGATTTATCCTTGGTCAGACAGGACATCTGTGACAGGTTTGATTTCCTTTCAGACAGGAAGCCTGTGGCACAGAATGGAATCAACCTGGATTTCCTGACCCTCCTTCCTCTCTAATATTATTTATTTCTATGATGTAACCATACAAGTACCAGGGCTGGATTCAGGGGCAGGCAAGCTATCTCTTCAAGTGAACGATCTTTGGGGCTGGGACTGTGTGTGCTCTGTGCTTCTTGGCATCTGGTAAATAAAAAATTTAATAATTATAGTAAATGCAATGAATGCAGGATCAGACTTCTAGAATTTCTGTAAAGTGTGGGATTATTCAACATTATACTATCAGGTCTTTTAAATCTCCACCAGCCCAATCCTTGTCAAACCTATTTTAAACAAGAAGATGGCCAGTGGTTAACGATCAGGTTAGCTGTAGAGTAATCAAGTCCAAATTTTCAGTCTTTCATGAGACTTAAGTTATGCAATCAACTCATTCGTCATGGGAACTGAGCAGCAAAAGTCCTTAGCTATTTGAAAATGTACCATTTAGACTTGTTGGATTTCTTTATAGCAACCCATTCTTCTACTTCCCTTGTCTGTCAAGATTTACTTTTCACATCACAGTTGCAAAAGATTTCTCCTGTGTTATTCATAGTAATCAAAAGATTGATTGGAACATCTCAAGTAACAACTCCAGCACTCCCAGTCAGGACTTAATTTACTCTCAGCATACACAGAAACAAAACAACATACCAGGAATATAATGATACAGCTCCATCTCCTGGTGGAGGCAGGGTCTGCACTAAGTGTTATACTTTGAGAACCCAGCCTAATAGGAAAGTTTCAAACAGTTTCCCAATCCTTTATAATCATTATTAATACTTGCATTGATTCACAGTTGACCTGATTAATGAGCAAAGGATAAAAGGATTCTTGTCCCAGATCAGGCTACACAGAACTAAACCCGACTAGCTCAGTATCATGTTGGGAACCTTGAGGTGTGTGGCAAGACCTCACAAGCTAAGGACAAAGCAAAACCTTAGAGAATTTTATTAAGATCAATAATAAAGCCAAAAGAGCTGTGAACCATATACACAGATAGGTATAATACAGTATTTAAATATCTGTGATATCATTCATTACCTGTGCTCTTGGATTTTCATACTTATACCCTTATTTGAAGACTAGTCATAAGAAACAAAAGGACCAGCTCTGCATCTGGCATTCCAAATGAGTCTGATGGTGGAAGTTCCTCAATCCCCAAGCTTGGTGGTAGATAACAATGGAAGTGCAGGGTAAAATGATGGAAAGCTAGCCCCTCCAAATGGTGGTTTGCCCTGTTACACGGCTTGAACATTATTATGAATGTTTATTCTAATGCTCAGCCATCCAATTTCAAGTCTAACTTCCTCATTCTCATAATATTTGGGTCTTCTCCTATACATTAACATATTAATGGCATTTAACTCATTGGGTATGTCTACACTTACAAGTTATTTTGAATTAAGGAGGCTTAATTCAAACTAACTTATTCCCTGGCCAAGGAGGCATTTTATTATATTGAGTTAAGTGGTTCCTTAATTCAAAATAAAGAAACACTAATTTGATATAATAAAACTTCTGTTTACTATGAAGTATCAGTTACTTCAAAGTTATTAGTTTGAATTAAGCCATTTTAAGCCATGGAATAGGCTTAATTCAAATTAATTTCCCTATTCTTTTGCCTGCCTCCCCCTATTTCAAATTAGAAAGTCTAGTAAAGACTCTCCAGTTTGAATTAATAAAGCACATTTTATTTCAAATTAGAGAGTCTTCACTGAACTCCTAATTCAAAATAATAACTTTGATCTAAATTCAGTTATTTCGAATTAACTACTTTGAATTAATTTTGTGATTCTAGACCTAGCCTTTTACATGTACGTCAACTCTTGGCCAAGCAAATTAGTGGTTAGCCATCTGGTAATGATTCTATCCTAAAAGATCTCAGCCCAGTATCACTTCCATGGTCCTGTGGTTTTATGTACCATTAGATTACAACTCCTACTTTTGAGCAAGCTATTCCCAGTTTCTTAAAATCTGTGAGTTGCTGTCAGGTCATTTATTGATGCCAAAAGTCACAGGCCTGCCTGACAGAGCTGACTGCCTCAGAGAACAGCACATCCTAATAAAGGAATAAGAAAACAAATGAACAACAGTCAGTAGTTACATCATTAATTAACCAAGAAATAAAGCAACAGGGCACTGAAAAGGGAGATAAGGCTCTTGTCTCAGAATCAGGCTACTAACACGGCTATCCCTTTGGAAATACACAGAACTAAACTGATGAGTTCAGTATCTTGTAGGGAAATTGAAGGTGTATTGCAAGGACACTCACACTGAGGGCAATGCAAAATGTTAGAGCAAAGTAAAAGACAAGGACAAAAAAAAAAATGACAGAGCACCTTAGTGTTTTGTCTAGACAGGGGATTAGTTCTGATTCACCTATCAGTGGCCAGCAACCAGGGTATCTGCACCCATAAAAAATTCCATTTTAGACATGGAAAGCTAAGGTTGAGGTTACCCTAGTTTCAGACAGGTGTCTTAGTTTTCCCCATCCCTACAGCAGTAAGAGTAATCCCTACTCACAGGGTTTTTGTGAACCATTGTTTATCATAGAATCACAGCATATTAGGGCTGGAAGGGCCCACATGAGGTCATCTAGTCCATCCCCTGCCAAAAGCAGGGCTACTCCCACTAAATCATTCCAGCCAGCAATTTGTCTAACCAGGCCTTAAAGTTTCCAAAGATGGAGATTCCACCACCTCCCTAGGCAACCCCTTCCAGTGATTCACCACCTTCCTAGTGAGAAAGGTTAGCCTAAAATCCAACCTATCCATTCCCAGCTGCAACTTGAACTCATTGCTTCTTGTTCTGTCCTCTGTCAAGGGCTTTTAGACCCTCCATGGAAAGCACGTATGTAACTGAAAAATATTAATTAAAAAGGCACTGGCCTTGTGTGTCTCTGAAGTGGAAAACAAAGTAAAAAAAAGACGTCAAACTAAATTATAATAAGTAAGGATACGCACTCATTTTTAATACATTGAAATTTCATATATAGAGACCATAGGAATTACATTGGTGACATAACTAGCACTAAACATATACTCTGACTCTCTTGTGGATTCTAATTTATTGGTGCATAAATTTCAAATGGACAGTTTATTATTATACTAAATTGCTAGGCACCCATGGTTGCTTAAGTTCTGCCTCAGTCATGAACTGTAGGAACATCTAGGTGCTGCCCAAATAGTGTTAGTGCATCCTGATGTAGACCAGCAATGGGAAACAGCATAGCAAATTCCTCCATAATATTTTGGAGCCTGATCCTGCACCTATCTCATTGCACTATTCTGCTTGACCTCAGTGGGCAACAGACAAGGCAGTTGGCACATGACAGATCTGCTTGGTGTGTATGTGTATAGATCCCAGTGCCTGACCATGAATATAGATCGTAAACACCAACAGGTCAGTAGAGAAGATCCCACATCTCTAATGCCCATTTGATGTTATTGGAAAGGCTTCCATTCATTTAAATGAGCTTTTTCATAGGCATGGAGATATTAAGGCCAGAAGGGACCATTATGATCCTCTAGTCTTGCCTCAGAGCCAGGCATGCCACGAAGTGGGCCCCACCCTGGACCCACCAAGAGATTGAGGACATGGAGCACCACACCAGCCCCAGGCAGTGCCACCCTGGAGCTCATCCCTGGGGCCCTGGAGGAGGTTTCCCCCACCCTGAAAGAGGAGACATCATACTGGGCTCCTGCTGCATTTGCCAGTGAGTGCTCCCTCCCTGCGGACATGGTGGGGCAGGCCGGTGGGACAGGGATGGTGGGGGGCACAGCCCAGGGACAGGAAGGGTCCGGGCAGGGAGCAGAGGCACTTTTGTGGGGGCACAGGGCCAGGGGGCCAGGTGGTAGGCAGACCCGGAGCTGAGCGGGGCAGGGGCCTCGCAGGATGTGGGGTGAGGGTACTGTCGGTGGGGCAGCCACAGCCAGGCAGCATTGGCATGTGGCCTCAGGAGCGACCCCCGGGACATGGCTGCCTGGGGCTGACCATCCCGAGCACTTCATGTGCCCCATGCAGCCGAGTACATCCGCGTATCCTAAGGGGTCGCTGTCCCAAAGGCCAGGGGGTGAGGGAGGCAGGGGGAGAGGCATGGGAGCTCAAGCGCTGTCTGCCTGCACTTTGCACTACCTATTGAGGGAAACCGCTGTTTTTTGCTCCTGTCCTGCAGATCCTGCAGGAGTGACACCGGTCACTCCTGGGGGCACCCAACCCCATCCAGGAGGAGGAGGGGGTGTTGCTCCAGGGAGGAGATACTAGAGGACCAGCTCCAGCTGGCCAAGTGTGCTGAGGCAGATACCCCCTCAATTGCCCCAGCCCCCCACTCCTCCCACCATCCCCACTCCCTCAAACCCTCTTGCTCTCTCCAAACCACACAACCCCCAAAGCACCGACCCTTCACCCCCCCCAACTCCCCCCAAAGTTCATCCCCTGTAAATAAAACACATCCACACAATCATGCTGTGTGCAGTGCATCCTTTTAGTGTGTTGGGGATGGGGGAAACAGGTGGGAGCGGTACAGGGGCAGGGACGGGTGGGTTGGGGGTGGTGACAGCAGCTGGAGGAAGGTGCTCTTTCTCATCTGCAGGTTCTGCAGCCCAGTGGTCATCGTCCCAGGTGGTGAGACCGATCCGGTGCTGGTTTCCCGTGCCCAGATGGGCAGGTGCATGGAGGGCACCCTGTCCACACCAGCTCCCAGGGAAAGCAAGGGGGTCAGCCTGCCGTGGCTTGCTCCTGCACTGGCAGTTGCCCTGCAGTGCCTGGGCCAGAACCAGAGGAGTCTAGGCAATGCAGGGAGGGGGTGGAGTACTATGCTGGCATTGCTGGGGCACGTCAGGCTCCCCGACCTCCTCGGGCTCTCTGTTACTACACACAGCACGGAGGGTGGTGTGGTCACTCACTTCCTATAGTAAAGGAGTGGCCGGGAGAGTGGGGCACTTCTGCTGTGCTGCAGAGTGGGCCAGCTTCCCACAATGCACAGTCCTAGGGCAACCTAGCAGCTGCCAGTGTGGACCTGGGCAGTCTCCTGGCATTTTGAGTGTGGATGCTTTAAGCCAGTTTAACTGACCCCTGTAGTGTAGACATAGTCATACATTTTAAGGCCAGAAGAAGACTCCAGATCCTGCAGTCTGACCTCCTGTATGGAACAGGTGATCAGCATTCAAACACTAAACACAACAAGCAAAATTAAACCAAAGTATTACAGCCCACAGGAAACTAAACTCCCAGTTTTCTCTTTTGTCTGTGTATTTTCTGACATGCACCAAAATTTGACTGCAAACATTTAGAAGAAAAAACAGCTTCTAGAGAGATGGAGAATGAGGATCTGAATGGTGGTTGTTGTATCTAATAAATGGTACAGTTAAAGGCTCTTCCAAATCAGCACATTTGCAGGCTGAGAATTGGCTAAAACTGTACTTGGGAGTATGAAGAAAAGAAACTTTTCACAAACAGTGAGTGCATACATGTTAATGAGGCAAACACAGGTTTTATCAAAGCTGGGCTGAACGTTCAGTGACCTCTTTCAAGAACCTTTTATAATTCTATTGAGTAAGGTTTTAAATGAGCAGAGAATAAATCTCTACTCTAAAATTAGAACCAGGGCTTAAGAACATGTTTCCCATCCAGTACCTAAACCAGCATATCTCATTATTGCAACCACCATCAATTTGAAAAGAGACCCTCATCTGAGATAAAGATTGAAAAACAGGAGCTTTCAACAAGATGCCTGCAGTATTTTTCCACTTGAAGTATCAGACACTGGCAGTTTTCTTTAGAAAGAAGAGACAGGAGAGTGTGTTTTGCCTCCGTTACATGGGAGCAAATCAGGTGAAGTAATTGCATGGACGTTACACAGATGGAAAAGTGGTGTAATTGAGAAAAGAATCACATCCTGAAGAAAGAGATGGCATACAGAGCCATTCAATTTGGGTTTCAGTTTCAAGCATCCTCAAATTTCAGGGTGACAGCATCTAGAGCTTCCATGTGAATTCACCGGAAAGGGAAGAACTGAGAATCAAAGGGCTAGATTCTGGGTGCCTTCACATTGCTTCAGTATAGGAAAATCCTCATGTGGCATAGTGCAGGTGTAGTTAATATAAGAACATGGACTGTTGCTGTGGTCCATTGATTTGTGGCTGGCAAGTGGCTTCCTGGGGCAGCAAGAGATAGAGTCTGAGATATTTCTAACTTGTACTGGACCCAACTAGTCCAAGGACACAGGCAGTGTAAAGCCCTCTTTGTACCCTTAACTTATGCTGAGTGAGGACTGGCAGGACCCAAAGATGAAGGCCAGAATAAGAACAAGTAAATAAAAAAGTCTTTGTGGCAGAATACAATCATGACACCTGCATGCTCTTCAGTTATATCAGCATTTACTTTCACTGAAAGATTTGGAGGCAACAGGAAGAAACAATGCAAGGGAAAGTATCCAAACTTCTAAATACCAAAATGAATATTGTATACCAAGTTTGTGCCTCTTGAGGCTTCTTAATGGAAACAGAGTGTAGTAGCCCACAAACTGTGTCAAGCCATCAAAACGTAAGAAATCCTTCCCATGGCAAGAACTAGGCATCAGAGCTAAAATATTTGCATATTTTATTCTATGGCTTCTTACTAAAGAGGGGAAACCAGGAAAAATTCAGCCTGTCAGGCCCCTGAAGTCTCCTAAAGAAGACCACACAAAGAACAAACTAGTGTATTTTTTCTGTTCTTACTACAGTATTAAACCACTTAAGAGACTATGTAAGCACTTGAGCTATGATGTCTGGTTCTTGGCTTGCAAGAGGATTTGTTACATGTTTTCCACAGTAATCAGAAGAAATATCCATCTTTAGTAGTTTCATTGTTAACATGCTGAACAGATTCTTGGAGGTAAAGTTATGAACTTCTACAACAGAATAAAACTGTTTTTTTTCTAATCAGGCAAAATCTTATCTCCACACATAAGAGCATTTAATTTCTGCTTTTGACAAAAACAAGTTGAATGAGGAGTTCAGTGCAAGATCTTTGTCACACAGGAGCCTGGGATTTAGAATCAATGTTGGGACATTCACAGCAACTGGGTCAAACAGATTCACACAGAACTGACATGCTTGGTTTCTGAAAAGGGAAGGTCCTGATCATATCATTTGCTTGCTCACTCTTTGAGGAATCTTGTATAATAACAGTAGCAAAATATTTAGATGAGACTACTTTGGAAGATGAAGTATGGTCTTTGGATGAAAGCACTAACCATTTGTATTTAATTCCCAGTGCATCAACAGATGCCTCCTTGGACAAGTCCCTTTTCTCTCTGTTCCCTAGTTTTCATCTGTAGAGTGGATATAATGCTTCTTTCTGACCCTCTACAGTCTAGTATATTTACATTGTAAGCTGAATAGGCCAGGGGCTGTCTCTTGCTATCTGTCTCTAGGGCTGTGTTCACACACAGGGGGTTATTTCAATATGGTTGTTTTGAAACAACTTGTATCGAAATAACACCTTATTTCGAAATAACTTAATTCAAATTAACAGTTTGTTAATTCGGATTAAGGAAAGAAGCTCAAAGTGAAATAGCAGGTTCAGGCAACAGTTATTTCGAAACAAGTCACTGTTGTTTCGAAACAACATGTTCGCACGGCGTTGTTTCGAAACAATCATTTTGAAACAACGTTGTTTCGTCCCCACATGGGGTTTAACTTGTTTCGAAACAACACCGTTGTTTCGAAACAATGGGATCCATTGTTTCGAAACAACCATGTGTCGTGTGAACAGCCTAAATCTTATTTCGAAACAACCTCTGTTGTTTCGAAATAAGAGGGCTGTGTGAACTAGGAGCTACAGGGAAGAGGTGAATGGACAGTATGACCTGTTGAGGTCCCTTCAGGTATCTCTTACAGTAGGGGCTTAAGTTGACTTAAGCAACCCCCTGCTCACATTTGGAGTTCCTTAAGTCAACTTAAACAATTGCTTAAGTTGACTTAATAACTCTTGCCCCTAAAATCACTTTAAGGGTTAAGTCAAGTTTAAGTCACCTTAACACAATGTGCTCATTGAAGTTGACTTAATAAAGTCAACTTAGTGCAGTAGAGCCTTTTAAGTTGACTTTATAAAGTTGACTTAAGCCAGGAGACCCATTTAAAGTTAACTTTATATGTATGTCCTCGCTTAAGTTCACTTTATAAAGTTGACAAACAAATGTGGCCTCACTACATCAACTTAATAAAGTCTACTTCAAGTAGACCTTATTAAGTCGACTTAACTGAGCCCTCTAGAGCAGACATAGCCTTCCAGCTCTACATATCTATTAAGTAAATAATAATAAACCTTTAGCCATCCAGAAAGCTTGTAGCAAGGGTAAAATGGAGAAAAATATAAGCAAGAGGTAAAGTAGAAACTTGGAAGGCCAGAGGAAAAGGATGCTTGTAAAATGGAAGATTGGAGGAGGAACTTGAAAAGCTACAGCCATATAGCCATTTGGAAACCTACTGAAGAAGCAAATCTCTTTTTGAATGCTGAAGAGTTGAGTTTCCCACAGGGGTTTGTTATTATTGCCTTTTGAGTGTTTAAAAGTTTCAGAGCTTGAGCACAAGGACTTTTCCAGTTAATTTGCTATTCTTTTGGAACGTAAAAAGTGTGATTTGCCGCACCCCCCCACTAGCATTTTTCATCTGAAGCTGACAATGTTGGATGATGTGGCAACTGAATCCTGCTGTGCATACTTACAGCATACGAAGATAGATTGTGGCAGAAAATCTCTCCTCACTCAGGAGGATTCCATAAGAGCAAGTAAAAATCTGGAGGCAAAAAAGCTCTGCCATAAGGTTCATACACTACATTACCCTTTTCACTAACCAGCACCAGGCCTTGAACAGCAACTCAACAAGGCATTTCTTGACCTGCTTATATGGAAATTTAATATGATTCTTTTTTCCTCTTTTTTTTTTTTTTTTGCCTGCTTGGAATATATACAGGAAAAGGGTCTGTTGAGATTCACTATTTTACCTCAGCTCTCATATAATCCAAGTTCTTCTCTGAGGATGTAATCTTCCAAATTGCTGCACAGTTTCTGGGAAGGTCATCAGTGTTAATAGGAAATGAGGATGCTACACCACTAAATGAAATTTTTGGAAATCTGAATTTGCATAACTGAAGTCAAAGGCATTGTTCTGGATTTACTCGGGTCTCTGAGAGACAAGAGTCAGGGCCCCTGTGACAAGCAGTTATGTTCACAAACATGTCAGGGAAATATTCTGTACGGTTGCTCGCACACAACATTTAACCCTGTTTCTGTGCTTGTACTGACCAACACCAAGAGTGGAATCTCCTTCTTTTGCTTCTACTGAATTTTGCCACAAATGTGGCTTACATTGCTAGGCTAACTAAGCAGCAAAAATAGCAGAAAAGAAAAAAATATTAGAATATTTTAAAATGGGCATAAATGGTTTCAAACAAAAATAGTTCTTCTCCCCTGCAAGAAAATGATACCCCCAAATTCCATTCACACAATGAAAAGTTGGTTTCACTAAGTTGTACCTCATAGGTGCCTCCATGTTAGATATACAGTGATTATATTTAAAATTCCTTTTCCAGAAAAGTGTAAGGTAAATTTCTGACATTTAGCCATGAGTCTTAGCAGAGACCATGAAGAGCTTCAGTGATGCATGGGAGAGTTTGGGGAGGGAGGATAATAATAAGGACCACACAAGGGTGCAATAATAATTAACGTTTGTTAAATGCTTTGAGATTCTAAGATTGCAGGCACTGTAGGAGTGTAACATTTTGGCTTTTTAACAATTTTTTAAGAAACTCCAGACACCAACCTTTTAAATGTTTCCCATAACAAAACACGAAAGTCCAGTTTCTATGTGTTGCATTAGCAGGGGGAAGGGAGTAGAGAAAGCTGACAGATGCCAGATGGCATGAATAGCTACAAATTCTCAAGCAGATTTCTAGTCCATCTAAATTTATGACAAGATTTGCGGTTTACAAAAGTTCAGTCTTTGAACGCTGTACCTAGGTTTTCTTATAGAAATACAGGGATGTAAATGAACTAGCATTTAAAGGAAATCTGTATCTGGTTTGCCTCTGCTGCATAGCTTAAAAAGATCCTGGGGGGTCTGTTTAATTTTAAAGAAAAACATAGCTTCCATGGCTGCTTCTGGAACCTTCCTTAACTTTGCTATCACAGCCCCAAAGGTATAACAAACACTCCTCTCCGCCGTCAGTCACTATCTAACGTTGCATCAGGGATTCAGGATTCTCTTTTCACAATATGAAGTCTTATGGCTCCATCCTCCCTAACTGGGAGGATGGATTAGTTGTCTTCTCAACATCAGTGCCTTTGAATAGGTCCAACATGGCCTTGTCAGGAAGCTTCCGTATGGCCTCAGGCTAGTAGTGTGTCTTGAATTGTCCCTAGCCCCTAGATGACATGTGCATTCCTGAAGTCACCTAGGCTCAGGGACCAATCTATCCTGCAGATCCTCTCTAGCTGTTGTATTGCTGGGAGCTATAGCATCACCTTATTAATATGAGGAACCTGCAAGGAGCAAGATTTAAGGTGACAAATGGCACCTACAGAGGTAGACAATAGACCTAATTCAAGGTCTCTTAAACCCTCAAATAGACATTAGAATTAAAGTACCAAAAATGGGACTTTGCAACAATATGATTAAGAGAGAAGGTACACATCCGATATGGTGGTGTTGGACATTAAGGAGTAGGAAGGCATCACTCAACAACTTTGTATTCCCTCGGGGTGCCTGACGCATTCATCGTACTGCCTCACTCCCAGCCACTTAATAATGCATTAGTAAGCATTCATTTCTGGCTCGACAAACAGGAACTTTTAAAATAGAGATAGTAGTAAGATGGGCCCCTGAGCATCTTGCATTCTCATGATCAGCCATTAATGGGAAATACTGCAGCCCCGAGCTGCAAAATTCAGCAAACAGACATGAATAAGGATCTACAACTACAAAAGCTCAGAGTGGTGGTTTGGGTGAGAAGGGATAGCCTATTTGCATAAATCTTTACTTTCTGGGCTGCTTTCTTTACGCCAACTTATTTCCTACCAAATAGGCCAGCAGTGTATAGATCCCATATTAATATGTAACTTGGAGGTTCCAGAGAGATTAGGATTTGCGTTTTGCTGAGATAAGGAGTATAGTTTGAGGACTTATACAGAATTGGTCTACTTATTATTTAGTTCATTTTCTGGCTGCATCTGGGTAAGTTTGTCCTGGTTGCTCTCAGAAACGTACAAACAGCAGTAGACTTTGCTCAGAGTGCTTATTCCGAGAATGAGAATAAGAAAAAAAGGAAAGAAAAATATGTGCTTGGTTTGATTTATGTGAAAACAGAGCAAGCATCTTGTGTTTGGGCTGATCAGCCATCCTCTACTACTTATATGTACAGTTAGGTTTCTTCCACCCAGCAATGAGGTTTTATGTTTTTCTGGCTCAGGTTTCTAGTCTAATAACAATCTTTCCCCAAGCAGATAGTATGAACTAAAGGCCACAAATCATTTTTCTAACAGGGAAAGTTTTCATGGTGGTACAAATAAAGCAAAACTTTGCCCAGCAAAAGACATTGCCTTTGCAGAATTTTATGACTAAAAATAAAAATAGAAATGTTTTGAATCTCAACTGGGCCAACCAACACATTTGTACATCTGACCATATTTTATCATGATTAAACTGTGAGCTGTGGAAATCAGTGAACAGTTCTGCTTTTGAACAGGGATCCACAGGACAAGCATGTTACTATGGAGTTCTGAATATAATAAGAAAGGGAGAAAGCTGTAACAGCCACACAAACCTCAAAATCTACCTGAGAAGAGTGCCACCAGATTCCTTGTTTGTTTTGCCGCTGTAGACTAACATGGCTACCCCCTTTGGAATTTGGCATCATTAGCAAAGAATCTTTTCGTTGTAGATGTTTGCTCCTTGGACACATACAGTTACTATACTTGATCCACAAGCTATGTTACCCAGTTGCTAAAAAAAAAAAGGGCAGCTAAATAAGGTCAAAGTTTGATAGTGTGATCAGATACGAAATGTGAAAAAATAGAATGGGGGTAGGAGCTATATAAGAAAAAAGGTGTAATTATTGGTTCTGATTCTATATAATTGGGACATCTGGTCATATTAAAGTTTCAGCAAAGGCAAAGTTTTGACTCATTAGAAAAAGAAATGAAATCTTACACCAGAATGAATGCAGTCTAATGAGATTTTATCCCAAATGAAACAGGAGACAGCACAACCAATTCTTTGGATTAATTACACTGATTGATAGATAGAATGAACAGAGTCAATTCACAGTTTAATGCTGCAATTATAATTTATGCTATACCCAAAAGAGTGCTTAGGTGCTTCAGCTCCCAATAAATCAACTTACAGTGCAAGTGGGTGAAGAATCGCAGAAGGCCATTTTTAAAAAGCACCCAACAGTCTGGATTCATACAGAAAACTCTGGTCTATAAAAGCCAAATGCAGCTCTCCCAGAAACAGTTTTGTTGGCTGGGTTTTGTGATTTCCACTTCCAGTTTGCTCTAAATAAAAAGATTGAGGTCAAGCTCTGAGTGAAGACCCAGCTCAGAATTCATTTTGTCTTGCGTGATATGCCCTACAAGTACATATATATATCAAATGGGGGAAAAGGGTATGATCAGTCTAAGGAACAAATGATGGAAGTCTCATGCTTCTACTGCTAAAATATCCTGGAATTTTTCTAAATATAACAAACTTCCTAACTCAGAAGTGTTGCAGCCAACACAGGGGAATTCTATACTAGACCGTGTCCTCATAAATAAAGAGGAACTGATCACAGAACTGAAAGTTAATGGTAGCATAGGTGCAAGTGATCATGACAGCATTATACTGTGCAAACAGAACAAAGTGAGGACCAATGATATACATATGTTGTGCTTTAACTGGGCCAGTTTCACAATGCTGAAGACAATTATGAGTCAAATCAGCTGGAAGGAAGAATTTAATGAGAAAAATGAGTGATAACTGAGAAGCATTTAAGAACACATTATTAGATACCAAAAATGCTATAGTCTCACAATTAAGGAAGAAGGCTGTGCTGCTTAAAAAAAAACAACATGGTTTAGCTGGGAAATGAAGACAGCTGTAAAATAAAGAAATAAAATATATAACAAAGGGGGAAAGGGGAAAAAGGATAGTAATGAATATAAATCAGAGGTTAAGAACTGTAGAAAATTGATAAGAGAAACCAAGGTGCAGCAGAGTTAAAGACAATATGAAGGAATTTAAAAAATATACTAAGAACCAAAAGAATCCTGACCAAGGTATTGGTCCAGTAGATGTAAATGGCTGAATTACCAATAAATAATAATAATAATAATAATAATAATAATAATAATAATGCAGAAATAGCAGAAGAATTCAATAAATATTTCTGTTTTCTTAAAAAATGAGATTTCAAATTTGGTAGATAAAGGTAAGTGTGTAAAGCATAAGGCATTTGATTTGACAACATGTCTGATTAAAAACACTAAAAAGATATAAAATTGACATTGCACATATTAAATGGTTTAAAAACTAGCTAATTGATTGGTTTCAAAAGGTAAATGTAAAAGGAGAGTCATCAATGAACAAGTAGGTTTCCAATGGGGTCCTCCAGGGATTGGTTCTTGGCCCTGTGCTGTCGAACATCTTTATCCATGACCTGGAGGAAAATATAAAATCATCACTGAAAATCATAAAAATTGGGGGGATGGTAAATAATGAAGAAGACAGCTCACTGATTCAGAGCAATCTAGAGTGCAAGTAAATAATTTGTGTTTTAGTACAGTTAAAGGTAAATGTATACATCTAGGCACAAAGAATAAAGGTCATATTTACAGGATGGTGGACTCTATCCATAGAAGCAGTGACTGGGGACAAGATTTGGGGGTTGTGGTGAATAATCAGCTGAACATGATCTCCTAGTGTGATGCTGTGGTCAAAACAGTTAATGAGATCCTGGAATGCATAAACAAGGGAATCACAAGCAGAGAGATTATGTTATTTCTGGATTTGCACTGGTGTGACCACTGCTGCAATATGGTGTTCAGTTCTCATGCCTACCACTGAAGAAGAATGTTATTAAACTAGAGAAGGTCCAGAGAAAAGCCATGAGAATCATTAAAGATTAGAAAACATGTCTTATAGTGATAGATCCAAGGGCCATGTCTACACTAGAAGGCTCAGTTAAGTCAACTTAACAAGGTCAAATTAAAGTTGACTTTATTAAGTTGACTTAAGCCAAGGGACCCTCTTAATAATGTCGACTTTAAGTAGGTCCTGTGGCTTAAGTGAACTTTATTAAGTTGACTTAAGTGGCTACCCTGGCTTAAGTCAATTTAATAAAGGGGTATGTCCACACACACTACTTACATCAAAATAACACTGGTTATTTCGATTTAAAAAATGGTAGGTCCACACAATGTTCCCTTATTTCGAAATGAGGAGCTCCTTATTTCAATATAAGGAAAGTCATATCAATATAATAAACCTAGTATTATATCAATATGACAGTTAAATCAAAATTGTTATTTTGAAATAACACAGTCTGGACATGTTATTTCAATTTAACTGTTAAATTGATTTAACACTATTTGCCCTTCTCCTTCCCAGGTGCTTTCCTTTTTCTATATTTTGGGTGGGGGCATGGCCCTTCTAGGAGGCCATATTGCCACACCTCCCATGGTGCCTCTCTCCTAAATCGAAATAGTAAGTCCTGTCCATGGACATGCTATTTCAATTTGAGTTTCTAGTGGGGACCTGTTAAATAGATTTAACTTAAATCAATTTAATGATTTTTATATCAATTTTCTTAAATCAATATTAGTTAAATCGATTTAACTGTGTAAGTGTGGACATAGCCAAGTCAACTTAAGTGGGCACATTGCATTAAGTTGACTTAATGAAGTCAATTTAATTCCTCACATTGACTTTAAGGGCAGAAGTTATTAAGCTGACTTAAGCAAGTGCAGAAGTCAACTTAATAAACTCCAAATGTGGCCATGGAGTTGCTTAAGTCGACTTAAGCCTCCCGCTAAGAAGTCTATCTATTTAACTTCACAGATAGGAGGTTAAGGAGTGACTTGTTTATAGTCAAAGTATCTGGCTAGGGAAAAAATATTTAATAAGAGGGCTCTTCAATCTAGGAGAGAAAAGTATAACATAAGCCAAAGTCTGGAGGTTGATTTTAGACAAATTCAGAATTGAAATAAGGCAAACATTTTTAACAGGAGAGTAATTAATCAATGGAACAACTTACTAAGCATTGCAGTGACTGCTACATCATAGACCATTTTGAAATCAAGATTTTTTTTTTAAATGTGCCCTAGGAATTATTTTGGGGGAAGATCTACAGCCTGTGCTAGACAGCAGGATAGACTAGATGATCACAATGGTCCCTTTTGACCTTAGCATCAAGAACTTTCAATAACCACCCACCCATCATTATATCTTGGATCCAATCTCATAAACCCTTTGTACATGGAGTTCTCATGATGGAACAGAATGAAGGCTACAGACCTGTTTACACATATTAACTACCTTTCTTTCTTGTTTCTAATATATTACAAATTAGGAGGTAAAGTTCAAAACAATTTTATGAATAGAAAATTTTTCTAACTGGTCAGTAGATACAAACACCTAACAGAGTTGTGTAATTATTTTTTTTTGGGGGGGACAGGTTATTAGCCGAAATATGCAGGTTTTTTTTGTTGACCAAAACTATTCACAAATTTGGTCAAAAATATATATCTATAAATATAAAAAAATTCTGAAAAAGACAAAACAATTCATTTGACATTTTCCAAAATGAAAGATGTCAACTTTTCATTTTGAAACATTGTTTTCTTTTGCTATTTAGCTAGGTTTAAGCAAATAAAAAAGGGTTGAAACAACCACAAAACATTTAGTTTGATCAGTTTTTTAATTTTTTAAAAAAATTTTTGTTTCAGTGAAAGAAAATGCAAAAAGAAACAAAGAAACAAAAATAAACAAACAACCACCACAACAAAACCCTTTGCTTTTCAAGCAAACAAAACCTCCCCCCCCCCCCGATCTTTCACTTTGGCTACAGAACCACAAAGTTATCTGCTGGGCTCTTCTAACAATGCAGGAGCCAATCTTGTATTTTTTGCTATGAACTAAAATAAACAGGAGTTTTGGCTAAATAAGCAGTGTGCAACTGAACTCTCAATGTGCAAGTGTCATTTGGCTGAACCAACAGCATCAGTCTATTTCATTGTTCTTATTTTTTAGCCTGTTGATATTCACTGATAAAATTTCACACAATCAGGGTATAGCAATTCATTTCCACCTTCATTTTCAAAGCAACTCTCCTGCTCACCTTATTTAGTAAGAGAGCCTTTCTCAGATAGTGGTGTGTTCCAATGACACTTGGTGTCTCTAAATTTCTAAAATACACTTTCCTCCCAGCTTGCTGTATTGAGAAGTTTCATCACACAGGTGAAGGCAGTCCATTAGCAGCCAAACCAGACATATCTTACTTTGCATTTTTTCTTTACACCAGTACCTGTGAACATATTTCATCACAGATTTTCAGATTTATTTCTTAAAGGTGTAACATTTTTAGTTTGGTGATAAAATTTTAGCGATATAAACAGAGCAGTGGCGAATGGACCCTCCGGAGTCAAAAACAAAGGAGAGAATAAGTTTACTGAGAGTCATCGATGCTCCTAATGTATTTATAGAACCTCTTTTTATTGCCTTTCTGTCTTTTTTAAATGTTTTTTGTCTCTCACTAGGTGTAACTGATTTTGTGTGTTGGCCTTTCTAATTTTGTCCCCATGTGCTTGTGTTATTTATATGGTACATATGCCAGTGAGATTATTCATATAATTAAGAAATATGCCAATAGTCTGTGATGGGATGGGTTTTGAGTTGGTGCAGAGAACCCTCTTCTGGCCATCTGGCTGGTGAGTCTTGCCCACATGTTCCTGCATTAGCTGATTCCCATATCTGGAGTTAGAAGGGATTCTTTCCCAGGACAGATTGGCAGGGGCCAAGCCGTGACTAGGAGCTGGGACCTGTGGGACTTTTTTTAAATCTCTCACCTTCCTGCACTCCCCGACACATGGCCCAGGGTGGAGCAGGGCAGAAAATGTAAATGCTGCTGTTTGGCATCAGGAGCTGGGCATGGTGTGGGCTGTCTTGGCAGGGGAAAGGGATTACTACATTAAGCTCATTGCTCAAAGAACTTGCATAAGTCTTCAGAAGCTGAGCCCTAGTCTACATTTGGGTGCTTTTCGGCAGAAGTCGACCATTGGTTACACACAAGCAATGTAAAATTCCTTGTATAACTGGCAGTGACATTTTAAGCTGCCAGTACACATCAGGGGAAAGTTGACTGCAGATTGCTTGCGGTTGGCTTTCTCTTACACCCCCTAACCCCCAGGACTTCCGGGGTCAAATTCTGGGAGTGGCACAGCGAGTTTGAACTCACCCGCAGTCTGCACCTGGAAGGACAAACTGATGGCAGTGAAATTGCTGCTGTCATTGTAGATATAGCCTGAAACTCGGACACCACCTGCCAAGCATGGATGCAGCCTCAGTTCCAGTATGGAAGTCTAACACTGC
The DNA here is from genome assembly GCA_007922195.1 of Podocnemis expansa. Classification (NCBI taxonomy): domain Eukaryota; kingdom Metazoa; phylum Chordata; order Testudines; family Podocnemididae; genus Podocnemis; species Podocnemis expansa. Next base: position 19,733,938 of record ML681997.1, read on the forward strand.
TACATATAAACCTGAGGATTTATTGGTATTTAAAGAACAGAAACTATGACTACAGGCTACACTGGTATGTGTTACGTGCTATAATTTACCATCTGACCAGTGATACAGAGCTAGCAGCCAGAGGAAAACTAGGGCTGAATATTCTATAAAAATCTTCCCCTCTGGGAGACTTTTTGCAACTGTCAGGATGCACCCAGAGAGCAGGCCATTCTTAACTGATAAAACAGAACCATTGATTATTTCCATATAGCAGAGTTAGCAGAACCCTATTATCTGAATAGATCAACCCAGCAAAAGAGTCAAGGAGCATTGTGAGAAATGAGATTGAGTGGTCTGGCTACAGAAATAGGAGCGAGGAACTCGAGTTCTATTCAGGCTCTGACTAGGGGTCATCTCCTTCAGTTGGATGGGATAGCGTGGTCCTTACCTTCCTTGCAGGACTGTTGTGTTAACTAACTAGTTAAAGTGAAGCGCATCTCACGGAAGTATGTGCACTATTGACTAGAAATGAGTCTATATCAGAAAACAAAATCTGAATAAACTGTACATTTGTGGGGAGAGATTTTGAAACCAAAATCTTCACATTTACAGGGTACATGATTTTATAATAGGACAAAACCAACCCCGATATTTAAAAAAAAAGAAACACCCATGCTGGTATCCAAATGTTGTAATTATTTTGGGAGTCATGTGACTGAAACTAGCTTATCGAACAAGGCAAGCATGAGCTGCTACAATTCCAATGTAACAAGTAAACAGGAAATGCACTGACTTAGTAAAATGTAACAATGCAAACAAATCACTCTACCATCTATATAACATTCATCCAATACCTATAGGTATGTTTACTATACACCTTCCCTCTTCATGTCAAAGTTTAAAAACTGTGTTCTCCGGTGGATCTGATCAGTGATAAAACAACAAGGTTGAGACTAACATTTGGAAAGCACACTTTAAAATTGTAAGGCTGGTTATTTTTTAAACTGACATGTTTCCAGACTTCCCAACATAAATAAATAGGATTCATTTGTGGTTCCTCTTCTGTTGTGTTGTGGCAAAATACTAATTATGGGTAATACTCAATCCCATAGAATGTACTTGGCTCGAAAGGGTAAGATTATTTGGATTAAAAAAACACCTGAGCCTTAGCCAAACTCACCCTCCAAACCCTTTCAGCTACACTGCTGGTCTGCCAAGAGCAAACAAGCTTTTTTAAAGGGTGATATGCAAGTGAGGAGGCCAGCTGATTTGTTGATGCTCAGGAGTTGCTACTGGACTCTTCAGATGGTTGTATGTTACCCTCATTGAACTCTGAAAAGCACGCAAGCATGTCAGGTGAGGGTGCATGTTTGGAGTCCTTGATAGATTGACTTGCAGTTCTAATTTTACAGACTGATGACATTAGCTGGAAGTCCTCATTTCAGAGAATATTTTAATATCTAGTCCTTTCAGGTTAATGCTCATAGAGCATGGATATCTCTTGGGAATCAGAGATGCACCAGAGTAAAGATGTTAGGCATAGTTGAGGGATGGGACTTGAGTCCCATAAAGGTACAAGACAATCCCATATGTCCCCAGAATTCTTGGTAATTTTCCAGTGATTTAAAATTTGGAGAGTAGAACAGGAAAAACTCCAGAGAATATACAATTCTTGGTGGTGCAAGACCCCCAAAAGTTATATAGATCCCACACAATGCCATGAGACTGTAGGTGAGGAAGGCACATGGAACAACTTTCACTTTTTTCTAGAAGCAGTGTAAATGAACTTTTTTTCCTCTTCTGTTCCCATTCATTTGTTCTTCCATTTCCTTTCCTTGGCTGTCCATTTCAGGTATCTTTGCTCATACAATTTCATTTTTAAGATGCATATTTTGGGGGTTGATTTATCTGATTCATTTACATACTGACAAGATTTGCTGGTGGAATGACTATGGTTGCTATTTAAGACAGGAGTAATTGCATAAGAAAATTGTGCATCAAATTTTGCATTACTTTCTCTGTAAATACAGCCATCAAAGTAGAATGACAGAGTCACACTATGACCTTTTATTTAGATAAGTTTTTAGAGGTGTAATTAATTCCACTGCTTTGTGTTCCCCTTTACAACTAATTAAGCAAGCCCCTCTTTTGAGATATTACCAAGAGAATTACAATGATGCAGAGGGGAAGTGTGCTGCTTACATATGCCAAGATGGGGACGATTTTGGTTTAAATGCTGCTTGCCAACTGATGATTAGGAATTATATGTAAAGGAAAACCAAGATATTTAAAATCAGACTCTGACTCCCTTTCATGACAGTTGGGCTAAAAGGGTTTGTATTTAAATCTTCGTATTGTAAAGGAAAAAGTGCAACAGAGGACAAGGATGAAGTGATTGCAAGTGATTTTGTGTTCAAAGGCTGCCATCTAGGGGCCAGACTGTATACAAGTTTTTGATTTTTCGATTGAGAAGATGGTCTTTTTCCATTGTATGGTATATAAACTGATACAACAGTTATTGAGGGCAATATACGTGTTCAGTAATAATGAGAATACAATTCTCACCCTAGCCAAAAACCTGTGAGTCATGTACAAAAGAGCAGTAAGTGCTACCGCATTGCTTAAGTCTATCTTCCCTGTAGTGTACTGACTTTATATTTTAGGGCTAGTAAAATTAATTTTTCCAAAAAGTGTGAAGTATTGTAGTTAAACAAAAGGCTATATGGTAACAAGTAACATTATTGCTATAATTAGGAAATGTTACACTTTCTCAGCAGACTCATTGCAAGATGTGTGTAGGGGCACAGCACTGTTGGCTGAACAGGAGAGGGATATGAAAAGGGATACAATTAATGTGCTGCTGCTAGAGCTGGGACAAATTCTTTGCCTACTTGTTTCATCATTGACAAATGAACTTTTCAGGGCCCACATTCATTTGCTGAATTCAGGGCGAGTTCAAAATGTGTTTTTGATTAAAAGAAAACATTTTCAAAGAGTTGAAACATTTTGCTTTGACTATTACAGTTTGGAGACAGTGGAACCATGTTGTTTAGCCTTTGATTCAAAGCAGCATTTCAATATAAAACATGGACAATTTAAAATAAAACAAAGGAGTTGGCTTAATGATAGCGCTGAAATAAAACAAAAGACTTGAGGAAAAAGTTCTTTTGGAGTTGACTGACATGTTTTTGGTCAGCATTATATGAATTTGGTCTTTTAGTCAATAAAAAAAGTCTTCCATTTCAAATCAAACAAGATTTTTCCCCCTGATTTTTCAGTTTGGCCCCTGCACTAAAAAAGAAACCTATCTTCTCAGATCTAGTAGCTGAAGAGTTACACCTTATTGCTGGTAGTTAGTAAAGGGCAAGCATATGCCTACACAGTTATAAAAGACACAGGACTGACTTAGGTCAGCTAACTCAGGCTCAGGTTCTGGTGCCAAATATCACTGTGTAGATGTTTGGGCTCTGTGTGGAATTAAACTCTGGGCCTCTTGCGGGAAGAATATTTTCTTTCATGCAAGAGCATATGGAGTGCAGTTTATCCTTTTATGAAATTTGAGCTCGAATGCTACAATTTTAATGTTTGTTCAGCTCCCAGAAGAGGGAATATACACATATACTATATATCTGAAAGCTCATGCACTAAATATATTTGTTAGTCTTTAAGTGCCACAGGACTCCTTGTTTGTTTTACTGATACTGTAATGTTTCACTCCCCCCCCCCCGGTTCTCCTCCTCTTGCAAATAAAAAACCTTTTCTGCCATCTATTTTTAAAATAGCACATAAACTGATTTTACTTTTGTGGTCCCCAGATGCTGGATCCAATCTATGCAATCATGAAGACCCAGTACAAATTAGAGCAGCCCCCTGCTGATAGCTGCAACTCCAGATGGGCTATTCTGGCACATGAAGATCGACAGAGCATAGAAACAATCTGAGGCCCAGGACTGAAGATGGCATAAGAGTCATTATGTCAGTGCTACACTGACCCTGGCTTCTCAATGAAAGGGGAATCCTCATGGAGATGGTTAGTGAGGGCTTAAGCTACTTTGCACCACTATAGTGTGTTATCTATGAAGATTTGAGTATCATAGAATCACAGTTGGAAGGGACCTCAAGAGGTCATCTAGTCCAATCCCCTGCTAAAAGCAGGACCACTTCCACTAAATCATTCCAGCCAGGGTTTTGTCTAACCATACCTTAAATGTTTCCAGAGACAGAGATTCCACCACCTCCCTAGATAACCCATTCCAATGCTTCATCACCCTCCTAGTGAGAAAGTTTTTCCTAATATCCAACTTCGACCTCCCCAGCTGCATCTTGAAACCATTGCTCCTTGTTCTGGCCTCTGTTACTACTGAGAACAGCCTAGCTCCCTCCCCTCTGGAGCACCCCTTCAAGTAGTTGAAGGTTGCTATCAAATTGCCCCTCAGTCTTCTCTTCTGCAGACTAAACAAGCCTAGCTCTTTCAGTCTCTCCTCGTAAGTCATGTGCCCCAACCCTCTAATCATTTTCATTGCCTTCCACTGGACTCTTTCTTATTTGTTGACATCCTTTCTGTAGTGTGGTGCCCAAAACTGGACACAATATTCCAATTGTGGCCTAACCAGCACCGAATAGAGGGGAATAATTACATCCCTCAATCTGCTGGCTACACTCCTACTGATGTGGCCCAATATGCCACTGGCCTCTTTGGCAACAAGAGCACATTGTTGACGCACATCTTGCTTCACATTCACAATAACCCCCAGGTCCTTTTCTACAGTGCTGCTACTTAGCTGATTGGTCCCCAGCTTGTAGCAGTACATGGGATTTTTCCATCTTAAATGCAGGACTTTGCAGTTGTCCTTGTTGAACCCCATGAGATTTCGTTTGGCCCTAAGTTCCAATTTGTCTAGGTCTCTCTGAATCCTATCCCTGCCCTCCATCTTGTTTACCATTCCCCCAGCTTGGTGTTGTTTGTGAATTTATTGAGCATGCAATCTCTCCCATCATCCAGATCATTAATGAAGATGTTGAACAGATCCGCCCCCAGGACCAACCCCTGGGGCACTCCATTAGTTATTGGTTGCCAGCTAGACACTGAGCCATTGATCCCTACCTGCTGAGCCCGATGATCTAGCCAACTAGACACTAGGTCCTCCTTTTCCCCCTTGTTGAAGATAGGTACTATACCTGCCTTTTTTCCAGTCATCCAGGATCCCTCCCCCCATTCACCATGAGTTTTCAAAGCTAATAGCTAGAAGCTCTGCAATCACATCAGCCAACTTCATCTGGCCCTGTAGACCTGTGCACAACCAACTTCTCTAAGTAGTCCCTAACCTGACCTTCCATCACCAAGGCCCACTCTCCTTCTCTATATTCTGTGTTGCCCAGTGTAGTAGCATGGGAGCTGACCCTGCATGTGAAGACTGAGGCAAAAAAAGCATTAAGTACTTCAACCTTTTCTGCATCATCTGCCACAAGGACACCTGCCCCATTCAGTTAGGCTACATCTCCAATAGCAAATTAGTTTGAATTAAGGATCCTTAATTTGAACTATTTTGAACCCTGTCTAGACTAGGCTTTGCCTAGTTTGAACTAATTTTTTTTTTAGTTCAAACTAAGCAAAGCACTCAGCTGGTTAGTTTGAACTCATTTGCATATTTAGTTCAAACTAGAACTATGTAGACATGCTAGTTCAAACTAAATAGGTACAAACTAGCAGTTAGTTCCAACTAAGTGCTTTTTTTTTTCAGTTTGAACTAACTTTTAGTTTGAACAAACCGTGCTTTTTCAGTTCTAACTAAAAAGTTAGTTTGAACTAAAAAAAGCGCGACTAGTTTGAAATAACTTTCAAACTACTTAGTTCAGACTAACCAAGTCTGAACTAAGATTTTAGGTGTAGACATAGCTGATGGGATCTAGACCATCCCTGATCCTCTTCTTGTTAATGACATGCTTGAAGAGCCCCTTTCTACTATCCTTCACATCCCTTGCTAGCTGCAACTCCAATTGCCCTTTGCCCTTTCTGATTTAATCCCCGCAGACCTGAGCAATATATTTATACACCTCCCTTGTCATCTATCCAACCTTCCACCTCTTGTAAGCTTCCCTTTTGTGTTTCAGCTCACCATAGAGTTCTCTGCTAAACCACGCTGGGCACCTTCCATATTTGCTATTCTTTCTGCACATCGGAATGGTATCTTCCTGTGCCCTTAGTAGGCTTTCTTTAAATACACCCAGCTCTCTTGGACTCTTTTCCCTTCAGATTAGCCTCCCAAGGGACCCTGATCATCAGTTCCCTAAGGGACCCAAAAAATCTGCTTTTCTGAAGTCCAGGATCTGTGTTCTGCTTCTTTCATTTCTTCCTTTGATCCGGATCCTGAACTCTACCATCTCATGGTCACTGCTGCCCAGGTTGCCATTCACTTCTACTTCCCTGATCAATTCCTCTCTGTTTGTGAGCAGCACGTCACAAGGTGCAAGGCCCTTAGTAGGGTCAGGGTAATTGATGTCCCTCATGAGAACCAGGGCCTGTGATCTGGAAACTTCTCCTAGTTGTCCCTAAAAAGCCTCATTCACCTCCTCCTTCTGGTCTGGTGGTCTATAGCAGACACCCACCATGACATCATCCTGGTTGTACTCTCCTCTAAACCTCCTCTCCTCTCATCCCTGCTGGTACAGCCCTTGCTCTCTCAAGTTCCATCCCTTTCCCCAGGTCTCCCTCATTGTGACTTACCTGTGGGCTTAGGTAAGCCTGCATAGCTAGGTTTCAGATTTTACTTCACATCCAAAGTCTAGGATGAAGCTAGAGTATATTTGGAATAAGATATTAGGGCCAGTTTGGGACCCCAGCATCATTTTGGAGGCTGTCCTTGTATGTTATCAGAACAGAATAGCATGCATGTAGCTTGTGGGGCTGCTGCAGGGAGCCAGGTGTAAGTGCTGACGGGCCCACTGGAGACAGGGAGGGAAGAGAGAGAGATTTCAGGGAATAAGAAATTGCATGAGTCAGAGTAGGAAAGGAAGCTCACAAATGGGAGGAAACTCTCCGGGCCTAGGAGAGATCCTGTGAAACTAGGAGGAGACTGGGAGACCCAGGCAGGTAGTAGAGAGAGAAGATAGGAAGTGGCGCAGGGAAAAATGGAAGTATGGGGAAAGGAGCGGACCTAAACACTGATGCACAGGTCTGTGGGTGGAATGCAGAGCAGGGAGTGGGGTTAGGTCCCCCTGTCCGCCCTTGTGAAAGCATGCACTAGTGACTACTTGACAACCCTCCCACCTGCCATTTTAGGGATTAGCTCTACCAGGCTGACACCCCTTCCTGCAGTTACGCTCCAGCATGCTTTCACACTGAAGCCTGGCTCACCAACTGCCTTCCCCTTTCAGGGAAGAGTCCTTCAGTGGCTTGCTGCCCCAAGCAGCCTTAGGCAGCCCTCACACATGCTACACTGACCCAGTCCGTCTAGTTCACTGCCCCTGACCGTCCCACTCTGCAGAGGTTGGGAAGGGAATCTACACGCTTGCTCCCAACTGTGGGTTGCAGTCTATGGCCCTTTGCTAAGCAGGCAAGCAGTGCAGCTTCCCCAGCCTTACAGATCTCACCCCTGACTACAGCCAACCTTACATCCACTTTTCCAATACCCACACCTCTCTCCCAGGATCTACCAGATTTCAAGCAATCCTCTCCTTGCTTCCTCAGAAACAGTGACTGTTACTCTTCAACCTGTAGCCTCTCTCTTCCACTAGACTCTTGGCTTTATGCAAACCCTCCCCATTCCCTCACAGGTGAGCTCGCATCCAATTAGAAGGCTCCTCCTAGTGCAAATTTCTCCCCTGTTGGTTGCTTAATTGGGCCTGCCAAACTTAATTTAACTCACTCAGAGCCACAGCCTTCACTCATCCCAGGAAGACGCATATACACCCACCGAAATGGTTGTCAAACCTGGCAATAGGCTCAACAAAGGACTGGCTGAAGAAGAGCCCTAGGGGGTGGGTGGAATGACTTGGTTTGTGTTAAAGATATTTTGAGGATTCTTAGGTTGGACAACTGTGACCGGAGAGGGGCGGGACTAAAAGCTGTTACCTGGCTGAGTTACTAGAAGAGAAAACATTGCGGTGCTGAAGTGACCGTGATATGTTGCTCTGCCTGCCACAGTGGGGCACCGTGGGCGAGTGGACTCCGTTACATGCTTGCACACAGTTTCATAATTGCTCGGAGAGGTGTATTTATGACAGTAGTATGAGCAGGAACATATGTTATTGCTACCAGTTAGAGTGGTCAGTAATTAAAATAAAGAGAAACAGTCTTGTGGCATTTTTTTAATTCTGCCATCAGAATCTGTCAGTCCAGCACATAGCACTTTGTAGAGACTGAATGTGGTCATCTTATTGGGCCTCTGTTAGTGGCCTATGTGTGAAATGAGCAGCCGATGTCAAGCCAGCTGTCCTGGCATGCCTTAAAGAAGCAGAAGGGACCAGTATGATCATCTAGTCTGACCGCCTGCACATAACAGGCCACAAAACCTCACCTTCCCATTCCTACAATAAGCCTCTATCCTATGACTGAGTTACTAAAGTCCTCAAATCATGATTTAAAGACTTTAAGATGCAGAGAATTCACCAGCAGCTGAGCCATGCCTCACCCTAGGAAGGAAGGCAAAAAACTCCCAGAGCCCTAGCCAAGCTGCCCTAGGGGAAAATTCCTTCCCGACCCCAAATATGGCAATCAGTTAAATTCTGAGCATGTGGGCAAGCCTCGCCAGCCAGTTACCCAAGAAAAAATTCTCTCTAATAACTCTGGGAATGTCCACATGCATGTTTTAAATTGAAATAACACAGGTTCTTTCACTTTAAAAATGTTTATGTCCACACGGCGTTTCCTTATTTCAAGATAAGGAGCTCCATTATTTCAATATAAGGAAAATCATTGTGATATAATAAAACCTAGTTTTATATCGAAATGAGGGTTATTGCGAAACTGTGGTCTTGAACTAACCCAGTGTGTCTGTGTTATATCGATATGACCCGCATATCAATATAACACTGACCTTCCTCCCCCAGCACCCTGGCAAGGGAGGATGGGGAGGTGCAAGGGGGCGCAGGGGGGCCCAGCCCCAGCCCAACTGCCTGGGCCGGTGGTGGGGGAAACATTTTGCACCCCCGCCAGGAGGGAAGAGGAGTCCTGCGCACCCTGCTGCCCCCCGTGCCTGGTGGGGGCAGGGAAGCCAGGCCCCTGGCTTCCCCCGACAGATGTTGGGTGGTGAGGGCAAGGAAGCCAGTGTTTTCTGTTCCCCCCTGCACTGGGCAGGTGGCAGGGGCAGAGATTGCAGGGCACCCGCTTCCCCCGCCACTTCCATGGCAGCAGGGGCAGAGATCCCGGGGGCCCTGCTTTCCCCACTGCTTCCAGGGTGGCACGGGCACAGATCGCGCAGCACCCGCTTCCTCTGTCACTTCCAGGGTGGCAGGGGAAGTGGGGCACCTCACCATCTCTGCCCTGGGAGCTTTTTTTCAAGAGCCGGTGGCAAGGGATTGGGTGGCAACATGGCCCTGCCAGGGGGCCATATTGCCACACCGCCCACATTGTCCATCTCCTAAATCGAAATAGCAAGTCTTGTGTACGGACATGCTAGTTTGATTTGGTTTTTTTTCATCTGGCCTTACTAAATCAATTCAACTTGAATCAATTTAATGATTTTTATAGTGATTTAGCTTAAATCGATTCAACTTGAATCAATTTAAGCATGTATGTGTGGACATAGCCTCTGAAATCAACGCATCTACCCTCCCTTCTTAGGCCCAAGCATACCCACCAAGCATAAATTACTGACTACACTATTCACTGGGTGAATGCTCTGGCCTATGTTACATGGTAAGTCAGACTAGATGATCTAATGGTCCCTTCTAGCTTTAAAATTTCTGAATATGAACTTATATCCATATTACAAAAATCAGTCTGACAGATGTAATTAAGACTGGTAGCCTCACCAGAGTACCCAGGGATTGAATATGGATGCAAATTGAATTATCATCTTTCTCTTAGATGTGATATGCACCCCTAGGGTTGATGAAGATTGGTGAGCTAGCCTAAGGCAACTTCCTTTGCCTTGCTTATGATGTACCTGTTCTGTAAGTAAACACATGACAAATCTCCAGAGCTACTCAGCCAGTTATTTTTACCAGCAATACAATACAATAGCATAAAAAGGCACATTAACTGCATTTCTGTATATTTCAGTAATAATTGGCTATAGCTTAATGCACTGAGCAGATACTAGTTTTACTTTTTTTGTGCCTAGTTTGTAGAAGAACTCATATCTGAGTCCTCCATAAGGTTCTAAGTAACCATATGTTTATTTAAAATAAAGTACATGTACATGAGTACATAATCCACATCATGACATTAACATTCATAAATTAGAACACTGTAGATTAGTTGGCAAGTCTCCTGTCCTAGTGATTATAATTCCTTATACACAGAATCAATAGTATCTCTAGAGAGATGGTCAATAATGGTGCAGCATTCAAGGAACATAGAGTCTTCTAGTTTCTCAAGGGGCAAATTTTAATCTCAGACCTGCAGAACTGGCAAAAAACTATGTCTGCCAGGGCTTCATGTTCAATGCTTTCCTTCCTATAACATTTCTAGCATCACTAAGGTGAACAGCTCTGAAACCCGAGCATAGATAAATCATGGAGAACTGGAATGGTGAAAAGGATGCAAACTCATGAAAGTTTCAGTGTTTTGAAAGATCTCATGCAGCAGGTTGCTAAAATCTAATTTTGCTATGGTAAGATTTATAAATAGGCTTGGAATTATGTGATTTTTATCAATAAATGTCAGTAAACAATGATTTCACCATACACAGATATAAATTGATGAAAAAATATTTCTGTTGATGATAATGGAAAGTTTACAGATAGGCAAAATAAGAAAACTGAGTTGAAAATCTTAGTTTAATTTAAAGATATATACTTGGTACATTTTGAATGTGATGTTGATGATTTGTATATTAATGGTTATAAGTTTTTAACTTTTTGAATCCAAGTATTTGTCATTAAACAATTGTTGTTTGACCCCCCCCACCATAGTTTTCTGCAGTTTTGAATAATTAAATTGGTTATAAACAGACAAAGGTGCTGAAAAAAAAACTTGATATCATCCATTGAAATTATTTAAAAAATCTGATTTTGACAAGTATATTTATACAGAAACAAAGAAATGAAAAAGAATGAACAAAGATTATTTATACTCTTCGTGTTATTGATATTTATCTTTTATGTTCATTACTAATGAGCTAGACAGCTGAAAGCAATCTAGTTACTACACCTGTTGCCAGTGATGCCAGTCTTGTTTATTCATTTAGCAACATATGACACAGAAGTTTCCATGCCTTATTTAGTGCTGTTCCTTAGGGTTGGGACAACTTTGCTGATGCACCTGCAGTCACTACTGCAGTAGCCATAAATGCCCTGCCAATGAATTATTAGGTTGAGGATTGGGATAGTTAACACTCTATTTATTACAAGCAGTCAAAACCCCCCAAATCCACAAATGTATTGATCTATATAAAAATGTGTATGCATGATTTTATTCCTCTTGCCCTCAGCCTTTTCCTCTTCCTGCAGTTTTATCTGTATGTGTGGACCTATATGTCTGTTCAGCAACCCACTAATTTCAAGAAGGCTCCATACAGGTAAACTCTTCAGGGAAGGAATGGCCCTTTGCATGTATTTGTACAGCACCTAACACAATGAGGGCCTTGATTTTGATGGCTGCTTCATGGTGCTGCAATGATGCACATATTAAACAACAATAAACTTCTAATGTTTAATGTTAGTGAATTTTCTTGTTATTGAGAAAATATTAATAAAAATAATATGTTATTTTAATGGAAGTTAATGGATAAACTAGTGGCTTTAAGGTTTCTCATTCTATTTTTTTTTTAAATACAGAAATCTGTTGGTGTTTTTGATTGGTGGTGTCATCCTAACCCTCCACTCTAGTCCTGCACAGAGAAGATATCAGCACATGTGTTACCATTAACAAAGAAGTCATACTCCACTGTTTAGATTCTTCTAGGGAAAAATAAATTCATGTACTTGAGAATTTAAAGCCTGTAGAAGTACTCAGTATGTTCTCTAGGTTTCACAAAGTTCAAAATTTCACTAGGCATGCTTTCGTAAGGTGTTCCAAGTTCAGAATCTTCTTCAATAACCAAATTGTTTTTCTCCCAGCCTGCCACCCCTTAAGAATATCATTCTTAATAGAGAAAGATGTCAAGTTTTACAGGCAGCATTTAAATGGTGATCTGTTCTGAAAAATGATCATGCAAAAATTAAAACTCATCAAAAAATAGAATTTCTACTCCACAGGTGTAGGCGTCCACCCAATTCCTCACTGGGGTGGATGCCCCCTTTTGTCCTTGGCTCCTCTTGGGTGGGCAGGCAAACAAACATCCTTGGCCTCTTAGATAGGGCACACAAACAGTAGTCCCTAGCCCTTTGGCTGGGGCAGACACATAGCCGTCCTTAGCCCTTAGATAGGGCTCACACCCAGTAGTCCTTTAGCCGCTTGGCTGGGGCAAGTACACAGAGGTCCTTAGTCTTTGGCTTGGGTTCACACACAAGAATCCTGAGCCCTGGGCTGGAGCAAACAAGCAATGAACTTGTCTTTAGGGTTGGGGAAGCAAGCAGTTGCACAGTTCAGATAGGTCACCAGCTTCAGGGGTCAGGCACCTGCTGGTGGCATCACCGCCAAGGAGGAAGGGAGAGGAGGATGGGACACAAGCCCACCCAACTCCACTGTGTCCCAGCCCAGGACCCTAGTCAGAGTTGCTGAGTTGGTTGGGGGGGTCAGCAGGGTTCCACCCCACAACACACTGACCCTGACACTGGGTGCAGAGTGAAATACCAGGTGTCGGGCTCCCCTGGGCTACTGCCTACCTTCCTCCCAGCAGTACCTGCTCTTTCATGTCAGCTGGCTCCTCTCGGTAGTCGCCCAGGGGTAAGGTCCAGAAACCCTCCATCTCATCCGATGGGGGTAGGTCAAGCAACTCCAGCTGGTTGAGTGGAGGCGGTTGTGCCTCCAGGTCACAGCCGGCAGCCGTTCTAGTCTCTTCTCCAGTGCGTGGCAGATCCTCCAGGTCACAGGAGGTTGGCGGCTGGGCTGGGCCCTGGGGGCCTGGATGCTCAGGGAAGGGTTCAGGGTCTCCCGGGGCCCATGGTCCCAGGGAACCCCTAGCACTCCGAGGATCTGGTGCCTCCTTCAGGGTAATGGCCATGGGAGGCCCTAGCCAGTCCTCCCAGTGCCGGGTGCAAGACTCAGCCTCACCGCACCAGAGGGAGGATTGGAGTTCAGAGGAGACCAGACAGCCATCCTTCCCCTTTGGCTGCCAGGGCTGAACTGAGCCCTGAGGCCTTGCTCTTATACCTCCTGTCCTGTGCCCCTGCTTCCAGCTTGCTGGGCAGGTGCATTCAGGCTCTGCCCACCTGGGGGCAGCCTGGTGCTGCTGTCTGTCTCTGGAGGGAGCCAGACCTCCTTTCTGCAACAGGAAAATTCCATTTGGATGTGATTTTTCAGCACAAATTGGGAAGAAAGTTGAAATACCAAAGTTTTATGAAGATCAGAAAAACTTTGACTCAGAAACATCAGAGTCAGTGCAATGCCTCATTAGTGTTGACTTTTCAATACTTCATGCACTTATTTTCTCTTCTGTGTGCCAGGATGCCCAGCCAGAATCTCTCCTGTGAGCTACTGTAGCCTTTCCTTTGGTAGATGCACTGCAGTGCATCATGGGCTATATCATCTGGTCAAAGAGTCTGGACCAGAGAGGAGACTAAGGCCTGAAGTATCCAAACCACAGTTTTCATGAACAGATTCCTGCCAAATTCATGGCCATCAAGGACTGTGAAATTTGGACTCCCCTGTGAAATCTGGTCTTTTGTTTACTCTTACCTTATACGGTGCAGATTTCCTGGGGTGAACCAGCATTTTTCAAATGCAGGATCCTGACCCATAGAGAGGTCACAGTATTGCTAAATTTAGTTCTGACCTGAATTCAGAGCTGGGTAGCTAGGAAGTGGCCGCTACTGGGAGGGTGCCTAGCTCTGAAGGCATCTCCTATTAGCCAGAGCATAGCAGTAAAAGAGGCAATATCACAATCACCCAACAACAGCCTTACGCCTCCCCCCGCCCCTTGTGTGAGGACACCAGAATTACAACACTGTGAAATTTCAGCTGTAACAATCTGAAATCAGGACATTTAAAATTTTTAAAGTCAGATAATTGTGAAAGTGACCAAAATTGACTAAATTTAGTAGGTCCATACTCATAAAGCATTGTTGTGGTTTAGGTGGCTGCAAACAATATTTACTCAACCTCATAAAAAGTTAATGGGATTTTTATTATTATTTTCCAACATCTAAAATTGTGCTAAAAATTGACATTTTCCCCTTGAAACTATACACTGTTCCTGCCCAGTTCCAGTGAAAAGAGACCCTCTTACAGAGCAGATCTTTTGTATATTCAGGAAGGTAAACAAGGAGTCCTATGGCACTTCTAAAGACTAACAAATTTATTTATCACATGAACTTTTTTGTGTGTAATCCCACTTCATCATATGTGCGAAGCAGAAACTGTAGAAGGTCAGGTGAATACATAAATACAAAGAAAGGTAAGTCACAAGGTCAGTTCAGTATTTTTTCAGCAAACCAGAAGAGTTGGTTTGATTCAAACAGCGTGGAACAACATGTGAGAATGTTAAAAAAGGGGAAAAATCACCTTTGGTAATAAATGAGCCATTCCAAATTCCCCTTCAGAGCTAATATACAAGTCTCAAATTTGCATATGAATTCCAACTCTGCAGTTTCATATTGAAGTTTTGTATATTCAGAATCACATTGACTCGTTTCCATAGCCTCCACAAAAAGCAGAGTTGGGAGATCTGACAGGTAGTGGGGGGGTGGGAAGCTGGCTCTTCACTCTCCACACATATACCAGCCATCACACCAGCGGTGGGAGAAGTTGGTGTCATTATTTGCAGCTGGTATAGGCCAACAGAGAGCTCTGTCTTAAGAACAGGAAAGAAGCTGTACCTCAAAGGGTGCCTCTGAAGCACAATGTCTCCCAGGGCTGCTCCTGGAGTGCTGAAGTTTACATGCTACCCCATTGCTTAGGGCTATGCCTAAAGTCACATTCTAGCCCTGTAGATCTACTATGCCTTTCTTTTTTTTTTTTTTTTTTAGTGAGTGCTTGGGAAAGCAATTATATACCTGAATTTGTGCTTTCACTGTACCTGCTTGTATTTAATTGCCAATGGACAAAAGGAGAGTGAATTCTGATTTTCTGATCAGCTCTTATCTTTTCATTAGAATAATGCTAGCATATGTATAAATTTGGGATAGTTGAACACCTATTATGCACTTTACAGCACTTAACAGACATGATCACAACAGAAAAATTCATTGATAATGAGCTTATTTCTTTTAAAACACATGAAACAGGAGCTGTGCTTATTAACAGGTATTCAGTGGCTATTAGAAGATCTGTGAACAGAATAATTATTAGACAGGTTAGAAGAAGTTATCTGGGGGTGGAAGAGGAAATAAATTGCTAGCTAACATTTTTAAAGACTACGTTAGGAACATCGGTTAAAAAAACCAGTGTCTTATCCTCCACAACCCTGTGTACGTTTACCACATTGCTTTTCATCCTTGAAAATCAGGTCTCCTTACTGGATAAAGAAAAAGAACAAAAAAAGTCTAGCTGGGGAATTAAAATTGCTTGAGGCAGAGCTGCTGTTCTCATCTTTTCAGACTCTGTGGCTTATTGCTATACAGATCTAAAGGCGTGTTGAATGTACGGTAAGTACAATGGCTGAACGTAGAAAGTTTAGTTCCTGTTGGCTTCACACCATCACTGAGTGAAGTATTTAAAAGAAAAGCCAGCAACAGATCCACTTAGTTTTGGGTCTATAGAGAGAAGGTCTGACAAAGACGCTGAACAAGTTCTCATGCATTTGGCTGATGAAAGTCCTATCTCTTGTCACTGAATGAATTTACAGAGGTAGCATCCAGTTAAGAGTCACAGACTGTGTACTCAAAACAAGGGAAATATCCACCATCGGTAAGCTAAAGACACCTTCAACCTGAACCTAATATAATAGATGCTCCTGGATGAGGACATGAAAGCAAATGAGGACAGACACAGGGAAGAAGTTTAAGCAGCAGGTCACAACTACCTTGAACTTAAGCTTGTTCTGCTGAATCCCCTATCAACTCCACTCCCCATGAAAGAGACAAAAGGTTCCAATGAGGGACCTTAATTTGCAAGACTTCAGCTATTCCCTTTTCCTACCAACAAAATCTCAACTGTTTTATGTCTGGGTACAAGCCTTTTGATCCATTATAGACAAGCTGGAAGTTGAGGCCAAGCAAACATTCATATAGTTTCTCATATTAAATTGCTAAATCCTACTCCTATTTAACCTAACTGTGTCTCCATGAAGGGATAGATAGAGAGGAAGAAAGCACCAGCCAATTTGGCCTGGTAGGAAAGATTCTTTCCTGACCCCAATAAACAGCTAATGCCTCAGACCCATAACCACAGCTCCAATCCTATATAACTAGGGGAAGTAAAGGTGGGTTCCACTAACGTGAGGCCACAATTAATAACTGTGGGCAGCAAGAACCAAATCAGCTATTTGTCTGGCCAATGGGCAGTGATGCAGCCAGGGTAAAAGTGGCCTGTCCCTGGGTACTCTTCCACTTTCATTTTAATAACTGGCCAGCACATTCTAAATCCATTCATGAATTTCATTCACTAAACCAGTGGGTGGTGGCACTGCAGTAATCTCTGCAGCCAGGGTATTTTAGCTACAGCTTATAACTGATACCGGTTTATCCCAATAGCTACATTGCTTTGCTTCTAGAGAACGAGTGTGGACAGATGAAGTAGTTTCCTGTTGATAGGTCTTGCACCATTCAAAGTTTATCTCTGTTATAAGGGGTGGCACTACAGCGGAGGACAAAGCACTGTGTAGAGGTTTTTTATGAATGGTTAAATATTGACCTTAAGCACAAAAGCAAAATTCTTATCTATATGTAACTGTCTGAGAGTTACCCACAATTACTTAATAAATAGGAACCATTTGTAGTAAAGAAGTGGGTTTCAAAACAATAAGCTAGTCTGTAATCTGTTTTGAAAGACTGTTACTGTGAGCAGAAGCACTACATTATAGTCCCTGTGACACATTTGCTGTGGTATGCTAGAATTCACAGTACTAACAAATAAGTCTGGATAGCCCTTAATTTCTGTTTATTAAAAAATAAGCATTAGCACATAATTTATTGTTGTCAAACAAGCTGATACAATCCAACAAAGCTAAAAATCATTCTAACATTATATTGCTTTTATTTTATGAAATATAGATGCATTAAAAATTTTTCAAATGAACATTACTTCTTCTGTAATCTGATTATATTAAAATTTTATTTTGGGAATGAGAAATACACTTGGCCACACAGATACAACATATTTCTTCTGTACCTCCCAGCACAAATTACAGCCAACATATCCACAAACATCAAAGCCCAGAACAGGTGACAAATTCAATAAACTTTATATACTGCTACAAAACTCTGCAAGCTGCTGCAAGGCTTTCAAGGAGTCTAGATTGCAGTGTAATTCTTAGTGTAGTTAGTGAGTTTGATCTTTTCTGGGAAAATTATGTTAACGGAAAGGTTTTCTCCATTGTTAGATTTCAGAAAACTATTCTTTTTCTTTCGTAGGAG
Organism: Podocnemis expansa; assembly: GCA_007922195.1. Classification (NCBI taxonomy): domain Eukaryota; kingdom Metazoa; phylum Chordata; order Testudines; family Podocnemididae; genus Podocnemis; species Podocnemis expansa. The sequence continues at coordinate 19,751,695 of ML681997.1, forward strand.
ATGACTGTATTTGGCATTAGCAAGCCATGTTTCGCATCTGGAGAAAAACACAATGGCAGTTGTACCCAACACAACAAGACAAGTAAGTAAGCCCAGAACAATGAAACATATCACCTGACTTTTATTAAGCAAGGGGTCTGTGTTTTGGATAGTTTCTTTCATTGTTATCTTCAAGACTTTGTGTTCTTGATGATGCACTGATTTTGGATGCACATGTGGGGGTAGATTATAACTGTGCCCATGTTTGGCCTCTGTATTCATATCATCATGGAGACTTGCATTTCTCTTGGGATATGCACAGGTTACACCAAAAAATTCTGGCTCACAAACACATTCAAATCCTACTTCAGGATGCTCATGACAGGTACCTCCATTCTCACATGGGCTGCTAGCACAGAATATGACACGGCTACTGCATGACTTGCCTGTATAGCCCATAGGGCAATGACAGTTGAAGCCTCCACCAATATCTGTGCATGTTCCTCCATTTTCACACGGGTTGGACTCACAGTCATCTACATCTATTTCACAAAAATTTCCAGCAAAACTAGGAAGGCACAAACAGGCAGCATGAGGTGCAAATCCATTATCATCAACACACGTTCCCCCATTCTGACAGGGAGAGCTGGAACACAAACAAAAACAGGTAGGTGATTAAAGAAAATGTAAGTGAAATAAGGACATATGCAACATCGCAGATAATTAAAAGCATTATTTTCTTTACAAGAGAATGAGCCATATCAATTGATGGTGGAACATCAGTGAAATTGCATAAAGGGTGAATAATGTCCAACATATTTATCAGTATACGCTCTCTCTAACATAACAACATTAATTACAGTCTCTTTTGCACATAATATTGTGAAATCCTATCTCAAGACATGTAAAAGTGGTTTTTGAATTGAAGCTGCCCAGTGTTCTGGCTGGTTCAATTTAGTGATCTGTGTATAGAGAGCAAAGATTGCCAGCATGGCTTCGTTTTTCCTCACTAACTAGTCAAAACACAATCTAGGCATTATATATTCTTTATAGAATATCAACAAACATAGCAGACTGATGTGGAGATGTTTATTTTTATTGTATGCCTATAGCATTGCAATAAACTACACATTCAAAAGCCTGGAAGAATTCTGGATGCTGTGAAACTTCAAAGCTCTGAAAACAATATAAATATTTGTTGTTTGAATAAATAAATAGAATATAATTTTGCGAAAAGAAATCACACAGAATCAAAAATGTATTTCAAGGGGTTTGAGGCAGCAATGGGTCTGGAGACTGGAAACAGTGATACAGAAATTTTCACATTTAGGACCAAGATTTGTACTGATCCAGGCCAGTAGTGTCCAAAAGTTGGTATCACCTCAAGACTGCTTGGTTGCCTGTGTGAAATGAGTTATCTTTATTCCAGTTCCTAGTAGATAGGTGTTCACAGTGCAAAAGCTAGCCCAGATAGCATCCTCCTTGATGGTTTCCACAGAAGAGCCAAGAACATGGGGACTGGACAGTGCTCTTTGTTCTAGAGGTGGGTCATTCGTCTCAGGGCCAGGGATACTGGCTGTTTTGCTACACCTTTTCTGTGGAAGGGAGGAGGATTTTATCCTACAGGAATAACAATTCAGCTCCTTTCATTGGAACTAAATTCACTTAAAAACTATTAACAAAGGACTGTACTAAGTGCTATCTGAGAAGACTCAGAGGAGCAAGGGTGGCAGCCAGCTAAGGGAAGTAGTACAAAAACAAAGAGCTATTGGCTACTCAAACTGAATGAATATAGTCAACACTGAAAAGATTCATGATGACTAGTTTCAAAAAGTTTTCTTGGACACATTTTTATTTACTGATTCTGAGGTAACCCTGAATAGCCCATTAGCTTTTAAATATCAATACATTATCACAAAACATGTTAAGCCAAAGAAGTTAATTTAGAAATCTTTGCAGAATGGCTGTCATCATAGGTTTGAAAACCTCTGTAACAGACATGACTACTTGTCGTCGGCAGCTTGGAGTAAAATCCTTCGTCACTGGAACGTCTAGAACTGGAATGCCCTCAAGAATATTGAATGGCTGAAAGTATACTGCCAACTTCCAAAGAGGCATCCCTGTTAGTCTAGTTCAGCAAAAATAGCAAGGAGTCTTGTGGCACTCAAAGACTAACAGATTTATTTATCACATGAGCTTTCATGGGAGAAAATCCCACCTTGTCAGATGCTTTGAAGATGGGGTAACTTACAGAATGGGATAAATCTGTTAGCCTTCAAGTGCCACAGGACTCCTTGCTTTTTTTTGCTGAAAGTATTCTGAATGCTTATGTAGTAAGCTGGGGCTCCCTTCCTGCCAAGCCAAGGAACTTTGAAATTAAAAAACCAGAAAACTGCAAAATATCTGTGTAGACTTTTCATTGTGATTGACTGAGTTTTGTCTAATGGCTTCTGGAAGCTGAGGCATCCCACTCAAAATATACTGAAGCACAGCTTTACAAAGGACCATTTTGGGCTTTCAGATACCATAAGGTACTTTGGCCTGGCTATGTACTGAACCTGCTGTGAATCACTCAAACAGTAATACATTGTCTGATATCAGCTTTTAAGCTTTCAAACTTGGCTTGTCCCTTCACCCCAGAGACACAGGCCAGCTCCAGCAGGACCATGGGGTGCAGAACTGTCATGAACTAGCTGGTCAGAACAGAAGCATTTCCATGATGAGCTTCTGGTGGAAATTCTGGACAGGGTCAACAGGCAGGTGCAACAGCAGAAGCAAAAAGACTTACAGCAAGTGGAAAGGCACAGATAAGTTGCAGCTTGAGAGAGCTGAGTTTCACCATATGAGAAGCTTACAAGTACAGTTTCTAGAGCCAGAATGTCCATTGAGGGAGGAAGAAAGAGCCCAGCTGTTATCATCCACATCCTCTGATACCCCAAAAATCTCTCAGATTCTGTCCAGTAAGTGAAACTTCATGTGATTTTATCTATACCCCTGCCACCAGCACCACTATGCTCTTGTGCAGCAAAGTATTCACAGTGGGTTTTTTTTTCCTTCAGCCATTTCTCACAAGGTCAGGGAAGACCAGAGGTCCATGATATGGGAGCACAGAGCACCCTTGCTTTGTGCTACGAGTTGTGATAGATGTACTTTCTATTTGAGTGTATTGGTACATAACTGTCATGAGTCCATTCAGAGGCAAATGGTTCAAGCTTTGACTTCTTCCAAATTAAGCCACAATAACACAGATACCACTCAGGACACAGACATCCAAATGTGACTGTAAACAGCACTTAAGGGATTTCAAAGAACATCCAACCTCCATTCTGCACCTGTTGAGTGTGTAACTGAACCTTCCTTTGCAGGCCTGAGACTAGGATATGGTTTTATAACCCAAGGCAAAAGAGGATAGATGGGATTCCTAGGATAACAATAGGAATGTAACTTTATTTATGGCAATCATTAGGTCAGAATATTGTCCCAACCTGTCCTTGAATCATGGAATCATAGAAAGTGGAAGGAACTATGAGACCCCATCAAGTCCAGTCCCCTGCACTCATGACAGGGCCAAGCACCCCCTTAAGCATAGACTCCCAATCACTGAAAAACCCTGGAATCATGAACTTGTGCAGTGCAGTCTACTTTAGTATCAGTAAATTGTCCACAGTGGTTCACTAGGGTCTGCATAGGAATGGAGCAATACTCTTTGCTGTTCCTGTGCTCCTTAAGGAGACCAAACCTTGAGCACATGAATGCTATCAGTGGCCCCAGTGCAATCTGGAAGCTCCATTCTTTCCAAACCAGCAATTATTTAGGATATTGTTTATGTTCACCAGCTTTGGGTAAATCACCCACCTGACTGCTTCTGCAGCTTCAGCAGCCACTTTACCCCACATACAATTTTCCAACATCAAACTGTTTGTCAACAGACCTGTAGCAGTTTGGAGTAACCAACTTCCAGATGTTACAGTAACCTGCTTCTGGATTAACACTGCTATCCACAAGTGTGTCATGACACTGGAAGGATGGGGCAAGCTGCTAACAAAACTCCAAAAATGTAGCTTTTTTTTCATGCAAAAGTTCTGGACCCACTGATGGTCATCTCAGGTCTCTGTGATGATGTGATCCCACCAGTTTGTACTTGAGGTCCTACTTCAGAAGTACTGGTCTACATTGGGCATCAGTGGCTACAAAGAAAGTCACAAGCAGCAGCATCTGGTTCAATTTTTCCATGTCTAGATCATCTTCCTCCATTGTCAGGCACCTTCAATAGGTCAGAAACTACTATTAGACTGTCCACCAGCATCTCATGAACACACTGACCATTTGCTGAGTCTGAAGTGAAAAAATGGGGACTCCACTTTGCTGGCTCTGGTTGCTGGGAACCTACAGACCTAAAAGATGGCTCACGAGGATCTGTTTGGAACTTGGAAAGCTACATCAACTTTCTGTAACATATGGGTTGGATAGTCAAGTTTCCTCACATTGCACCATGAAACAAGCAAGAGTGTTCACAGCTGCAAAAGGTTCTGGGAAGCCTGGGATACTGTAGTTTGACTGAGAGCTTTGTACTGCAGTGTGGATGCTGGAGCCCAAGTTTGGGGCCCAAATTTGGGAGTTTTAAACATAGGTTTAATAGGCAATGTGGATGCTGAAGCCCTGGGCATAGAAACCAAGGATCCACAGATTCATGTCCCACTAGCCCTGGGTTTACACTGCAGTGTAGACATATCTTCTAGCATTTCATTTGAGAAATAGTCATCAATAGCTCCCCTATTGGCATTTCTAGTTTTCATGGAGGACAGAAGCATTGAAGGGCTCCCCAGAAGTAACTGCACACTATGGTAGAGGAAAAGGTTGCTTTTTCTTTGTTTTCACCAGATGAAATAAACTATTAGTGGCTGTGACCTTTTCCCACTGGAGCTGGGAGTTGAAGGGAAAGCTCCTGTACGTGTGGAATTGCAATGATGGGGTGAGGAAACAAGAGTGGATTTTTCTATTGTTTCAGGATTTGACAGAAGTGAAGTTCTGTACAGTTAGCAGATGGAGACTGGTGAGGTTGAAGGAGTAAATTATGGGAGCCAGAAAATTCTGGCCATGATAACAAGACTCATTATAATGTCTGGTTAAAACAAAGAATGGCAGATTTAGTTGTCCCATGGTCCTTTGAAACTGGGTGGTGAGGGAGTCCCTTGAAAAGTCCAGCAATCTCAGATTCTATATTGTGAGCAGATACTTGATGGAACAAAATAGATTCCTCCTAAGGTTAGATCATCAACTAGAGCTGGCCGGGATTTTTCAAATTTTATTAAAAAGTATTCACAAATTTTTTCACCGTTTTTCAAAAAGTTCTGTCCACATCTATATCATTAAAATATAGTGACAGCTGAGTCATGGATGAAATGTGCATCCAAAAAGCCACAGTAAGACAAGACTCACAGGGAATAGGTTCATTAAGGAATAGGTTCATTCTTTTAAGTCTGTTTTCCCCCAGAGTAATTTGAGTTCAACCATTAATACAGCACTGCATATAGAATATGTTGTTTCAGAATACTGCCAGCTTTCCTCAAGGAATAAATGTTTGAATTTCACTAAATTAGGTCCCTTCAAACTTTTTGTTTCTGTTTCAGCCTCTGAATGTTTATCTGTCCCAATCTTTTACTACATGCTTAATAAGAGCAAGTATCCATAACTGAGACATTACACCCTTAATTGACTTTTGTTTATTGATACTATTTTCCTTTAATTTGTACATTATACAAGATTTACCTTACAGTACAGGTCTAAGGAATAGTTAGCGTCTGGCATGCAAACACACACCAGTTGTCTGCTTATCTATTTTATGGGTCATGCTGTCAGACATGTGCACGTGTCTGCTTAATTTGTCCACGTAGATTTTGTGGTTGCATATTTGTTTGTGTCAACTGAGCTACAAATGACTAATTAAACACATGACTGACTATTTTTACCCATGCTTACTGTGACTGCTTGAGGAAGTCTTCTCAACAGTCAGCTAGATACATATCTGGTAAAGGGAGTCCTTATAAGTCAGTGGAATTTTTTCTCTGGGTTTTTTTGGACTTTGGATCAGGCCCAATAGATCTCGGAAGGCCAATTGGGCACTGTCATAACAGAGGTTAATGGAGGTGCCTGAGCTGGGGATCCGTTGGTAGGAATGAGAAGAAACTGCTGGAAAGCTGTTCTGTGCAATAGCCTTTCCCTATCAAACGCAACCCTCTCCTCTCTGTCTCATTCAAATATTCACTCTGTTGACTTTGAGAGTCTTTCAACATGGCAACTGGGGGCGTACTTCCCAGCTTGAATAGATGGACACCTACTAGATCTTGTAGCCAGGGTAGCATAGGTCATGCCCAAGGTCAGCCACCCAAGCGTGTATCTGAGGAAGAAGCCACGTGGATTTGCACTACCCAAGCAGCTACCGGTGCTATAACCAGCTACACTACTATTTTTAGCTTGTTAGTTCAAGCAGAACTAGTACGTCTGTCTACTGAAGCTGGGAAGCACAGTTACACGGGAGGTTTTTAAGATCAGATTGGACAAACACCTGTCATGGATGGTTTGATGGGGGTACTTGGTCCTGCCATAAGTGCAGGGAACTTGACTCGATGACCTGTCATGGTGCCTTCCAGTTTCTATGAGTCTATGGTTCTAGCCACAGTGTCAGCATACCCTTGGAGCATTCTGCCGTGATCATCTCCTTGGACAGGCATTTTGGGAAGCTACAGATTTGGTGGGTTTAAATGAGCAGAAAGGCAGGGGTTAGGAGGACTGTGGCTAGTTAGAAGCAAGAAACCCTCTGTCCTCTAACTGGCTAGGGAAAGCAGTGATCTCCCTAACCCCATCTCTTCCTTTGCTGATGTAATGAAAATGTCTCCTCCTATTTAACTACTTCACTGAGTGTAGAGTTTTGTGGCAGTTCAGATATGTTGGTGCTGCCAACTTGGTTCTTTTGTGCTGAAGGAGGCTGATGATTGTCTAATGCTGTTTTTGTATTAACTGAACGTATTTTTAATGATTTGTTAAGAGCACCTAGAACACAGGATAGGTGTTCTTTTGCTGTTGGAATTTTAAAAAAACCAAACATTATAATCTTCGATATGTGCACTCTAGAATATTTGAGGTTCAAATTATGCAGACAACTCACGCTAAAAATTTGACCATATTTATATAATAGGAATACATCACAATTAGTAAATTTGAGGCTAGAAAGTAATATGGTAGAAACTGAAGTATCATCCAAGCTTGAAAGTCATATGCTACAGAGCAAACATTTTATGATTAAAGAAACCCAGAGAAAAATTTAGCAGAGCTGTGTATTTATATCAGAAATCAATATTTACCCATTAATAATGCAGGGCCCTTTTTTTAGTTGGCAGTTTTTTCCTGTAAATCCGTTGGCACACAGACAAATGTATCCTCCATCTCCAGTCTCTATGCATGTTGAGTTATTGGTGCAGGGTTTTGAAGAACACGGGTGAATATCTGTGTTAACAAAAATAGACCGTTTTGTTATATCAAAACACCATTAGTCATAATGTTAAATATTTAGCACATGAGAAAACAGGATCTATTTTATCATTAAAAAAGCCATTAAATAGTAAACAATGCAAAAAGAGTAAACAGATTTTTCAAGGTCCTTTATCCTGCATTTTATGTCTTGATTTATTCTTCCCTCTAATGGAGGGCTGAGTATTCAGTTACTTCATAGGTGCTGTCAACTTGCTCCCCACCCATTAGCTCTCACTTTGTAAAATACACTTGGATTGTTCCACTCTGTGACTACAGGATCTTAATATAAAGCTGAGAGGGAAGAGAGAACTACTGATTACTAAAATCACCATCTGATATTTTCCTAGCTAATCCCTGTTGTTATTCAGGTAAAGGAATGGGCAATGTAAAAATGACAGATTTACAAATTTCTCCAGATTTCTTGAGGTGTGCAGTGCCATACATAAGCACTTTACATTGTAAAAGAGACAACCAGTATTTGTAAGTAACAAAACACAGGCTTTGTTTAGGGATTTAGACATTCTGGGAAGAAAGGTTGTCAGCAAACGCCAATTTGGTTGAAATTGAATCCTTTTGTGAGAAAGGGCTGGTTTCAATGAGGCATTCATTGGAAAGGCTTCTTGGGTCCTGGATGGAAATTCTGGTCAAAACTAAGGAGATAGACCCCACAATAAGTAACACCTCAGTGATTATAGCACTCCTTTGCGATGCGGAAAACCCAGGCTCAAAGCCTTGTTCTGCTTGATGTGGGCCTGGGTCTCGCAGGGCCTATGATGGCTTTTCAGTTTTTCCTGTTGGATCTATATGACTGTGTATACCTAATAAAATATTTATTGGGCCAAAGAGAAAGAGAGTTTGACTTTATAGCTTGGGGGTTAGGGCATTCATCTAACATGCATGACACAAGAACTGAACTTGGATCTTTCAAATCTCATAGAGACGCCCTGATGACTGGGCTGTTGGGTACTGTCGAGGGTCCCTTGTTTTCATGAAAAACTTTGAAAGATCTCACTTTCATTCCAAAGCAGAATGGGAAAAATTTGTGGGATTGCAAAACCACGTCCAGCTCAGCTTCATTAAACACCTTTGAACCTCAACTTGTTCCTCTTTCTGCAGTATAATCCTTGCCAGTTGGCATTTACGCCTTTCATGATGGTGCCAGAAGAGCAGACCCTGTCATATTTTTGCACTGTAAGTCATGCATATGATCTTTCATAATTACCCTCTTGGATTAAGTCTCCTCCAGAGCAACTACTGAAGATTTAATAACCAATAAATAAATAAATGCATGTTTGACCAATGGTAACATGGCAGCTGCTGTGACGTACTGAAACTTTCTGTCAGGTCTTGCAGGCTCAAGCACAATTCTGAGTTACTATACTATGAGTATTCTTTTCTCTCAAGTAATAAATGGAGATGTCTGAAGGAAGACTGAAGGAACTAGGCTTATTTAGCCTGCAGAAGAGAAGATTGAGGGGGGATTTGATAGCAACCTTCAACTACTTGAAGGGTTGCTCCATGGAGGATGGAGCTCGACTGTTCTCGGTAGTAACAGAGGGCAGAACGAGAAGCAATGGTTTCAAGTTACAGCTGGGGCGGTCCAGGCTGGATATTAGGAAAAACTTCCTTACTAGGCGAGTGGGGAAGCATTGGAATAAGCTGCCTCGGGAGGTGGTGGAATCTCCATCTCTGGAGGTGTTCAAGTCCCAGCTGGACAAAACACTGACTGGGATGATCTAATGGGAGTGGTCCTGCTTTTTCTGGCAGAGGGTTGGACTAGATGACCTATGAGGTCCCTTCCAACCCTATGATTCTATGATTCTATGTCAGGAGTATTAAATTCTACTTCCCACCTAAACGCACAGGACAGCATCAACTTAGAGGGCTATCATGAGGCAATGTAAAATATTAACCAGATAGGAAGGCCTGGGAGAAGGAAGAGAAACCTTATGGTATGTGGACTTAGGAAGGGGCCTTGTTTTAGGATTTTGAGTTTTATTTGCAGTTTATTTCATATTTGGCAAAGAAAAAACTTGAAGGGAAGTTTTATCTGAACATTCAAATGGGGAGACTACAGTGACTGCCATGGAGAAGGGGGTGTAAACCTAAATATGGATGTGAAGTTGGATCTTGTAAAGTGCTCTGTACCATGGCCTTGATCCAAGAAAGTGCTCGAGCATGTTCTCAACTTCAGGCATGTGAGTAAATGGCTGCGGGTTATGTTTACATAGGAATAAAAAACCTGCAGCTTGCACACGTCAGCTGAGCAAGGCTCATGGAATTTGGACTCTGAGGCTGAAAACTTTCAGTGCAGACATTCAGGCATGGACTGGAGCCTGACTTCTTCTGGGACTCTGCAAAGATGGAACCTGAGCCTGAACATCTACACAGCAATTTTTAGTCCTGCAGCCTGACCCGTCAACCTGAGTCAACTGACCTGGCCCAGCTGCAGCCTTGCCAAGAGTTTTTATCCCCATGGAGACGTACCTTGAAGGTAGGTATTCAGATTACAGGCCTGGTTCAGGCCATTATAAAGAAGTTATATCATTTACAGTTTTTAATGCAGCCTTATACCTCTGAAGTGCTGTCCATTTATGAAGTTCCATTATCAACAATAAACATGAACACTGCTGCTGGTCTGTTTCCTTGTATCAGGCTGGACCACAAATCTGAATACTACCAAGCTTTAGGAAAGCTCAGCCTGGATCTTAACTATGAAGTATGCCAAACACTATTAAAAACAACAGCTATGTAATAAGACGACTTAGCAAAACTATAGAGGTGCATGTTCTAAAACTAGTCAAACTGGAAACCTCCAAGATGCACAATGAATCCAATGAAACTTGAGCAAAAATACATCAATGCAGTTCAAAATCATTTCCTGCTACCTCCTTGTTTAACAAGCAAAGTAGCTGCTTAGCATATGTGCACATTTTTAAAGTACAGACTGTTTGGATTCTATAGCTGTCTGACTACGGACCTCATCAGCTTTTCTACTATCAAGTTTTGCCGTCCTTTCTCACTAGCATTCTCTCTCCCTTTCAATATCCTTCCTTCCTTACAACATTGAAGCAGTGACTGTAAACAGAAATGTCATAGCAAACCTATGCACCTTTTCAGCTTCCAAAAATGGAGGACACTGAGGCACTGCAACAACTTCCCATCTCAAAGAGACATTATTCATGAACCTTCTCAATTCTCTAGAGCAAGAGTAGTCAAACAGGCAGATCACAGGTCAAATCTAGATCACCAGATGCTTTTATATGGGTCCCCAATTTTTTTTTATTTACTTATCATCATTTTTATTATTTTTGTATTTTCTCTAGAGTTTGGATCTTGACTGTAGGTTGACCAAAAAATATGAACCTTGACAAAAAATAACTGGTTACCCCTACTGTAAAGCAACATAAGAAATGTACGTTTTAATCACGGTTTGTTCTGATGTGTAGTTAAAGCTATAGACTGCCAGCAGCTACAAATGCCAGTTTAGATATATTTTTCTCATCTCTATGATATAATGGTTGTCTACCCTTCTCACATGCAAAGATAAAGTGTTAGCAGATTCTTTTACAGGTAGGAGTCTAATATTTTATACTGAGGTACAAGATAGTATTTAGTATTTCCGTATTAAAGTCAGTTATACATACATGCAAAATGACCCTAAACTGGGCAGGAGCCTCTTATTGGTTTTACAGAATTTCCTCATTTTTCCTAACTTGTTCAAATCTGGATTAGTGGCATGTGTTAATGAGTTACAGCACTTCATCACAACTTTATACAAGCAGGCAGCTGCCACCAACTTTCTGGCAGAGGTGTCTAAACACCTGTGAAAATCTGACAGATAAGAGCTCAAATTTAATTGAAAGACTATGGGAGTCAGGCACTTAAATCACTTAGGTCAGTGGTTCTCAAACCATGGACTGGGACCCAGTACTGGGTCACAGATCCTCAGACACTAGGTCGTGGTACCCCCGGCTGCCACTGCCAAAAGACTGGAATGTATTGCTCAAAGATGTAATTGTTGGGTCACAGGCGTAAATGATGTTTGTTTCCAACTGAGTCCCAAGAAAAAAATGTTTGAAAACCACTGACTTAGGTGACTTTCAAAGTTTTACTTAATGAGAATTGCTTAATGAATAAGAATGATTTCTTCAATAACAAGTTGCGGAACATGGCAACAAACAATAAGTTTTGATGAATTAAAAAATCATGAAACCCAGAAGACTGGCAAAACGTATGAGCCCAATTATCTTCTAACACTGGTTTAAACCCATATAACTGCATTGAATCACTCGAATTTCTTTTGATCTACAGTGGCTTGATTGAGGGAAGATCTGAGTGTGGCACTTCCAGTAGTTCAATTCAAATCTGTTACTAGGAAATATTCAGTCAAGCACCAAACTCATGTATTGATTTCAGCTGATATCACTGTATGTTCAGAATGCTGGGTAATGAATCATTTTAACTGATTTAACACAACCAGGGAGAATTCTCACTTTCATGGCACCAGGGTAGAATGTATTATTTACCATCTGTATGTGACAATCAGTTACAATAGAATTAGGGTTTTATGGATAATTCTCGGAATACCCATGACTATATTATAGAAGAGATTCTATATTTTCACTTAAAAGATGACTACGTAAGGGTTTTTTCCCCTGTTTGCCTGCAACCCCAAATTCATGTTTCACGTTTTGAGTCAAATATTTACTTTAGAAAGAAAAGTTCCAAAGGGACAGCTGTGTTAGTTTAGTTAAGTAAAACAAACAAGGAGTCCTGTGGCACTGAAAGACTAACAAATTTATTTATTGCATAAGCTTTCAGGGGAAAAAATCAGGGCATCTGACCAGATGGGGTTTTCTCCCATGAAAACTCATGCAATAAATAAATTTGTTTTAAGTGCCACAGGACTCCTTTTTTGTTATCCAGGGAAAAGCATTTGCACATTTTCAACACCAGATGGAGCTGCAATCACTTCACTTAATCTCTGGAAAATTATGTTGCTCTATTAAAAGGAAAGTATTTGCAAACCTATATCGCAAAGGCTGCCAACCCATCCTTCTTCACAGATACATTGCCATGGTTTGGCACAGCTGCCATGCAAACAACCAGGAAATGGAATACACTGATTACAAAGATCTCCTTGCCAGCCAGATTGGCACCTGAAATAGATACAAGATACAGACTTAAAAAAGAGTACTGGGTTGTTCTCCTTTTAAAAAGCACTCACATACACAAAACTGAATTTGCAATGATAACTGCTACATGTAACACATTTGAAAAAAAACTGAAAACAACGAGTACTTAATGAAAGATTTTCTTTTCATTCTTTACAATAATTCAAACTTCAGATGGAAGTAAAACAAAACCCTGAAAGAACTGTGCCTACTTAGATATCCTTTTTATAGGCACTCCTAGGATATTTTAAAGAAATTCACTTATTCTTACAAACATGTAGTTTCTTTAGTATGTTCATATGATTCTAGTCACAGTTTGTTAGTAGACAGCTGTTTCTTTCAGCATCACATTTTTTAATCTTTGTAACTTCTCTTTTTTTTTTTTTTGAAAACAAGAAACATGTATTATTGAAACTGTCAGTTCCTTCACTAAAAACCTCAGTCCTTCAAATCTCTTTACCTGCATTCACTAGGAATTTCACAAAATCCATTCACTGGGTGGCAGCCAGGTTTGCAAGCAATGCCTGGAAGAAAGATTTGGAAAGTGTCGTTACTGAAAATCACATTCTGCACAGATGCATTAAACCAAGCATCATGTATATACAATTTTACTGTGTTCACATCCGGTAAAAACAATATAAATACACTTGTCTCACAGCAATTCAACTAATGCACCCAATACACAACCGGAATGGCAGTCCCTTAGAATAACACCATTTAAACCACTTCAGCTTAAGCAAAACTTGTGCAAAGTTCCTAATATCTTCTTACATAAAATTGAAAATTACGTAGAGGGACTAAATGATTTTTCACAGGCTACTCCAATTGCCCTATTTCTGAGCTACCCGGAGTCCAAAAGCGCCTTTAGAAAGAAACAATTTGCACCCCAAATATATATATCTATTTTGATCAACCAGGCTGTGTTACAAAGAAACACTGGCGCTGACCAACTTGCAGGCGAGCAGCAGAAGCTAAAAAGTCGCATTTTACTCGCCGGCAGCCCAGTGCAAATATTTCAGTCTGTTGAAGAGCAGGAATCTCCAAGGCGGCCAGTCACTTTGGCAGGACTGTTTTATTTGCGGCAGGTAGCCGCTCCTCACCCCGTGAGACGCAGAGCATCTTTGCAAAGACCCCTAGGAGAAAAGGCAAACTTGGAAGGAAGGGGAGCGAGAAAGCCCAGGCAGTGGGGTTTTTTTAAAAAAAAAGAGAGAGAAAAGAAAAAAACCCGAAAAGCAAAAAACTAAAATCAGCGCAAGCAGCTCTGGAAAGTTTTCCCCCCCGCCCGCGCCGTCCCCATTCCCGGCCAAAGGCAGCCCGTGCCGCCGCAGAGGACGGCCGCGTTGTGACACGAGTAGCCAGAAACACGCGACTCCCGGCGCCGAGTCTCACCCGGGCCGAGCGGCAGCAGGAGGAGGCAGCAGCAGCCGCAGAGGAAGGGACCGGCCTGGAGCCCCATCCCCGGGCAGGGCGCCGGGCTGCGCAGCCGGCTCGGGCATCAGCCACCCGCCCGCCGGCGGTCCCTGCTCCGGCCGGGCACCTCCCCGGCAGCGGGCGCGGAGCCTGCGGCTGGCGGCGGAGGGAGAAGGAGAAAGCTGCCTCCCAGCCCTGGCAGAGCCTCTTAGGGGATCCGCTCGCACCGTCATGATCAGGCTCCTCATTCAACTTGGCCAGGAAGGGAGTGGGGGGGAAGGAGGGAGAAAAGGGGCCTCCCTCTTCCGCAGGTTGCCAGCCTCCAAACCTTTGAGGGTTTACTGCCCTGAAGAGCTGGGGTGGGGATGTGCCTGTATAGAAATAGATTGTACCCAGCGGGTAAAGGTTTCACTTGCCGGGTTAGTCTGGGCCAGCAAAAAAAGCAAGGAGTCGTGGGGCACTTTAACAGATTTATTTTTCGCATGAGCTTTCGGGGGAGAAAATCCCACTTCGGCAGGTGCTTCCAAGGTGGGTGATAGTCTAGTCCAGCAAAAAACCAAGGAGGCGTGGGGTATTTGCTTTTCACCGCCCTGACTTGAAAAATGCCAGGAGCAAGGTAAGGGTGGCACTAAAGTGGCTCTGCCTGCTGCTCTGGACACCGGAAGTGGGCGGCAGGAATTGTTTTAGCTGTAGTTAGATGATGGGTTGGGGTCTCTGGGGGTGTGTAATAACAGAAATGATAGTCTAGTGGCCAGCGCCACTGCTTAGTATACAGCTGGTCCTGGGCTCAAACCCAGAGCATTGGACGCAATGATCTCATGAGGTACTTTCTAACCCTCTGATTCAATTCAAGGATCCAAAAAGGTGGAGGGTTAGTCCAGCTGAGTAAAACAAACAAGGAGGCCTGGTGCACTAACAAACATGTTTACTGCATGAGCTCTCTGGGAAAAAATCCCACTTGGTCAGACACTTTGAAGAGCAGCACAGTTTTACAATACAAGAAGTCATTCTGAATGACATTTTACTTCTACTGATGCTAACACTGCTGAAACTGTATTTTTTATTTTTATTTTTTTACTGACTGGCAGTAAATTTTAATGAGGGTTGGCTACCCTTCACCCCCCACCCCTTTTTCCTGGGGCTAACTTTGTTTCAGAGGAGGGTCCTCCCTGCTCCTCAGGAAGCTTGGGGCTGGTGCAGGAGGGGGGTGGCCTGCCCAGGCTGTGGGGGAAAGCAGTGGGGCAGGCAGAGGTCAGTTGGAGCAGAGCAGGGGTCACATCCTGCCCCCTTCCCCAATTGCTTCCCTGCACAGTCCTGTGCCTCTCCGGGTGGACAGGGAGGATCAGTGAGCAGGACTGCGAGACCCACAGCTCTTGCTCTGACAGAGCGAGATCCATGCTCCATGCCAGCTACCTGACCTTTCCATGGATTTCAAAGAGCGTGTATTGGTTTAGCTTCCGCGGACGCGTTTATTCTCCAAAAGCCACGCACAGCCATTCTGAGAGTTCACTCATCCTCACCTTCCTCACTGCCTAACTCCTCCTTCAAGTGGGATGGATGGATGGATGATTTCAGAACAAGGCCATCGTGAGGACACCTGACTGGTTAGCTCCACATTTTCCAGAGCGGCTGCCTGTTTGGGGTGTGAAATTATGGCATCCTGAATCTTGGCAGCTTTTGTAATTTGTGGCGTTGGTGTCTGGGTAACCTGGTCTTTTCCCTGCAAGTTGCAAAAAACCTTGCAAAAGAAAAAAAACATGCTGGTAGCCTTCTTTGCTTATTTATTGTGCTGAAAGGCAGGTCTTCAATAATTTGGGGGATGTGAGGAGAGGTTGAAAAGGTAACCACTCTCCTCCCCCCATGCACTTTTCCACTAGAATTAACATGCTTTGTCTGGCCTATGAATTCTGTGGATGATTGAAAAACTAATGTGATTGACCTTACAAGGGACAAGAAAATGAAATCTGGGCAATTGTAGTAGAAAGGGGATTTTGATGGACTAGTTTAAACTGTTGCATTGGTTACTGCCTGTTTAATCCAAGACTGCCCACACACAGTTGGCTAGATTCTTTCTCTAAAGCTCCAACTCTAGGTTTCTAGTCCTCCAAATAGGACTCCAGCAAAAACAGGGAAGACAAAATTTGGTATGTAATTTTTCAACGATTAAAACCCTTTCATTAAAAGAATAGGGGAGGGGAGAAGACAAGCATCCTCCTTTGAAGGGTCAGCTTGAACTGTTCATGTATTTTTCTACGACAGTTCCCCCCTATACTTTTCCATTTTTAGCTCAGAGGTGCTACCCCACAAATGTCTTTTGCTAATGGTCTTCTTTTAAATAAACTGTCGGTCATGCCTTAATTAGTGCCCTTTAAGATTCCCCAGCCTGTTTTTTCCTCACTGGTTGATTTAATGCTTCTTTCCCTCAGATCTTCTTTGCTATTTTGTCAACATTTATGTGAAGGACGTGGAAGCTTCCAGTAACATTTAACTGATTTAACTCCTCTACTTATGCTATATTGATATCTTCATCAGCAGGACCCATGGCAGGGATGCTCCTGAAGATTTCCACAGAGATTTCAACAATTTTCACCCCACAATCAAATTGGGCCTGGAACACTCCACACAGAAGATCCATTTTCTGGACACTACAGTACAAATTAGGCATGGACACATCAACACCACTCTATAACGAAAACCTACTGATCGGTATAGTTATCTACATCCCTGGAGCTTCCATCCTAAACACACCACACGATCCATTGTCTACAGCCAAGCCCGAAGATAGAACCGCATTTGCTCTGATCCCTCAGACAGAGACAGACATCTTCAGGATCTCTATCGAGCTCTCTTAAAACTACGGTACCCACCTGGAGAAGTAAAGAAACAGATTGACAGAGCCAGATGGGGATCCTCAGTCAACTGCTACAGGAAAGGCGTGAAAAAGAAAACAAAAGAATGCCACTGGTCACCACATACAACCCTCAAGTTGGACCTCAACAACAGACCATTAAGGACCTCCAGCCTTTTTTAAAAGATGACCCCTAACTGTCTCTAGCCTTGGGAGACAGACCTCTCCTCACCTACAGACAACCCCCAAACCTTAAACAGATACTCACCAGCAACTACAGACCTAACAACAGAAACATTAAAGCAGGCACATATCCCTGCAACAAACCATGCTGCCAACTCTGTCCACATATCTGCACTAAAGACACCATCATAGGACCTAATCAAGGCAGCTACTCCATCAAAGCATCCTTCACCTTCTCATCCACTAATGTGACTTATGCCATCATGTGCCGGAAACGCTCCCATGCCTTATACAGTGGACAAACAGAACAAACCCTGTGCAAAAGACTTAATGCTCATAAAACTGATATCAGAAATCATAACACAAAAATAACAGTTGCTGAGCACTTCCATCTTCCTAATAACTCCATTGATGACTTGTTAATGATGGTCATCAAGGAAATCAATGGGACATCAAGACTTCAAAGAGAAATAGCTGAAATCAAATTAATATGTAAATTAAATTGTGTGAAAACAGGGCTGAATCATGACTCTGCTGTTGAGATGTAACAATACTTTGTCTGGAAAATACTTTCCGTCACAAGTCCTGAAGGGAAGATTGGCAGGCACTATATGCAGTCAGGAATCATGATGGCACAAAGGATGCTAGTCTAGTCCAGCAAAAAAAAAAAAACCAAGAAATTGTGTGGCACTTAAAGACTAACAGATTTATTTTTCACATGAGCTTTCATGGGAGAAAATCCCACTTCATCAGATACTTTGAAGATGGGTGAACTTAGAAATTGCCAAAGGGTGCTGTCGTACCTACTCTGAAAGTGGAAGAATTGCAGAATTCCATTTTAAGAGATGGGAAAACACAAGACAGTACCATATATATACTCTTATTCTGTGAACACTTGCATTACTAAAATGAATGCCAGTAACTCATGGCCAACCTTTCTGATTTTTTCACACATTCACCAATTTATACTCTGGTGGTCAGAAGTATAGACAGGGTGGCTTATCATCTAATTAAGTTTAGATATTATGGCTCAAAAATTTTCTGTGTAATTCAGAAATCTGTTTTATGCTGCATGTTTGGCTGTACCACTTAGCCAACAGATAATCTAGGTAATTAAAATGTTTTTACATTTGTACACATATGCTTTAATTCACTAATGCTCTATTTTTCAGAGCAATTTCATCTTTTTATTGTACTGTACATCAGAAAAGCCTCTGATTATTTGAATTAGGAAATAGCTCCTTTCCTCTGTCTTTGCCACCTGGAATAATCCTGACTATTTTAAATCTCGGAGGTGAGAATATCTTCTGCTTATGTGGAGACTATTAAATCCAAAACAAACTTTCAGCACAGTAGTTCCAATATTCTGGGAATCCACAGTAATTCTCCTCTCTACATTATTCCACCTGAGCAACTGAATAGCAAACTATTGTCACTCAGCTCAATAGCTACATACAGCTGTCAGAAACATTCTCATCCAGCCTTTTTTACAGTCACTGAAAACTGTCAGACCTGGGTTCTGGCAAACCAAGAACACCCTGTTGCTGATCTTTGAAATGTTTGTGCTAGAAACTGCAAGCAAAAGCATTTCATTTAACCTTTGCCAGCATAACGAGACACAATGTAAGTGGGTTGCTTTTCATGTACCTAGATCTCAAACCATTCAGAGCTTTGAAGATTGTACCCAACACCCTGAACAGTGTCTAGAAATTAATGAATAATTAGTACAGATTACTGAGCAATGGTTTTTTAAGGTTCCAACAGTCCCTCAATTTTAGAAAATGGATTATTGCCCTGTGCACCAGGAGAAACCTCTAGCTGGCCTTCAGAAGTTTCCTTATGAAGAATATAGGATGGAAAGCCATCATAGAGGTGTCGGAGGCAAAGATTAGAGTAGCTGAGTCAAGATGAGACAGGAAACTGCTCAACCTCAGACAGTAATGTACCTAAATACGCATGAATGCCCATTTTCACAAACTAAGAATCAAAAGTTCCAGAGGGGTAGCCATGTTAGTCTGTGTACAGCAAAAACAATGAGAGTCCTGTGGCTCCTTAAAGAGCAACAAATTTCTTTGGGCATAAACTTCCATGGGCTGCAACCTACTTCGTCTGATGTATGACAAAGAATCCCAAAGCAGCAAAGGGTCCAGGAAAGCCTTGAAGCTGTGAACTGCTTTTGTGGAGGTACCCATCCATGCCTCCTCCACCCACTGAACTCCTGGGGTGGAGCCACACATTTCTCAGCCTACAAAATAAAACAGGTAGTGTTCAGTCACTTGTGATCCTTTCTTCCTAGGGCTTCGCCGGGTCCTAACTCACACCCAGATGTCTCCTCAGCCATGATTTCCCAGGCACCTCTTTATATTTTTCCTGCTAATTCAGGTTAAGTGACTGCTGGATTAATTTGTTGGGGTTTGATCTAAGGAGTTTCCCCATAACATGTCACGTATCAGTTATCTCTTGGCAGGAGGAAGACTCAGCCAGTTTGTCTTTATTCAGGTCTTAATTTCATTGAGATGCTCTGTGGCTATGCCTATACTTACACTTTAAATCCAATTCATGATGATTAATTCAATTTAAAGTATTGCATGGTTACACTCACTTTCCTTAGGTAGAAATAAGGACCTCCCTCAATTTGAAATAAGGAAAGGTCATTCTGAAATTATAAAACTCCCCTTAGATTCGAAACGATGATTAAATTGAACTTATTAGTTTGATTTATCCCAGTGTAGCCATGTTAATTTGAACTAACCATTAGTTCAGATTAACACTTTTTGCCCTTCTTCCTCCCAGGGTGCCTTCCTCTTTCTATATATTGGGTAGGGGCACGGCCCTTCTTGGGGGCCATGGTGCCACACCTCCCATGACACCCCTCTCCTAATTTGAACTAGCAAATCCTGTCCATGGACATACTAGTTCGATTTGGGTTTCAGTGGAGCCATGTTAATTCAATTTAACTTAATTTAATTTAATGATTATTAGTTTGATTTAATTAGTTAGATTTAAGTTAATTCAATTTAACAATCTAAGAGTAGACATAGCCTATGAGTCTATAGAGTAAAGAATCTGGGTTCACTGGGAAGGAGACAGAGCAGAACATCATGAGCATGTCAGTGATTCTATAGTTCCCAAAGACTTCATAATATCCTCTGTATACACATATTAAACTGAGCAGTAACAAGAGGGAGCCATGAGGGGACTCAGGTATGGGACCCCTGGGAGAAGGGAAAATGAAAATTCGCTCTTGACAGCTCTCTGAAGAGAAAGGAAAAATCAACTGTAAAACAGTCCCATCCCAGTGACAAGTCAGCAGTGCCTTGTGAACAGTGGCATCAAAGACAACTCTAATAATATCAGTTTGGACACCTTATCTATCATTAGGAGCTCAGAAGTCAGAGACAGTATTACAAACAGACTGCACTGATACACAGCTTCTTTGGGAGATATAGTGGTTGATGACCTGCTGGTTTGAATTGCTGTAGAAGATGGTATTTAATATATACTATCTATCCTGTGACTGGTCTTATTGATAAGAAAAAGTGGCTTGAAAGAAGATCCAGGACAGTGTAAGCCCATCACAGAACCATTCTACACTACTGTGGTCAGGCTAACTCATTTGACTCCTCTCCCATCTCCGACAGCATTGCCTCCTTGCTCCCTGTTTCCAGGGCTTGGTTAGTGCTCTTTTAACTAAATAGCAGAACTCCCACCGACTTCAATGGTGCAAACTACTGCTTTTTACCAGTATTAGAAACACACAGAATGTTTTTGAAAACCTACAAAAAATATGTAGAAAGGACAACCATTAGTTTTTACCTATAAACTGCCAAAATATTTTGGACAGGCTAATTGTTTCCGCATCAGAACAGAAACAACTGAAGAAATTGTAGCTGAAACAAAATGCTGCCCTTCAACTATCACCACAAACTTTAATTCCCCCACTAGCCAGTGGCAAACAGCTGGAGCAGTGCCACACATCAGTCAATTAACATAGGCTGGAAAATACTACTAGCCATTTTGGTAAAGTCATTAGATTAAATCCTGGGCCAAGTGGCAAAGCTACAGTTGACTGCAGTGGGGGCGAGGATGTCACCCAGTGTCTTTCAGGGACAGAAATGCGCAACCAGCAAGCAAGGAACATGATCAAGAAATTTACACAAAGAATCCCCCACATCATTTCTCACATAGTAATTTATCAACAGAAGAAACTGTCATGAAATGGAAGGAAAAGCCATTGACAAAGTAATAATACACTGCTACAAATCTAAATTAGGAAACTATTTAACATTCTCAGAAAGAAATAATCAGTTATAAAACAAAAACCATGACCTTAGTAGTTGATACAGAAAGGCAAACACCTTTTGAGGATGTATATAGAAAAGCATTCTCTAGAGAGCAAGAAAGATTTTTATCATTGTTTTATACTGTGCTGATAAATCTGTATATGGGAATATTGAAAACATTTCTGGGCTCTTCTGTTCAAGAATGGTATAATGATGCACAGAGGTTCAATGAAAGGCAATATATAGCTCCAGATCTTATGAAAATGAATGAACAACATTTGTTTATTTTAAAACGAGAAATACTTAAAGATGGGGGCATATTGTCCACATGAAGATCATGGTGGACAGATTTAATAGCCAGAAATAAAGTTGAAAGAAAGATTAATTTAGCTTAGATATATATAAACCCTCTTTACCGGTAATGTCAATCAGACAGTGGGACTATTTGCCAAATGGAGAGAAGGCAAAATAATTAGATGTCTTTAAGAAAAGGTTAAGTACATTTATGGAAAGAGTAATATAAGACACTCGCTGCCTGAAGCAGGTGTTTGGATTAGTTTATCCAGGATCTGCCTTTCAAAGCCATCGTTTATAATATCATTCAGTGATAGAAAATGTTTCCTTCAAATTAATACTTTAAAAGCATGAGTTTTACACATTGAAAATGGGCTCAGCTTTCTGAGAAATACCAGTAACTAGGAAATTCATATAACAACAAATCCATCAAATCCAAATGGTTTTACCCATTTTCTGGCTGAAGCTGATACTTTGTTTGTACAGCACATCACCTTTTTCCTCTTTTTTTGTCACAGTGTTATGTGCTGGGTACAGTTCACGTATGTAGACTCTGAAGAGTCAACCAGTGTGACACTTCCTTTTCACATTTGAAAATGTATTTTAGGTGCATGCTTGAGACCAGTAAAGTTGTTTTACTTTATGTATCTCTTAACTAGAGCTGAGCCTTCATTTCACTTGACAAAGAATCATTTTAATATAGTTAATAAAGCACCATGTTCACATGTTTACCTGAACTTACATAGTAAATTATTCTATTAACTAAAATGGATATTTATAAGCAAAATGGATATGCAGGCAGTTTGTTTTGACACAGATGTATATCAATATGAAAAGTTCAGTTACAGACATTAGTACACTAAAATCTTCAGTGTCTTCTCATAATGGCAATTTCAGCCTGAATTCTGAGCTCCAGCAGCAATGAAATCTTTCAATGTATTGTATTAAAAAATCTTTGAAATAGCTATGTCTGAGGTCGAAGATTCTTGCAATAATTAAAGCGTGAAACCAGTGTTTGAGCAAAAATACAAAACCAAAAGAAGTTCTACTCCAAAACCTTTTTAGTCCAGTAACGGTTGTCTGGCATTGTAGTAATCTCTATCTGTCTCAGCTGGTTTTGTTCGCTTACTACTCTAACTACAAAAGGAAGAATACATTTTAATTGTCAGTCCTCACCATTGTTCTCAGTAGCTCTGGACACAGAATCTATGGACTGAAAACTGTAAGATTATTTCTGCTATATAAAACTTACACAATATGTTTCGTTCTCTCTCTCTCTCCCCACTTGGGTATTCCTTTTGGAAATCTAGCTCCAGCAGCAACAAGAAAGTTTCCTGGCTAATTTTTGCCTGGGTTATTTTTCCTGCTTTTTATCTAAGCATTCTTCCAATCACTTAATTTTTTTCTTTTACACATACAGTTACCTGATTTCCTCTATCCTTTTTAAAGTGGTTTTTATTAATACTGGAAACAAGGTAAATTTAGCTACATCCTAGTCCCAGATCAGAGTTTTTTGACTTTTTCCTGATGCGCTGTAAATGTACCTACCCTATTCAATTATTTGAAACTACAGTCTATTTCTAATTGGTTACAATAGTGCTACTTTTTTGCATTATCTGTTTATAAGGATGTGTTCCATTGTTCTCTATAATGATAATGTTCAACTGTAAAGATACTAAAATTTAGCTCTCATTTAGATTATTTGATTGAATTTTGTTTGCTGACCAAATCCAATTTCCTTTTTTTTTAATGCACATGTGTATTTTACATTTTTTTTTTGTTTGGAGTTATTTAACATTTTCCAAGCCCATTTTAGTATCAGTCACAATTTCTTTGTTTTATGTTTCTACTATTCTATGTCAATGAATTTTTTATCTTCTTTTTTATAAAGGCTATCTGAAGAAAGTTCCTGAGAGTGTAAAAGTGATGTTATTATTTTATTACAAGAAGTGTCATCATAATTCACTGCATGAGAAACAAGGAAAAAAATACAGAAAATAAAGTGGGGGCAATAAAACACAACTCTCACTGTATATAGGATCTGTCTTAGCTGTGGAAATACCTTCTCTTTCTGGCACCCAAACCAGGAATCAAAATAACCTGTGCTGGCAGATTCAAGGGAAGGCTGAATGAGGGCAGTATCACTCAATGTGCTCAGTCAAGTGGCAGTGAATCCACCACACACCTTGTTAAGTTGTTTCAGTGGTTAAATAACCTCACAATTAAAAAGAAGTTCCTTGGTTCCTGCCTGACTTGGCAAGCTTCATGCAGAACTGGTATTCAGTTGAAAAGGATGTATACTCATATATAAATAAAAATTACATAAAAAGAGTTTTTACACAGGAAGTGGAAAAGAAGTCTTAAGTAGAGATGGCTCCTATTTTTTTTTAATCTAAAATATTTCCATCCCCTGAACTTGAAAGTTTGGGTACAGACTGAAGCTGGATCTGATTACACCTGGTTTAGGTTTTATAAAATCAATCCCCACCAAAGCAAAGACAAGCAAATAACTTTGCATGAAAACAGCACTTTTCATTGGCCGAACTTAAGGTGCTTTGAGTATATGCTCTGTTTTGCAGGGGAAGCAACTGCAGTTCAGATAGAGGACATAACTTTCCCAAGCTCTCACGATGTGCTTATGGAAGACATAAGTAAAATCCTGGTCTCCTGGCTCCCAGTTTCCTACTCTGAATGCACTGGCTTTCTTGCAGCCAATCGTTGAAGCAAACACTTTGAGATTAGGCAAGCCTCTCATCAGCTAGTTGCCCAAATACAGGAAGACTGTAATGCTCTGCTGATGAAAGAGAGCCACTACCACTGAGGTTCTTTGTAAAGACCTTTGGGACCTGGAAAGTGTGAAGGGAAGGACTCAGTATTGGTAGTAAGCTGATCCTACTGCAACCTGTAGGAAGTGCTTCTGGGAGGGATGGATCATGGATGGCTACATGAAAGTAGGAGTCTCATAGGTCAAGGGCAACAAGCCAGGCTTCACCAACTCTAAAAGGTCCAAAGGGATTAGTATGATCCCAGCTGACCTCCTGCACAATGCAGGCCATAAAACCTCCCACCTTCTGCTGGAATAATCCTCTAACATACATCTAAGTTACTGAAGTTCTCAAATCATAGAAAATCATAGAATCATAAACTTCTAGATCTAGGGGTAGAATTATGGGATTATTATAATTACTATATTATATTATACTATAGTATTATATTAATGTAATTATAGATATATTGTTATAATTATTATAATTATGGAATTATTAGAGATAGAAATAGAATTATGGTTCCTAGAGTCACTAGTCTGAAATGTTGTGCAGGAAGAAGTTGTTCTAATTCCTGAGGCTGAGGATTGGTCTTCACCCTCTGGCCCTCTTGGAGACTAGGAAATAGGTAGACTAGAACCTACTTCCAACAAACTTGGGTGGAACCAGTTCAGTAACCCCAATACTGAAAAAGATTATATTGTCTTTGGTAGGAGTGCCTCATGAGAAGGGTCCCTGAAGAGGAACAGCAAGTTGCGATGAGACAGAGGAGTAGTCACATATATAGAGTGACCCACTGATAAACTCAGAATTTATCTGTCTGAAGTGATGAATCCCAGGCTGATAGGAAGTGAGTTGATCAGTTTCCAAAACTAGGTTGGATGGAACAATGACACAGCATAAAAGATGGTGGAGGCAGTTGCTTGAGGCACCGAACCAAGTCAAAACAGCCTCTCAGACTGAGGTTCAGACTGAGTGGTAAAGGAGGTTGGACCTCTCTTTGGGGATTAGGTCTCCAAGGGCTCAGAGGGCTTGGGTAGATGGGATGGTATTGAAACAGCCTGGATTGCTATGCAGTTTGAGACTTGCTAAAAATATCTTTTCATTGGAAGGACATCAATTCCCAAAGATTCCAGTGTTACCCTGTGCTCTTCAAGGGTGTGGAGAAAGGAGTCAGTGTGCTCAGTGAAGAGCATAGGCCCTTCAATAGCAAGATCTTTGATAGCATTCTGCACGTCTTTCAGGAGGCCAAAAGACTGAAGCCAAGATATCCCTTTCATAACCATGGCCGTGGAGGTCATGTATGCAGCATCTAGAGCAGTCTGCAGGGAAACTTTATCAACTAACTAGCCTTCTGAGATTAGGGACTGAAATTTCTCTCTCTGGACTTGTAGCTAGAATTCAATAAGTCCAAGAATTTCATCATTAAGGCCTGATAGTTTGTCAATTCAACATTGAAGAACTGCTGATGAATAGCTCTTTCTGAGCAACAAGCCCATTTGTATGGACTCTGTGTAGGCAAGAAGGTTTAGAGTGAGATTATGAGTCCTTTTATTGAGTGCATCTACCATCTAAGGTGGGATGGGAGAAGAAGTGCTCCATTCTGTTTGGTGGAATATATTTTTTTTATGCCTGCATACAGGTGCGCAGAATTGTGATGCCATCAAGTGCAAGCCGGATATAGCCCTTCCAATTAGTGAGACACTGCTATCTTTCTCTGGGGTTGGTCTTCAAAATATCCACCAAAGAATGCAGAGAGTCCTTGATCTCCTCTAGTGGGATTTGTAGGGAATCTGCCAGGTGATTCCTGACATACGGAAGGCCCTGACATCACTGGCATAAGCCAGCAGAGGTGGAATTAGTGCCTTAACTGCAAGAATAATGAGAGTCCTGTGGCACCTTATAGATTAACAAATCTCTTCAGGAGAAGCTTTCTTGAGCTCCAGTCCAATTTGTCAGGTGTAAGTGGATATTAATGGAAAGAGGAGGACCTGGCTTAAGGAGGTACACCTCTTCAGTCTGTGGTTCTTGCTCCCCTTGTGAATCATCCATTTGCAAGGAAGCATGCAGTACAGGAGGTTGCTCCATCAGTACTAGGGGGTTATGAGGTACTCTTGGGTATCACTGTTTCTTATCGGACAGAATCCTATAGAACTATTCTCTGAAGTTGCCTCCTAGGTTCCAGTAAGCCTTGGAGGAAGGGAGCTAAGGGAGGGAATTCTGAAGGCACTGGAGGGCTACAATTGCCAATGGGCAAAGCCAGGATCAGTACCAGAGCTGGGAATACCAATTGGCAAGAAGATGGTGAATGAAGTACGGAACAGGTTGCTAGATCTTCTATGACCCCAGAGCTGCAGGAAGATGATCATAGCAGATGAAATGGGGTAGGTCTGCACGTGTTGTGGTGCCAAGAGGTGTCACATTTGATTGATGAATTTGATGCCCTGAGAGCAGAGAGCTTTGTCAATGCAGGACTTATTAACTGGCATCTGTACCTTGGTACCATATACCGAATGGTACTCTTTGTGGGATGCAAGTTTTCCTGTGAGTGAGTTGTATGGCGTAATCTACCCCTCTTTATTTCCCAGCTCAGGGACACATGTTTGTTTTTCATGGAGGTGTTGGTCTCTGGGGCCACTGGCAAAGTTGCAGCAGACACTTGAGATGTCAAGACCAATATATAATTATGGTGGGGAGGTGTGTGGGACACTGACCCTTCTAGAGCTAGTCACTGTTCCCTTAGGAGGGGTTTCAGCCTAGTCTGCTACCTTTGCTCGTGGACACCATTTTGTACTCTCCCGTTGAAGGGATACAGGCATGGGCGCCTCCTATGGTGGGGCACCCATAGTGACATATGAAATGAATAGTTCTTCTCTGGATATGTCAATACATAATTGGAACAGAATGCAGACTTTAGTTGCATCAGCTATGTGTAGCCCAGTCTGGTTCTGGAAAGGAGACCTTATCTATTCATGTTACAAGTTGACCTGTTCTTAACTCTCTGAAAGGTGCTTGTCTGTATACTCTTGTAGCAGTCATTTTGGAGTTACATTTTTATAATCCCCTCTTCACTGCTATCATGAATCATACCATCTATGAGCTATTCATATTCACAGTTTCTACAGTACTTGCATTTAAACCAATTAAATGTTTCATCTGCATGTTGTTTGTGAGTGTTGAACACATGCTCAAAGGTGATATTTCTCTTCTGAGTGTAATAATCCTCAGGCATTTTGATCAGAACTAATGTTTCCCCTCCCATCTTCAAATAGAAATGTGTTATAAATCTTCTGGGTCTGCTCTCCTGAATAATTCAGTAACATTGAGCAGTTCAGTTTTTCTCTGTGCAGACACAATTTTGATTAATTCTCCAGTTTTCTGATAGGTAATTAATTTCTTAAGGAAACCTAACCAGGAGAAATGAAATGGATAGTTGGCGTGCTCCAGAGACTGGAAATGGATCAAGGAACCTGTCACACACTAGATCACTGACTCAAATGTTGCTTCCTGTAAGTAACACCCCAAAGCATCTTGTGACTTGGACATGAATAAAAAATATTTCCCTTGACCAGCAGGACATAAGAATTATGGTGAACAGATGTGAAGGGAAAGAGTGGTATTACTCTCAGTTACACTGATACATAAAAATAATTATATTTTTAGGTATAATACATCTTTGTACTGTATCCTTCTGTTATCTCTTGTCTTATGAGCTGAATGAAATCTTTTTAGAGAAAATACAATCTTTGTTCTGTGTTTGTACAGTGCCTCACACAGTGGGGTCCCAGACCATGACTATTGTCCCTAGCCACTGCTTCCCTACAAATGAATAATGATGTAAGAGTTGTATTGTAGTAACACCCAGTAGCCCTAGTCAGGATTCCTCTAAACACTCTGCAAACATATAGAAAGACATGAACCTTGCCCCAAAGAACTTTCAATCTACAGGAAGCAGACATAAATCAGAGAAAAAAATCATAGGAAAGGATATAACGTCACGGTAAAGAGATCATAGTGATGGCTGGCAAGAAATTTGTTAGCTCTACTGAGTTTCTGGTTTTTATGATGGTGAAAGAATATATATCTAACTCAAACACCAAAAACCATTTTAGAAGATCATTATTAAGGTTGATAAATCAAACTCAAAGGTTAGGAAATGCCACAATTAAGTCTACCGGTAGAACCTTAATTTAGCTCCCCTAGTATATACACAGTATGACGCAATCTTTGATTACATGATCATGCACCATTTTTTCCACAAGACTCCAGCCCAATTCAGTGCATATTTAATTAGCCACTATTCAATTTTATTTTTTAAATGCTCATTGCTCTATGTGGGGTCCCACATCACATTTGCTATACAATATTTATACCTTGCTGAAATCAACTTTAGCCTGGGCTTTGTGATACCTCTTCCTGTGTCCCTTCTGGATGAGGCTTGAATTAGGGGAAGGCCTAGACTGGCCAGCTCCACTACTGCAACTAGTACACACCTTCCAAGAGGCACTAGATGATTGTAGAGCAGGGGTTTCAAACATGCGGTCTGTGGGCCGCAGGCGGCCCCTAATGCTATTCCCTGTGGCCTGTGATGACACGATCATTACTGACATTTGTAACATTGCTGTATGAAAAGATTTCAGTGGTGTGGCCCTCGGGCTAACGTACTAGTCCTCATGCGGCCCTCTACTAGTCCTCATGGTGATTTGAGTTTGAGACTCCTGCTGTAGAGCCTGTCTCTGATCTATATTTGACTAATCTGACCAGATTTTTTCTAGATTTACTGGTTACCAGAAAAATAATTTTATCTGCTGGATTTTTTTCAGGAGAGTCTAAAGATTTGAATTGTTATCACACTACACTGGGATACTCTGTTAAATTTTCTATGGAAAGATGCTGCAGTGTCCCCACTTCACCACTTTAAGCAATAGCAGTTCAAAAAAGCTGAAAATATAGCAACTGTCAGACAGGCCCCCAAACTTAAGCAAATTCTCACCAGCAACTATACATCATACTGTACAATAAGAACACTAAGCCATGTACTTACAGAATCATGAAATCACAGAAACCAAAAGGGACTGTGAGAGGTCATTGAGGCCAGTCCCCTATACTTGTGGCAGGACCAAGTCCCCTCTTAAACCATCCATGACAGGCGTTTGTCTAACCTGGCTGTTAAACGTCCAGTGATGGAGATTCCACAACCTCCCTAGGCAAATTATTCCAGGGGTTAATCACCCTGATAGTTAGGAATTTTTTTTCCTAATGTTTAGGCTGAACCTCCCTTGCTGTAATTTAAGCCCATTGCTTCTTGTCTTATCAGCAGTTAAGGAGAATACTTTTTCTCCCTCCTCCTCCTCATTACAACCTTATAGGTACTTGAAAACTGTTATCATGTCCCCCCTCAGTCTTCTTTTCCAGACTAAACAAACCCAACTCTTTCAATTTCCCCTTGTAAGTTAAATGTTTCAGATCTTTAATCATTCTTGTTAGTCTTCACTGGACTTTTTTCCAATTTCCCCACATCTTTCCTGAAATGAGGCACCTAGAACTGGATGCAGTACTCCAGCTGAGGCCTAATCAGGGCTGGGTAGAGTGGAAGAATTACCTCTTGTGTCTTACTCACAATACTACTGTGAATACATCCTGGAATGGTGTTTGCTTTTTTTGCAACAGTGTTACACTGTTGACTCATATTAAGCTTGTGGTCCACTATTACCCCCAGATCCCTTTCCGCAGTACTCCTTCCTAGGCAGTCATTGCCCATTTTGTATATGTGCAATGGATTATTCTTTCCTAAGTGGAGTACTTTGCATTTGTCTTTATCAAATTTCATTGTGTTTACCTCACACCATTTCACCAATTTGTCCAAATCATTTTGAATTGTGAGCCTATCCTCCAAAGCAACCTGCCAGCTTGAAATCATCAGCAGACTTTATAAGTGTACTCTCTATGACATATTTAACTTGTTGATGTAAATATTGAACAGATCCAGACCCAGAACCGATCCCTGCAGTACCTTCCCTGTTATACCCTTCAAGCATGACTTTGAACCATTGATAACTACTCTCTGGAAGTGGTTATCCAGCCCAACCATCTTATAGTAGCAACATCTAAATTGTACGTTGCTGGTTCGTTAATGAGAAGGTGATGAGAAGGTATCAAAAGCCTTACTAAAGTCTAGACATACCACATATACTGCCTCCCCTCTGTTCACAAAGCTTGTTATCTCATCATAGAAAGCTATCACGTTGGTTTAACACAATCTGTTCTTGACAAATCCATGCTGAATCTCACTTAACACTTCATTCTCTCCTATATGTTTACTAATTGATTCCTTAATTATTTGCTCCATTATTTTTTCCAGTACAGAAGTTAAACTGACTGGCCCACAATTCCCCGGGTTGTCCTCATTTTCCTTGTTAAAAGTGGGCACTATATTTGCTCTTTTCCAGTCCTCTGGGATCTATCCAGTCTCCCATAGTTTTTCAAAGCTAATAACCAATGGTTCAGGTATCTCCTGAGTCAACTCTTTGAGTATTCTAGGGTACGTATCATCAGACCCTGGTGACTTGAAGAAATCTTATTCGTCTAAGTAATTTTTAACTTGTTCTTGCCCTATTTTAGCTTCTGATTTTATCTCATTTTTACTGTCCTTCACTATATCAGGCATCCAATCATGACCAACCTTCTCAGTGAGGATCAAAACGAAGAAGTCATGCAGGCTATGTCTACATCTAAAAAGTTAGTTCGAACTAACCGCCACTTTTTAGTTTGAACTAGCCAAGCTTTTTTAAGTTTGAACTAACTTTTTAGTTTGAACTCAAAAAGCACAGCTAGTTTGAACTAAAAGCTAGTTCAAACTAAAAAAAGTGGTTAGTTCAAACTAACCACTTAGTTTGAACTTATTTAGTTCAAACTAGCATGACTATATTATGCTATTTCAAACTAAAGTTCAAACTAAGTTTGAACTAAGTGCTTAGTTTAAACTAACTGTTCTCGTTAACTAGTTCAAACTAAGCTTTGCTTAGTTCAAAATAAAAAAAAATTAGTTCAAACTAGGCAAAGCCTAGTGTAGACATGGAGCAAATTAGTCCAAATTAAGCCTTCTTAGTCCAGACTAATTTGCTAGTATAGACATAGCCTTAATTCCTCTGCTATTTCCACATGTTTTGTTACTGTTTTTCCCTTTATTGAGTAGCAATTCTACACTGTCCTTGGTCTTCATCTTGATTCTAATGTATTATTCCTGTGGCATGCCACATTGCCAACTCTGCCCACATGTCCACACAAGTGAAGCCATCATGAGACCTAACCAGGTCAGCCACTCCATCAAGTGCTCATTCACTTGCTCAGCTACCAGTGTGATATATGCCATCATGGGCCAACAATTCCCCTCTGTTGTATACATGGGCCAAACTGAACTGTCTCTGTGCAAAAGAATAAATGCACAGAAATCAAACATTCAAAAACCAGTAGGGGAACATTGGAAACTGCACTTTCTGTAAAAAAACACACCAGTTACAGTACTTCACAAAATAAGAGATTGGAACTTGAAACTACAGAATTGGAATTCATATGCCAACCAGATACCTTCACACTGGGTGTGAATAAAACTCTTGAATGCCTGGTAAAAGTAATTTCCCTTAAATTGTCCTTCTCAGCTCCTGCCTCCCTATTCCACTGTTTGAATCTAAGCATCTCATTTATTTTAAAGAGAGAGGTTACCATTCTATCTCTCTAGGTCTGTTTGAATAAACCTTGTGACCTTCTCTTCTCTGTATATATATATATATGTATAGCTAATGTGCTGTGTTTTCCATTTCATTCATCTGACAAAGTGGGATTGTGCAAAAAAATAAACGTGTTAGTCTTTAAAGTGCCACAGGACTCCTTGGTTATTCTGCTGAACTAGACTAACATAGCTACCTATCTGGAAATTGTCACCACAAAAGAGACAGCCCCCCTCTTTTAGTTCTGCTGCCCTGAGACAGTCTACAGCCTGAGCTATAGTTGCAGGGAAAGTCTCAACTCTGGGCTGGAGCACGCCTAGCATGGGATCTCCAGAGATTTTAGCTGTTACGCTCTGTAGCAGGCATGGCCAAACTGTGGATCGGGAGCCACAAGTGGCTCTTGAATGAAAAATTGTGGCTCCCAGAAGAATGTCAGCAAATCAATTTAGGAAAGCACTCCCAGCCTAGGAGTTCAGGAGAAGGTCAGGACAGTGGGGAGAAGTGCAGCATGGTCAGGATTTTAAAAAACTCTCCACTAGCTTGCAGTCTTTTACATCAAGCAACAGCTAAGCTTTTACTGTATAGGCTTAGTTTTCATGGTAACCTTAAGTAATTATTAGAATCTGACATTATTAGTATCAATATATGTCCTCTTTTTATGATAAAATTAAAGTGTGCAATGAATTTTAAACTTAGTAATTTTGGAGTAGGTAAAAGTATATGGCTATATGCCTCAGTGTGGCTCTCGAAGGTTTAATAATCAACTTGTGTGGCTCTTCAGTTCCCTAAGTTTGGCCATCCCTGCTCTGTAGGGACTTCTTAGACTTTTTGTAAACTGTGATTGTCAAAGACTTGTAAGTTGGCCAGACCTGAGCAGATTTTCACAGGATTGGTATAAGGTACCAAAATAATTTCCCTGCTAAATTTCAAGTCTCCAAAACAAAATATAGACTCTACACCTAAAATTTTAGTTAGGACTTGAACTAAGTAATTCAAAGTTAGTTCAAACTAAACTGCATTTTTTTAGTTTGAACTAACTTTTAGTTCGAACTAGATGTGTTTTTTTAAGCTATAATTAACTTTCTAGTTTGAACTTAAAAAGTACAGCTAGTTCAAACTAAAAGATAGTTCGAACTAAAAAATGCAGTTTAGTTCGAACTAACTGCTAGTTCACACTTATTTAGTTTGAACTAGAATGTCTACATAGTGCTAGTTCAAACGAGTCAAAGCAGCTAGTTTGAACTAAGCAGTTAATTCGGACTAACCAACCAAACTAACTGGTTCAAACTAAGCTTCAGCTAGTTTGAATTAAAAAATTTTTTAGTTTGAACTAGCCCAAGGCTAGTGTAGACAGGGTTCAAATTACCCCAGACTAAGCTTGCTTAATCCAGACTAATTTGCTAACGTAGACATGGCCATAGAGTTCTACAGCTTTCCGACAGCAAAGTCATTTAAACAAGGGAATACAATGTATTTTTCCTAGCCTCATTCTCAGAAATGACTGAAAAAATTGAAATAATTTTGGCTGAAAATTTCCAGGCAAATTCAACTAGAGGCAGACATCCATGGGAAACTGCAGCCCAAATGGTTAAAGAAAGTTCTAAGCAATTCAAAGCAGGATCTTATAATGGGCAGCACCACACAACCTTAAAAAGTTGGTGTTATAATTACCAGACATGCAGGGAAGGCAGCAGGAAATGAGCTAATAGCAGTGAGGGAGAGGAAATTAATCACAGGATCATAGAATAGGGTTGAAAGGACCTCAAAAGGTCATCTAGTTCAATCCCCTGCTCAAAGTAGGAATAACGCCAAGTAATCATCCCAGTCAGGACTTTGTCTATCCACACCTTAAAAATCTCCAAGGATGGAGATTCCACCATTTCCCTAGGTAACCTGTTCCAGTGTTTCACCATACTCCTAGTGAAAAAAGTTTTCCTAATACCCAACCGAGACCCTCCCTACTGCAACTTGATACAATTGCTTTTTGTTCTGTCATCTAGTACTACTGAGACTAGCCTATTTCCATCCTCCCTGGAACCTCCTTTCAGGTACTTAAAGGCTGCTCTCAAATCCGCTCTAGTTCCCTCAGCCTCTCCTCATAAATCACAGGCTTCAGTCCTCCTGCAATCATTTTTATTGACCTCCTCTGGGCTCTCTCCAATTTGTCCACATCCCTTCCGTAGTGAAGGGCCCATAACTGGACATAATACTTCAAATGTGGTCTCACCAGCATCAAGTAGAGGGGACTAATCACTTCCCTTCATCTGCTAGTTATGCTTCTAGTAATGCTGCCAATATGCTGCTAGCCTTCTTGCCAATAAGAGCACAAACCAGCTTCTTGTCCACTGTAACCCCCTAGGTCCTTTTCTGAAAAACTTCTGCCTAGCCAGTCAGTCCCCAGTCTGTATCAATGTATGATGGGATTTTTCTGTTCGAAGTGCAAGACTCTGCACCAGTTCTTGGTGAATCTCATCAGATTTCCCCCCCCCCCAATCCTTCAGTTTGTCTAGGTTTCTCTGTACTGTTTCCTTACACCCAGCATATCTACCTCTCACCCAAGCTTAGTGTCATCTGCAAACTTCCTGAAGCTGCAATCCAGCCCATCTTCAAAATCATTAAGAAGATATTTAACAAAACTGGCCCCAGCACTGGACCCTTTGCTTGTTACTAGCGGCCAACTAGCCATCAAACCATTGATCACTATCCTTTTAGCCCAATGATCTAGCCAGCTTTCTAGCTATCTTATAGACCATTTATCCAACTTGTACTTCTTTTACTTGATCAGAATACTGTGTGAAACCATGTTAAAAGCTTTGCTAAAGTCAAGGTATGTCAAGATCACCACTTTCCCCATAACCATGGAATCACTCATCTCATCACAGAAGGCAGTGAGTTTGGTTAGGCATGCCTTGCCCTATGCTGACTGTTCTTGGTCACCTTCCTTTCTTCTAAATATCTCAAAACGGATTCCTTAACCAATCACTCCATGATTTTTCCAGGGACTGAGGTACGGCTGAACAATCTATAATTCCATGGTTTCTCCTTCTTCCCTTTTTAAAGACAGGCACTGTATTTACTTTTCTCCAACTGTCTGGGACCTCTCCGAATGGCCACGAGTTTTCAAGGATAATGGCCAATGGCTCTACAGTGACAACAGCCAACTCCCTCAGCACCAGTGGATGCATTACATCTGGCTTCATGGACCTGTATGTCCAACCTCCCTAAATAAAGGAGAGGGAAGGACAGTGCTATTAAAGGGAAAAGGAGAGAATCAGAACAAAAAGGGAGAGAAGAAAAAGAGGCTGGTGAACAGTAGAGGGAGAAAGATGGTGGAGTTCCAGGGAGTGTGGGGGTAGAAGGTCAGAATAAATATCCATGCAGCAGAGAGGCCTTCCTATCAGATTTCACTGCTCCTGATGGGACATCATCCATATCCCTATTCTGCTGTTATTCCAATGTCTTAGATGGACTTCTATTTTACCCTTGCCCCACTGCTGCCAAGGAACAGCCCTAGGCATTTTGCCAGCCAGCGTGGAAGACGTTTTTGGCGTCTCATGATGCAACCAAGGAAAACACGAACCAAAAAGACACAAAACCAAGTTGCACGCTGACAGCGCACCTCTAGTAGCTAGCCACCAGGGATATCTGTCCCTAGAATCCACCACGCTGTTACTAATGGTGGACTTCTATTCAGCCGCCACTGCTTTGTTGCCTTGGCTTTGCTTCCTGCTATCCCACAGTGCTTCAGTGCACAAGGGGGACAGTTGTTGGATCCCTGTTCTTCCTTTATCAAGCTCAGGTAGCTAAGTGTGTGCATGTGAGGCAGGCATGGCGTAATGTTGGAGGGAGGTGAACGGTGAGGGATGGGGCTGGGCCCAACTCCCATGGTGGAGGTAGGGAGGGGGTGAGAAGGGGGAATGCCACATTTTCAGCCCGTCTGCCCTGTCCCTAGACCAGTTCTGCCCCCAGCCTTGCTCATCCCCTAATCTGGTTCAGCCTTCAGTACTGTTCCACCCTGAATACCGCTGAACTCTGCCTCCTGCTTCACATCCAACCAGGCTCTTCCCTCATTACCTCTCTGCCCCAAATCAGCTGATCTATCTCTAGCCCCAACTCTTTGCCTATCCCCAGTTCCATCTTGAATTCCACCTTCAGCACAGGCTTTGCTGCTGAGGAAGCCATGACTGTGCATTCATAGAAAGGGAGCACAGACACATTCTGTTACTGGTGGGGTTGGGGGAAGGCTGTGACAGAAAAAATTTGAGCACCACTGTATTAGAGCTGTACCTGACAAATCAGGTTACCTCTTCTGCTCTTTAGTTGAATTTTTTATACCTGTCTCTTTGAAAAGTTAATTAGCTTCACATGCATTGAAGAATACCCAAAAACTATAAAGGTGGATGATTCAAAAATAATCGCTCAAAGAAGAACTTGCTGAATTGGAAAAGCAAATGCATAATGTGTTATTTGCAGGAGCAGCATAATAGGACTATTGCACACTGTACACGCCTCAGAATTTGTTGTCCTAATCTTCTAGTTGAAGAAGCTCTCCATGGGATTAGATCTAACTGCCTGAGAGATCACATTTCTCTCACAGCCATGACCTCCTATGACCATTGTGCACTGCAATGAACTAAGAAACTAGCAACCCAGAAAGGGAAGCTCATAAATGCATGAGACAAAATTGTTACAGGAATTGAATCTAGATAGTACAACTTGCTCTCACAAGAAATAAATGGAAACTCACCATTTTGAGGCCTAACTTCAACATACGTCTCCTCAATTTAGCTCTCTTTCAGTAATTTATTTACATATACACACCCACACCACATCCACTCATTCACACACAGACGCCTGTAAACTGATTAAGATATTTCTCCTACAGGCTGAGAAGACAGAAAAAAAAAATTCTATTTTTAAATATTGGGATCTGCTTAGATACTATGGTGATGTGGACCATGTAAAAACTTAGACAAAAGAAAAGAAGAAAGAAGAAAATTCAGCATGGGAATAGATGGACACATTCTCTTCATTGAGACATACATTTCAGTGGGAAGAGAAAAGGTTATCATTCATTACATAAGAAGGAGCTCACTGCTTGTGATGGTGGAAGGAGGGGTCACATTTATGAGATGTGGACTGTGGTAATGGGAGATCTGAGCACTAGAAATGACAATAGCTGGATAGGTGGTGACCATCTGGCAACTTTTCTACTACATGTGAATATGGCAGATCTGACCAAAACAGACCACTAGATAAACATGTATTGTGTCTGATCCTTGATTTGGGTCATTAGGAATTACCGCAAGACAAGTAAATAATGATAAACATCTGTATATTAATGAAATAAAGCAAAAGGCTCATATTAATCTTCTCACTTTTGTGACAAGATGAATGATTAATTGGGGAATGCATAAAATCCTACCAAGAGTCTGAAAAGCCCTCCAGGATACTTACACAATGATCAAATTCCCCATGAAAGGCACAGATTTTCTAAAGAAATAAGGTCAAGTCATATTTTTTGTTTTATAAAAAAATATTTTGAAGTATTTTTCCCTTAAGTAGAAATATTTGGCTGCTTCTCATGCTAAGTGGAGAAGGCATTACTTCCTCTCCTTTACATTAGATACAATACAGAGCAATCTTTACCAACTGCTTTAAATCACATCTGGGGCATATTTACATGTCTCTTAATGCCTAGGCACTTTCAGATAGCAGCAGCTTCCACTGTACGCTAAGTATTTTTCCTCCTGCTATAATGTTCATGAAGTTCAGCTTTTGTTTCTGTAATCCCCTGTTGCTGTTCTGTATATACTTTGCTTGCAGTGTTACATTTGATTTAAGGATATTTTAAAAATCCCACCTAGTTCAGCCAATCTCTGCTCATATAAAATGCTTGCTGCATTCTGAGCCTTTGTCTATCTAAAGATGGCAAGACACCTACATTACCAGAATGGATGCCAATCCCACTGCTGTTACAATGACAATGGAAGATTCATTTAAATTATTGTTTTATTTAAGATATCCCTAGCCTACAACAGCTTAGCAGCAAGGCTGCTCTGAATCAGTGTTCCCTGCATGGTAACACATTGTCATAGCAACTAAACAAATGGGTCATCCCATTCTGGTTTTGTCTTATTATAACATAGTGTTTAAAAGAAATTGCAGCAGGAATATGAAGTGTGTTTGTAACTGTTGGAGGATGGGCCAGATTCCACTCTGAGGGTACTGCACACCCTGTGCAGGGGGCATATCACACAGTCTGGGGACCACTGCTCCACTGTGTCTTGTGTTTAAAAAGGTCAGAATCCATAGTTCACATTTGGCAGAGAAGCCAGAGGTAAATGTTCTATCTGTAGGTTCAAGCTAGTGGGAGGAAACACTAATGACATGGAATATAAAACATCAGAAAAAATGGCGGCTCTTCTGAATCCTCAAGGAAGTATGTATTTGCAAAATTTATGTACAAGAAACTAAAGACTAACTAATGGCTGAGCATACATAGGTGTGCCAGCCCTACTGGAGGGAACATAGTTCAGGGGAAGCAGCTACCAAACTTAAATACACAAAGTTCATCCCCAGATCTGAGACTTCATTGGTTCCCCCCCCCCACACACACACACACTGGGCAGGAACTAGACCTCCAGAAGGGACAGATAATCATAATAAAGCCCTAAACAGAACCTGGGATAAGGATGCACTGGACAAGATTCTGTCCCTCATCTGGCATCACCTGATTGGTACCGTAGGATGAAATCTGGCTATGGCTGCCACATTGATAATTCCCCACTATAGAAGAATTCTCAGCTGGAGTGAAGCCATTACAGCTAGTTTCTACACCAGCTGTTCCACTACACCCTCAAAGAATGGGTACGTTGAAAGAAGGGCAGAGAAGAAGCAGTGTGGTGCTCCACCAGAATATGACAATTCACAGCTGATGAGCTGTTCCTCAGTAACTACATCTGGTTGTATTAACTTAGAGTACAATGGTTGCTTTTATGGCTTGAAGCAGCTCGAGGCAGCTTGAGAATCAAGGACCAGTAATCAGCTCCCCATAAGGAACAGATCTTAGTTTGGAGAGACTTTCTTCTCTTATTTCTTCATCGGGCATCTGTCACAGATTTTGTCCACATATTAACAACTTTACTTCCAAGCTAGACTTTAAAAATAAAAGTGGTGGGAAGCAAACAAAATGTAACCTGATTTATCCAATAGTCCACTAATAGTTGCTCTCATTCCAGTATTAATAGACACTTTTTCATCTTCACTGTTTTACTCTCTCCTTTATGTATGAAGGCTGAATCATGATGCTTCAAGTATTTCTGTCTTGGCTCAAAGAATATCTCCTTAGATGTAGGGAGCAGAGCTAAGCTGAACTAAAAGAGACTTGGTATAAAAAGTCACTTGCTAAGCAAACTCAAGAGCCACAGACAGACTCAATTAGATGAGGGTTTCAGAGGTAGTAGCAAGGGAGAGTGAGACAGATGATGGCATAGCAATGGATAGGCCTGGATGGGTCATGGCCAACCCACTTTAAAAGCATGCCCACCCAAGATTAAGCTTGCTTAAGCTACCTTGGCAACCGAAGCTTTCTTTGCCAGTGGCTTCCCGAATTTCCTGCTTCTGGTCATACGGCCAGAAGCAGAAATTTTGGAGAGCACTTGTTTTTTTGGCTGGCCCACCCATGTCAGACACAGGCTCTTGCTATGTCTCTGGTGACAGGCTTTCCTTCTCATTTCGGCTTTATGGCAATTTCAAGATAGAGAGCAATGGAATGGTGGTGGTGGCCTGAAATAGGTATGCCATGTTTTCTTTCCTGCCTGAAATTAGAAGGTAATTCCTAGGTCTGAAGGGCTATCTGGTGGCTTTGCCAAAGGAAGAGATTCTTGGGTTGGCAAGATTAGATAAATTAGTGTAGTGGCTAGCACATTTGTTTTACACACAGAAGATCCTGGGTTCAAACCCCAGGGGGTTGGCCTAGATGATCTCATGAGGTCCCTTCCAGCCCTATGAGTCTATTCTATTCTATTAGACAAGTAGAGATGATACCAAGAATCAGAAAAGCTGAGGAGTTTCTAGAAAGCCAGGTTCAGAAAACTGCAGTATCCTAGGTTTAAGTAAGAAATGAGCTGGCACCCAAGGAGTCAAAGTAGGGATGAGTCACACACACATGCAATGTTAAAATCAGTGGTTATAACCTATTTAGGAAGGATTAAATGCTCCAAAAGAGAGGGTGAACAGCACTCCAAGTCAAAAATGACATTTACCTTTTTCTGAGTCACTGAGAGCTCAAAAGAAATTGATCTTGACTTTTTATGCATCGGCATCCTAACAGATAAAGCAGAAGATGGGATATTAGTTAGTGTCTGATGTAGATCACCAAATCACACTAGGGAACACAATGGCTATGTCTATACTACAGGGCTTGGTTAAGCCAGCTTAATAAAGTCTGCGCAAAGTAGACCTTATTAAGTCGGCTTAGAGTGTCCACACTCAAAATCCCAGGAGACTGCCCACGTCCACACTGGCAGCTGCTAGGTTGCCCTAGGAGTGGTGCATTGTGGGTACCTGGCCCAAAGTGCACCATAGCAGAAGTGCCCCTCTCTTCCGGCCATCCTTTACCACAGGAAGTGAGTGAGCACACCACCCTCCATACTGTGTGTGGCAAAAGGGAGCTCAGGGAGCCTGACATAGCAGAGCGATGTGCCAGCGCAGTGCTCCACGGTCTCCATGGATTGCCCAGACTCCTCCAGCTTGGAACGGGTGCTGCAGGGCAACTGCCAGCGCAGGGGCAGGATGCAGCAGCTGTTAAGACTCTAACACTGGGAAACAGCACACAGAGGAAGGTGAAGTCAAATCACCTGTTATAATGAGGAAAAAAATCCATAGTCAGGATTTAATCTTGCTTTCACACAATCTAATCTAAAAGAAATAGCAAGTTTCTTTCTTTCCATGTGCTGTTTCCCACTGTTTGAATCTTAACAACTGCTTTGATTTGCTGTTAGAGTGTGTGACCTGATCCTGTCTTATGCTTCCCTGCATTTATTTCCTACCATTCTGTAAATTCCCCCATCTTCAAACTGTCTGATGAAGTGGGATTTTTCTCCCATGAAAGCTCATCCAATAAATAAATTTGTTAGTCTTAAACAGTGCCTCCGGACTCTGTATTTTTTTACAATATGGTGGGGGTCCTCTGAGAAGGGGAAACACACAGGGTTGGGCACAGAGGGGGAGAGACAGGCAGGGTCAGGCTGAAAAGGGCAAGGGGGAGGCCCAGGGGTTTGGGCAGAGAAGGGGAAGACACTGAGGATTGGGCAGAGAAGGGCAAGGGGGGAGACACACGGGTTTGGGTAGAGAAGGAGCGAAACAGGCAGGGTTGGGCTGAGAATGGGGGAGACATGCAGGGGTGGGCTAAGAAGAGGGGAGAAAGGCAGGATCAGACTAAGAACAGGGGAGATGCTGGGGTCGCACTCAGATTCTGGGTCGGGCTGAGATGCCGGGTCAGAGAGAGATGCTGGATCAAGCTGAGCTGCAGGGAGAGATGTCGGGTGGCACTCAGATGGCGGGTCGGGCTGCAATGCTAGGGTCAGGCTGAGATGAGGGGAGATGCTGGAGTCTGGCTGAGAACCAGGGAAATGCCTGGTCGTGCTGTGATGCCCAGTCCAGCTCAGAATGGGGGAGATGCTGGATCAATCGGGGAACATGGGGAGTTTGGCTGTGTTGCACTTCTAGCTAGCACCCATCTCCATGTTTTCTGTGGTTGGGAGGCCAGTAAAGTCAACTAAAGGCAACTCCCCCTCCACATTGCCTTAAATCGACTTTATAAAGTTGACTTAACTGTAAAGTCGACTTTATAAGTGGGAGTTATAAAGTCGACTTTAACTAATGCTAAAGTTGACTTTACATTGCAGGGCAATAGACAGGGCTTTGTTTAAGTCAACTTAAGGGGCCTTAAGTCGACGTAAACACACAGTGTAGACATAGCCAATGTTAGCTCCTTATGCACCTGTATACAACGTGTATGAAAAAAGTCAGGTAATCAGGGGGGACCTTGAGTTGAGTGACATATGGTGAAGATCCCATTCTGCCAGTATTAAA
Source organism: Podocnemis expansa (assembly GCA_007922195.1). Lineage (NCBI taxonomy): Eukaryota > Metazoa > Chordata > Testudines > Podocnemididae > Podocnemis > Podocnemis expansa. The sequence continues at coordinate 19,793,989 of ML681997.1, forward strand.
ACACACTTGGAATGTTTGTAGATGGCAATTTTGTAACACAGAAAGTCTTGCAATCAGCTCAGAAGAACTCTTTATTAGACTTACTCTTGAAAGGTAAAAAGGAAGTAATCACAGACCTAAAAAATAACAGTAGTTTAGGTACAAGTGAACATGATTTATAGCGTACAAACAGAATAAAGTCTAAACCAGTAATACATGCTTGGTGTTTTAAAAGGGCCATACTATTTTATATGAGACAAAAATTGTGAATAACAAGGAAGAAAGTTTGGTGATGCAAAGCGATATAGCAAACTGGGTATAAGCAATCATCGTGCATTTTAATTCTGCTAAATGTAAACATATACAGCTAGGAACAAAGAATGCAGGCAATAATTACAGGATCAGGAATTCTGTCGTGTGAAGCAGTGACTCAAAGAAAATTTGGGGGTCAGGTTGACAATCAGCTGAATATGCACTTCCAATGAGATGCTTGTGGGGGCAAAAAAAAGTTTATGTCATCCTTTGATGCATAAAGATGGGAATCCTGAGGAGGAATGAAGAGAGTATTTTACTTCCATCTGTGGCACTTCAATGACTTCTGCTGAAATACTATGTTCAGTTCTGGTATCCATAATTCCAGAAGGCTGTTGAAACATTGAGGAAGGTTCAGTGAAGAGCCAGAAGAATGGCTGCAAGGCTTAGAAATCCTGCCTTAAAAGGATAGATTCCAGAAGCACAATCTGACTTTACAAAGAGAAAGTTAAGATGTGACTTGATTAATTTACAAGTATCTACATGGGTAATATATATTTCATAACAGGCTCTTCGATTAATACAATTCAATGGGTGGACATTGAGTGAGAAAAATTCAGACCAGAATTAAGATATAGATTTTGAACAGTGAGAACTATTGGAACAATTGTAACACTTTCCTCAGGCTCAGTGCTGGAACTAGGTATTTTGGCACCCGGGGCAAGCAGCACCAAATGCGCCCTCAAATCAACTTTGCAATTCATGGTGTGAAAATAATATAAAAATTAATTAAGACAAAATATAACCTTATCAGTTATAGGCTTAATTCACTTTACACAAATGTACAGGTTTAATGTAATATATTAAATGAACAAAAATGTAACTTGTCCAAAAAAAAAAAAATCAGTCCTCCATTGGGGAATAGAAGCAAGTTACTGTGGGACGGGGGAGGAGAGAGACACATGTAAAATGCAGCACTGGTGCCCCCCAAAATGGCAAGGGGCTAGTTATGTGCCTCCTGAAGCAAGATCACAGCCTCTCTCCTACAACTCAAGCCCTCATCCTGCAATCACTCTCTCTTGCAGGACACCTGGGGAAGAAGCAGAGCCCAGAGGTGACAGGCAAAGGTAATTTACACACTTTGAAAAATAACAATGCTATTACTAGATCTGGATCATGCTGGGAGTAAAGAAAAAGTGATACCCCACACTCCACCAAGGGACACCCCTCCCTGCCTGTAATCTGAGAAGGAAACCATGAAATGCATAGTAATGGCACATGTAGATATAACAAATTAAAAAATTGGATAATTTTTTTAAATCATTATTTTTAATTTTTGCACCCTCTAAAATATTGTGCCCTAATTCCAGCTCTGCCAAAACTGGCAATGGATTATCTAGCACAGACCATTTTTAAATCAAGGTTGAATGTTTTCCTAAGAGGTATGTTCTAGCAATTATTTTGAGGAAGTTATCTGAGCCATATTATACAGGAGATCAAACTAAATGATCACAATAGTCTCTTCTGGTCTTGGAAACAATGACTATATGAACCCACACCTAGCTTTTGTTGCAAGGTGCCTCAATGAATCTTTCTAACAGATCATTCCCACTGCTTTACCAGAGCTTTTATTCAATCCAGTTGGGGATTTCACCTTTCACCTAATCAATTGCAGTTTCTTGGACTATCTCCCATGCTCATTGTTGTCAGAACAGTATTTAATCTTTCCCTGCTCTCACCAAATGAATGAGAGCTAATCCTGGGAATAACTCCTATTCAATTCCCAGATGATAGGTGTAGAAGTGTGATACTGTAGCAACTATTTTTATTCAGCCCTTTCGAACCATCCTGATTATGTGACCATACGTTTGAGTGTTTGACCAGTCGTATGTGGAAACTAGAAGTGGAGGTCAAACTGTAGCCCATAATACATTCAATATTTTATTGAAATCTTCAAAGGAAACTCAGGTTGCTAACATGTTTGTTCTCATGATTAAAGATCTAAAGTAGTCTGTAGGGCACTCAACTGTGTGACTTCGTGCTCACCCACAACTATTTCAGATTTGAGGCCAGTTTATACGTCCAAGTCAGTGGCATTGGTATGGGTACCCGCATAGCCCCACAACATGCCAACATTTTCATGGGTGACTTAGAACAACATTTCCTCAAGTCTTATTCCAAAACACCTCTCGTCTACTTGTGTTATATTAATGACATCTTCATCATCTGGACCAATGGAAGGGATGCTCTTGAAGATTTCCACAGAGATTTCAACAATTTCCAACCCACAATCAAACTGAGCCTGGAACACTCTACACAGGAGATCCACTTTCTGGACATTACAGTACAAATTAGGGATGGACACATCAACACCACTCTATAACGAAAACCTACTGATCGGTATAGTTATCTACATCCCTGGAGCTTCCATCCTAAACACACCACACAATCCATTGTCTACAGCCAAGCCCGAAGATATAACCGCATTTGATCCCTCAGACAGAAACAAACATCTTCAGGATCTCTATCGAGCTTTCTTAAAACTATGGTACCCACCTGGAGAAGTAAAGAAACAGATTGACAGAGCCAGATGGGTACCCTGCAGTCAACTATTACAGGAAAGGCCCAAAAAAAGAAAATAATAGAACTCCACGGGTCACCACATACAACCCTCAAGTCAAACCGCTACAGCAGATCATTAAGGACCTCCGGCCTATTTTAAAAGGTGACCCCTCACTCTCTCTAGCCGTGGGAGACGGACCTCTCCTTGCCTAAAGACAATCCTCCAACCTTAAACAGATACTCACCAGCAACTACAGATCCAACAACTGAAACATTAAAGCATACATATATCCCTGCAACAAACTACGCTGCCAACTCTGTCCACATATCTGCACTAAAGACACCATCATAGGACCTAATCAAGCCAGCTCCTCTATCAAAGGTCCTTCACCTGCTCATCCACTAATGTGATTTATGCCATCATGTGCCAGAAACGCCCCCACACCTTATACATTGGACAAACAGGACAATCCTTACGCAGAAGAATAAATGCACTCAAAACTAATATTAGAAATCACAACACACACACACACACACACACACAGTTGCTGAGCACTTCCATCTCCCTAATCACTCCATTGATAACTTGTTAATGATGGATTTTTTTCACATTATAACAGGTAATTTGATTTCACCCTCCCTCTGTATGCTCTCTCCTGGAGTTTGAATCCTTACAAATGCTCTGATGTGCTGCTGCAGTATGACCTGATCCCATGTCTTACACTTCCCTGCATTTATTTTCATCCAATTCTGTAAATTCTCCCTCTTCAAAGAATCTGACGAAGTAAGTTATTCTACCACAAAAGCTCATGAGATAAATAAATCTGTTATTCTTTAAGTGCCACAAGACTCCTTGCTTTTTATGATAATAAGGTTGTCACTGAAAGAAGACAGGTGATTTTCTATTTCAGCTATGATTCTCAACTAAAAAATCAACGGAAATCTTAATTCCTATGCTATAAATCTCTTTAATTCCTTCAGTGATAACTTCCATGAAAATATTACAGTTTAAAAATTAAATTTAAAGGGCAAATCCTCTATGTTTTGTACTGTGCACTGTGCACAAACAGCTGGCTACTAATATGTATTGTAACATTACTTTTCTGCTTTATCCTTTAATTATTTAATCTTCATAGCAGTCCTATAAGGCATCTAAATGGGTATCACACTCCTCACTTTACAGATGGGAGAGAAATTCAAAGTTGACTGATTTACTAAGGTGCTGTACACTGACAGTTATAGCAGAGGTTAGATGAGATGATCACAATGGTCCCTTCTGGCCCTGGAATTTATGAATCGCATCTGTACTAATAAATCTACCAATTCATCTCTCTGTCTGAGTTGCTAGAGGCTATTTCTTTCTATCCACTGGGTTTCATTTCATCATTAAGATACACTAATTTTTATCAATCCATTTCTTCAGCTCATTTATTTTTTAGTTTCACTGGAGTCCTTAAGGCTTCATACATGATGGATTTTCATGTGTTATTCATTTTTTCTCTTTCCTCTCTGTGGGATACTACAGTTACAACTTTCATTGCTTTTCTGTATAGCAAATTTCACCTTGGACTATCTTTTTTGGTGAAATTTTATCCATAAAGCTTTGTTGACATTGCCCAAGTGTTCAAGGACATTTTAAAAGAGAAGCAGGTTTCTCATCCTGATGCTAGTCAAGGTCTTGACTCAGCGAAGCATTTTAACCTATGCGGAGCCGCAGACCAGTCTTTGGAGAGTGGCCTATACAGCAGAATACGAGTATAACATCTTTTATTCCATCTCATCCCAGAGAGATGAAGGATCCCTTTAAAATGTGTGCAGCTGGAAATAAAGTTAGTGCAGCCCTGAGATTGCTTTGAGTTGTGTGGAAGTGGAATGGCTTCCAGCTACTGGCAGGACTGTGGAGCCAGAGATGTGGCTTAATTATGCTGCTTATGCCACACCCAGTGAGGCTGAAGCCACGTGAGGATCAAGCACCATAAAGTTATAAGTGGTCACTATGAAGTGTAGATTTAGAAACATGCCAATGTATACATAACTTCTTTACTTCTTTCCCTGAGATATGAAGAAGACAGACTAGATCCTTTACTAGTGTAAATCAGCCTAGCTCATCTGAATAAATAGACCTAGACCCATTTTTCACCATGTGAAAGTGCATCCCACAGGTTATGAAAACAGGTGATGGGAATCCCCAGAATAACAATTTCACACATCATCAGAAATACAGTAAATACTGAAGAAAATTAATTTTGGTTAGTGAGAAGAGGACCTACTTGAGACAGTAATAACGGATAACACAATGGGAAAGTACACAGCTGTTTATAAACTCAGCATAACATTTTGCCAAGAAAAGTAAATGGTGTCATCATTCTGTCTGACTACAAAATATCTTTGGAAGTAGAGTGTAATTAGTTGCATATAGGAAGGACAATGAAAGGGATAACTATACAAGGAATATAGTATATACCTATAAATAATAATACAGTTCACTTTGCAGAGGAAGTGGTTGTAAATGGGGTCAGAATGAACTCTTCCCTGACATCTAGTGATGAACTGAGAGGGAAGGCTTCAGAAACAGACCTTCTTTGTATTAACATGCCCACTCTGCCAAGGTTCTGCAGCCTGATGGAGCCACGTTGGCCAGATGATCACTTCTAGCTGTTATCAGGTGCAGGGGTAATAAATGTTGATATCTTTGTTGTGTGACTCAAGCAGAGCAGAACTATGCTCGACATGCTCTGATGGAGGATTTCACACTCAATTGAACTGCGCTCACAGGTGAATGTAGAGAGAGTAAAGTCACGTTTGCATCTGGTGGTGTGGTCTCTGCCTAAAAAGTTGAACCGCATCATTTGACTCTTCTCTCCAATGGTCAATGACAGAACTGAGAAAACTCTTAAGAGTTTTTTCTTGGGGATTATTAGAGCTGAAATCACCGATAACCACTCCTTAGCATTAGAGCTGCTAGGGACAGCATCACTGATGAAAGAGACTGCCCAGCCTTTACCAACTGAGGCTCCTACATTAATGATTTACATCAGTGATGGGACCTCAAGACATTGCAGAGGTTGCAGTAGAGAAGGTGATGGTGGAGTGAGTGATGACAGAGTGGCAACTCAGGCATTTCTCAGTGTGCCTTCCTCACCCCTGGGTGGAGGTGAACTCAGATGAGTATACCTCTGAACCCAAGGTCTATTCTGACCAAGGGAAACTGAAAGTAGGGTGCAGTGGAGGAAGAAAGGAGCAATGCTTAAAACAACATTTGTGTGTTGGACACGTCGTTAAAAGTCCCACAGGACTCCGTGTTTGTTTTACCACAAGGTGAGAGACTAAGGAAAAGGACACTGTGAAGCGTACTTTGGCACAAATCTTTTGTTCACAGTCATATGTTTTTTTAATCATGCTTATGATATTTTCCCAAATTAATGCTGCACCCCTTTTCCTTTTATTAAAAGTTTTATTTTCCATACACAGAATCAGTGTTTGCAAAAGGAGAAGTATTGCCTCTTGGAGGTGCATAGGCATCATGTGTAATTTTAGATTACTGAGTTGGGGCTTCAGCTGGTTCTGTGCTGTATTGTCAAAAGGAACCCTATATATTTGGTCTGGCCATAGTTGTTGTCAGCTCCACTTGGCAGTATTGCACAGTGATATTACAGGAGGAGAGTTTGCATAAACTTTATAAATAGATCTACAGAACCATTATGCAGTCTTCCATCTTCACTGTCTCAGAACATGAGAGAGGCATCACTCTTCTTTGCAGCAACTGCATTTGATAGGTTAAGAAATATACTACCAGTAATTCATTTGATCTATATCAGTAACCTATTCAAAAACTGAGCTTGTTACCATAGTATCAGAGAATTTTCCAATATTGATTATGAAGCCTAATATCTTCCCCTTCTCTCTCCAGAGACAGAAATGTCTTCAACTGAGTGCTTTGGATTGTGTAAAAAACAAAACAAAACAAAGAACAAAAACCCCAAAATAAAATACTACATGCACACAGACGTTGTTGTGTATTAATGTCAAAAAAGTCATGATCAAAGAAATGCACCTTGTACTTAAATTGAAAGGTGATGAAAGTCATCCCATAGTATTGGATGAACCCCTCAGAAAGCTTGATCTCTATCTAGTCTCAAGATAATTTGACAATCCACACAAACAGTAGACCATGTACACTTACTACTAAATTATTACTTCTAAAAAAGATTCTGCTTGGAGAGTTCCTGAATTCATATGCTTCACAAACTGGAGTCCCTTTAGTAGAAATGACTCAGCCATTGATCCTCTGAATTAAAAGGTGTTAATTTGTTTAGTGACCACATCAAGATGGCATTAAGGTTTTAGCTACCCTAGTGACCACATTTCTAATCTAGTCACCCTGGAAACAGTTATTTTCCACAACAAAAATTCAATTCAAATACAATATCTTTTAAGAGTCACTAAAGCAACACAATTTACTTTTTAAATTGAAAAATAACCCTGTTTTGTTCCATAGAAGATTCCTATGTTTTGTGGAGGTAAATGCCTGGTTGCTTTCAGCAGTTTAACTTTTTTAAAAAATAATTTTCCCCTTTTATTTTTATGCACACAAGACAGTTACTTAGCAGTGAAAGATAAAAAAGAGCATTTCCATTAATTTATGCATCCCTGTGCTCTCAATTAGCCGCTGCAAAATGTCATTTGCTTTCAGTAGGAAGCCACAGGTATCAAATTGATTGGTATGATATCTTCAAGAAATTCCTGAAGTTGTTCAACATTTTCTGTTTCACAGCAGGCCTCCTGTTTAATTTGACTTGCTGCGGTCAGTGAAAGAGAAATAGTGAACTTTTTTATGCCAACCAGCTCTTCTAAGGCATTCACAGAAGAGCTGTACAGACAAAGTGTTTTACAAACTCAGTTTAGGAAGGGTAAAGCAATAGATGCAAGTGAGTATAGGTTGGAATTTTGTTTGCGTCACGCTCAGTTATGTCTTAGGTTTTGTCTACATTAGCACTTTTGTCAGTCAGGGATGTGAAAAATACATCCCTGACTTACATAAGTTTCACTGACAAAAGTGCTGGTGCAGATAGCACTAGGCAAGTGGGAGATGCTCTCCTCCTGGCATAGCTACAGCTGCTTGTTGGGGGTGGTTTTATTATGCTGGCAGGAGAGCTCTGTCCCAATGGCATAAAGCAGCTACATGTAGCAGCATACCATAGTGGGGCCAATACTTGTATTTGTGCCCCCCCACATTGGGAGTGGCAGTAGCGATGTGTCCTGCTCTGCTCCACTCCTCACCTCCCACTATGGGGGTGGTGGCAGTATCATACTGAGGAGTTCATGTACCTGGGTACCAGCCTATGTGAGGAACCAGCTGGGCCCTCCGTGGAGGAACCACCTCCCCACTGACATCTCTGGAGATTGCATCAACCCGACCCATGGCTCCCTCGGGCCCAGCGTGGGGAGAAGAGACTGGGAGTTGGATGGGCCTGTCTCAAACCCCGCCACTCATTTCCTGGCCCTATATGCTACAGGAAGCATATCTACTGTGTGGATGCAGTCCACATACCTCACAGAGCCAAAAACTAGTTACTAAAATATTTTTTCCCCGGTTCTCTTTTTTTTTTTTTTTTTGGATACAAAGTTGAAATTTTCTACAGGAAAAAACACTTCCAATTTCCAACCAGCTCTAGTGTCTTATTACTCAGTTAAGATCTGTAAAACTGACAAAATTCTAGCCAGTTGTACATAATTCCTTGCTACTTACATTGAGATAAATTAATAACTTGTGATATTGAAGGCATAGGCAAAATCTGGACTATTATTATTTAAAACTAACATTTCCAGTGAAGTATGGAACAGATATAAACTCCTAATAGTAAGGAAGTTGCTGATCAGTATCTGATTCTTCTTGTGTGTGGATTAAAAATTATTTGGTGTTTCCGCATGCTGTCTCAGATTCCTAGTGCAGTGACAAAGTCTTGTTAAAATTTTCAGATATGATTTGTTTACCTCCCTGGAACAATTACACAAATAAAAAGGAAAAACCCTAGGCAGAATGTAAAGCAACTATAAGACCATCCATGATAGTTTTTAGCATAATGAAACTTTTAACAATGACTCATTCTTCTGTCAGGAGAGTTTTGAAAAGCAGAAAGAAAAAAATGCAGAATATTTCATAATTCATTACATGGCACTTAATCTGTGCTGAATTTTCTGAACGTCTCCCACCTATCAAAATGTGCAAATAGGTTTGAGAACTAATTATAGAAAGTTTAATTTCACATATCCTTACCGGGGTATTGAGGCTGCAGCAAAATGGATTATTTTTCTTACACTCCTTAATGCATTGTTTCTGCAGAAAAGTCTTCATGTCAGGCATATGTTTCTCTCTGGAATTAATTTAACACATCTCTTGTGAAAAAGTGAGCTGATGTAGTCCCCATTCCTGAAATCATACCCATGCTTATAGATTCTGGGGTTGTAAATGGGTGCAGGGTCTACCTGTGAGTGTGTGACTGGTGTACCACACACCAAAATCCATGGTCTTGCCTTATGCTGCTGGAGCTGCTCCAAATACGTGCAAGAGTTAAGGGAGGGGAAAGGGAAGAGTGCCAGGTGTGGCATACGTTCTGGGAGGGACAGCTTGGTTTATGGCAGGAATGGAGAAATGCACAATAACATGAACCTTATTCCTGTTCTATTCCTCTGTACAATTCTCACTTCACTCAGTGAGGACCCTCATTAACTAGAATGGGAGTTAAACTGGCCCATGAGAAAGGAGAAGCGAGTACACTAGGCACCAATAAGAGGCCTGACTGAGCTCTCACAGAGCTATAAGTATCATTACAAGAAGGCATTTGGGGGTGTCACTTCCACACTCCTTAGTTTCCCCAGAATCAGCTCCCAGCATGGAGTGGAGATTTTGCCCTGGTGCTGGTTCCTCTCTGTCTCTTCCCCTGCTGACTGCTTCCTGTCCTGAGGCTCTAAATACTCCCCTAAATGGGACAGCAGCAAGTGAGTGGAAGGGTATAAGATAAACACAATTCAGTCTTGTAGATCAGATGAGACCAAATATAACCCTGAGTCTTGCCAGAGCTCTTCAGAAGTCCATCGATAGCAGTCTCCTGCTTCACCCAACTCTAGTGGCCATGCAGAAGAGAATGGCCTTGCAGCATCTCCTGATAGTTCAGCTAAGGACCAAAGGTAGCAACAAGTTGCGAAGACAGTAGAAACATATGCTAGAGAGGTCCTGTGGTTTTGCTGAATTTGGTGCTCACTGGTAAGCATTTTAACACAGTGTTCTTATGCTGGGGGTTCACCCTAGTATTGGGTGGTACTAGTAGAAACCTCCATTCAGTGGCCTCCACTTCACTTTGAAGTGCTTTAAAGGACCTTTGAATTGAAGAAGGTTGTTCCTGGCTGTTCAAAGTTCCTCAGGCACAGACCTTCACATCCACAGATTAGGGTGACCAGATAGCAAGAGTCAAAAATAGGCCTGGGGATGGGATGTGTGTTTTAATAAGCATCTATATAAGAAAAGGTCCCAAAGATTGGGACAGCGTCTATAAAACCGGGACATCTGGTCACCCATCCACAAATATCTATTTTTCCTCTCTTCAGCTTAGTTAAAACCAGACCCCCTGTTTCCTGGCTGGGAGTCACACTCACTTAAGTCTACAGTGTAGCAGTGGGCCTGGTAGTTATACACCTCTTATCAGAGGGCTCTTGAGTACTGCATAGAAACTCTGTTCTGTTGCTGCTGAAATGAGCTCTCTCAGACCTTCTCCCATTCTCTAACTACTGTATTTCTTCTACCACCTTGTTTGTGTTCTTTCGCCTTGCCCATCTACTCACCCCATTCTTTTCTGATTTTTCACCCCCAATTCCCACACCTTCTTTGTCCTTCCCCATACTGGCTGGCTCCAGAACCCCTCAACTCTGGCTTTCTGATCCCAAATCCTGGCAGCGCTTTGACATTGTACAGCTGGCTAGGTAGCAAACGAGACTATATTTCACTGCTCAGACAGCTGAGAGGCTGAATACAGCAGACTTAGAGAAAGAGACAGCGAGGTCTCTCATGGGAGCACTGAATTGTGACAGCAATACTTCTGATGCCTATGACCCATCCTGGCACTGGAAACTAGTTACTCTTGCTTGGGCCACCATGAACAGAGAAAGCAGTGAAGAGTGGAGAAGTTCTTTCCCAGATCAATCAACCTGATGCCAAATATAGGACACATGTTCCCTTTAAAATAACGGACCTAATGGTGGAGAATCAAATAAAAATACAAGTGGTGTTTCTCATTTCTCATTCTGATACATCTCTCTTCTAGCAAGTATTCTTCTTTATGCATAAAGGATAATGGATACATTTGCATGCTGGAATGTGATAATAAATTAGCTGTCTAAGCCCCTGCTTAGTCTACTGAGAAACTTGAGACTTGCTCATTTACATTTCCTGAATCCTCTGGGAAGGAACAATATTCACAGTGAATAAACAGCTGCTATTCTTCAACAAGGAAGTCTCCAGGTCCTGTAAAGGAAATGAATGTCCAAAAAGTCATGTTCAGATAATGCTCATGCTGAAGGCCAGTGAATGTTTTATATTTAGTTAATTAAAAGAGAGTTTTCCTGGGGATATAAGCCTCTCCCTTTCTTTTTGCAAGTGACTTCATCTACAGCATTTTCAGATAGGCATTCACTCTTGTGTACATTAGATGTACTGTACCATTCAGAATTCTGCTATGATTTCTGACCTACCAGACCTCCACTCCATACAAACATTTGTAATTTGCAAGTATGTCTAAATCACACACTTGCATATCTGGATTGTGATTTTCAGGACACAAACGGTAGTAAAGTATTAGAGGCACATTAGCGACATGGTTGGAGAAAAAAAAAGAAACCAAACAGGCCTGTGGCATGTCTAAAGATTAACAAATGTATTTAGTGTATGAGCTTTCATGGGAGAAAAATCCTACTTCATTAGACACTCAGACAAAGTGGGATTTTCTCCCACGAAAGCTCATGAGATAAGTTAATTTCTTAGTCCAAGTGCCACAGGACTCCTTGCTTCTTTTGCTAAACTAAACTACATGGCTACCCCTTTGGACCTTGTCTCCGTACCTGAAAAGTGAGATTGCACCCAGTATAAATTGAACTCTCTCACCTATGTTTCAAGGAAGGCAAACAGCACCACAGGACTCCTTAAAAAACTAAGAAGTTTATTTAATGCATAAACCTTCACGGATATAATCCCACTTAATCAGATGCATGAAATGGAAACAATGTTTGAAAGAAGAGTTCCATCAGAACATTCATGTGGCTTAAACAAGTTAGGATGAGAACTTTTGCTGGAAATTCAGAAACTGAAAGAGATTCTATCATAAGGGATTAAATCACAAATAGGCTTCATATAAAATTTTACAATAGTGTCTTAGAGTTCCTCATATATCTTTTTCTCACCCAGAAAATACTTGAGAAAGGCAGGTATCACACGAGTATTGGTCTCTCCCTGCTAGAAGATAAAGTAGCTTCCACAGAAAAGCAGTTATAAAAATTAACAAATCTTCAGTGTTGTGGCCTACTTCCATGAGAGTGGTTTAGTAAGTAAAATTTTAATAACCTGATAATTAGAGCTTTCATTACTAAGCAATTAGCACATGTGTGTGCAGAGATAGATGGGTCATGAGGGGGCCTGGGGCCAGAGAAAGGAAGAACCAGCCAAAGAGAGGAGGCGGCTCCAAACTTTGTGGTGCTGATGCCTTTGATGACTGACAAGTTTGCTAAGGTGCAATAAAGCAGGGTTCTGTAGACCTTAATAAAGAAGAGGAAAGTGATCTGCTGTCATGGCATAAAGCTGGTCAGGAAAATGGGCACACTGACAACAAAGCAGGGCTGTCTTTGGAGTCAGTGGTGGCCCTGGGTCATGGAGTGATCCTGGCTGGAACGTGGAACCAAAGAATGGGACTGCAGACAGCAAGGCCTGGCTGAAGAACTAGTACTAGCACTTGTCTTCAAAAGAAAGTTAACTCAGTTAACTGGTTCCCTCTAACCCACCTATCCCATCCACACACAAAATGACTCTCAACCAAGTTTAGGTGTGCTTTCAACTCATGAAAGTTTGTTCATCTCAAGCTATATAGGAAAGAATCATACTGACACCCAGTTTTTTGCAGCAAAAAGAACCATGGAATATGCCTCCCGATATCTTATAAAGACACATGGCAGAGTGCAGCACTAGTGAGGACCCAAATTTTGCAATATGATTGCTGATGCCCATGCTAGGCTTACCCGGATGCTCAGCTCCAGGTGCCAATCACCCAAGTATGGTGTGACAGACCCTGAGGGACTGGGATGCTGGGTTAGTTGGTTGCTGGATAATTCAACTAGTTGAAGTATATCAAAATTAGGGTAAAGTACTGTATGCTTTGCTTTCAAACAGAGTGCGGAGCTTTTCACATAAAAGCAGCAGGAGCTTGACATAATTACACACAAAGGTGCTTCCAAACACACAGCCCTCTAAACAGAAACACTGTCAATGAACAGCATGGAAATAACCTTAAATGTGATCAAAAACCCACTCATGATAATTATAGAATGGAAATGGGCCTTAGTTGTCCATGATATACCAATCACCGTCTCTCAGAGCTATACATAAATACTTCAATATCTTTGACTTATTCATACATAAGCTGCATAATCAAATATACTTTAATGAAAATTATGCAGTCTAACACTGCCTTTAGCACACATCACGAAACAATATAAGCACATCAAAATGACACTCTGTCCTAGTGAGTAAAATAGCCCCATATACTGCACACCTAATTGAGCAAATATCATTAGAGACACAGCTATGCTATGAATACAGATTAAACAATTTACAGCAGGTCAGAAGAATGTCCATTAAATTAAAATGTAGGAACTGTGAGTTGTATTGAGCTATTAATCTGATACTGTAGAACAAATAAAATGCACATGTACTCAATTATTCCCACTCAGAAAATGTAAAAGAGGGCATAAAAGGGCTTCAAAACCCAGTAGAGGCAAAGGAAAAATTATCTTTGACTTCATTGGAAGCTGGATAGAGCTCTAAAGTAGTAATGTTAACCTAAGGAGAGAGTGAAGTTTTTAGATGCTGGAGTTTAATCATTTGCATGTATGAACTGGATATTGAGGCTCATGGCAGAGTGCTTTATCTTTAGCTTATAATTCTCGTAGTCCCCCCCCCCATCCAGATGGATTTTGTGGTGCTACTTCTTCTGAAATGAAGCTAGCGGTCTTAACTGCAATTAAACAAAAGTTTTGGCATTTGTATTCTTACTCTGTTGCACACACAAGAGAATGAAGCCAAGCAGCAACAAGAACCTCCTGCCAGTAACTGCCTTCACCAAACGTATTTCAAACACTTTTCAAATTGAGGTTAAACATGAACTATAATTATACTTGTCTTAGTGCTGTTAAACATATGAATAAGTATAACCTAATTATACCTTCATTATGGGACTCAGTTATGTGACTCTGACAGAAGGGCTACTGTGCTATCATTTCAAATGCCTTTGTAATCTCTCTCTTGTAAAAACCTTCCTAAATGCTTAGCATATTTTAATCAATTCTTTGCAATTTCTTGGCAATGTCCAGGGTAGCCATATTTGGCATTGCAATCAGCTGTTTCAGGAACAGGAGAGAAAGAAGCCTTTCTGTCAGATATTTTTCTTCTTGAGGCTTTGTTTTTGAACTGAAAGTGCACTGTTTACCATAAGAGGAGCAAGAGGGGAAAAAACCATATTAATCTGCAAACCCTGGTATAACGGGGATGGAGCTCTGCCTTGATCAAATAACTACCAGGAAGACAATTTTACAGAGTTACATTTCCTCTGGACAACTTGGCACTTACATGAGTCTTCAGGTCCCAGGAATACAAGAAGTTGTTTTAAGACTGTAAGCTCAAAGTTAAGCCTTTTTTAAACCTTGAAGGCACTGGAGTACATGCATATCCATGACACTCTCTAAATAATAGTAACATTAAGTAGTAAACAGAATATCAATTTACATACAAATCAAATAAATATTTGAGCTTGTGGTACCAAATTTTAAAACATAAGAATGGCCATACTGGGTCAGACCTCACCAATGGTCAATCTAGCCCAGTATCTGATCTTCTGACAGTGGCTAATACCAGGTGCTTCAGAGGGAATGAATAGAACAGGTAATCATCAAGTCATCCATCCCATTGGCCATTCCCAGCCTCTCGCAAACAGCAATCCCTGTCCTCCATGAACTTATCTAGTTCTTTTTTTTTTTTTTTAACTTGGCCTTTACGGCACATTCTTTGCACAGCCATTTACATTCTTTAATGTAGTTCTAGAATTGATGCTGTCTCTGGCAAAGCTTAGGCATTTGTAACCCATAGACTCCTTGTTTATTTTATAGAATAAAGATGGGCTTGGTCCAAAAGTGCACTTTCCAATCACCTTCAAACCATGGTGAGTTTAAAGTCTGAACCAGAATTTTGAACCCCAGGCACCTTTGCAAAGTGAACAGTGAGCTAAATATAAAACACCACTACCTGTCGCCTACCAGGAAGATCTTTGAAGGACATGCTGATTCATTTTAAAGGGATAGGGGATGCACAAGGTGCATTACCACGAGACTCACTGTTTCAGAACTCCCACTTGAATTAAGATGAGCAATGTGGTGCTCCATCTCAGCATACACACAGCATTACTTGACCTCTTTTAGCCACAGAGGTGATCTGGTCCTTTAGTCAAGCGAATCTTGAGAGTTCACCACCTTTGAGGGTAACAGAGTGCCTTAGTCCAAGTCCAGTAAAACATCCAAATACAAGTTTTCAGCTCTACTGGACTCAGCTTTCAACACCTTTTCTTAAAGGCAGGCTCTCAGCAGCAACCACCTCTCTCACTGCCAGCTCCGGGATTCCAATCAACTAGGTCAAGTCAAGCCTCTTACCAAGGGCCTCTGGCAAACCTCAGCTAGTTCCTAGATTGAGCAGAGCTTCTTATCTCTTATCAGAGCTCTCCTTCCCCTTGCCCAACTCAATGACAGTGCTTCCTCCTCAGTTAGCCTACTTGCTCTCCCCCACAGCCAGACTTTAACTACTGGACTTTCTTCCTTATTCATCCCACATCCAGCACAGATGTAGCAGGGCAGAGCTAAATAAAAAGGAGTCCTGGGGCACTTAAAGACTTAAAGGGCTAAATGAACAGGGCTGAGCAGCCCAATGGCTCCTGGTCCTTACAAGGGCAGGCTACCCTGTTCCATGCACCCTTTCATTCATCCCTTGTCACAGGGATAGATCTAATGGCCTCCTATAAGGAACTAAAATTCTGACCACTTGGGATCACACAAAAGCTGTTACCTGACGTTACCTGAGCAGTTCCTGAGCAACTACATCCTGGTGACCTAAGGAGGCTCCTGCTGTTTCAAATCATACTTTGAACAGAAAGATGCTTGCAGGAGCTAGTCTTATCAACTAAGAGTAACCATTCATTATATGAAAAAACAACAAAAGACTGATTGAGATAAAAAACAGGCCATAAAATCAGATAGGTTTCAATTAAATATAAACCTGGCTGCCAGAGTAACCTTCTCTTAGCAAACTACAGCCAAACTAACTCTCTTGGCACCAGCTCATTGTTTGATAATCCTTAATTAATTCCCTGTATCTCATCAGATATTGCACCCAATAAAGATGCTGAGATCTTTAACCCATGAGAACCTGTTACTGCTTTTCTGGATAATTCTAGTATAAATCCCTTGTTCACAAATTCTTGCTTGGGATTAAGTCACATTGTCTCAGAACATGAGTCAAAATCACTGGTGTGGCTATTCTGGAACCAGGTTCTGTAAGAGGTGGCTCATTTTTTCTCCAGTGGGATTTACATTCCTAGATCAGTCAAGATCTTGGAAATCCCAACCATGCTCTACTCATCTCCATGCCAGATTCCAGGGACCCGGAATGGGTACTCCTTGGGCAATATGTGGCACATAGGTGGCCCAGGCTGAGGCATGAACATTGCCCATAGTTTATAAAACAACTTAGAGTTCTGCTGGATGAAGAACCCTAAATAAATGGGAGACTATCATTTTCATTTCAGCCTTTCATTGTTGTGTCAACAATGTAAATGTATTAAGAAATGTAAATATAACAAACTAATCTCTTTTTGGGCATGGAGTACTATGTTTCTATAATAACAGGGCCCTGAACCTTAAAAAGGGCCCTTATGCACTACCACAATACAGACAGCATTAATAATACTGATGAAAAAGAGCCTCAAGGACAGGTCATTTTGCCATTATAATCATCACCTTCATCATCATGGCACCAATTCAGCAAATACTTAAGTACATGCTGAAGCTTTAAGTCAATGGGACTTAAGTACATGCTCCAATATAAGTATGTGCTTAAATGTTTTTCTGAGGAGGGGTGGATGGAAACATGTTTAAAATTAAGCTTACCTAAGCATTTTGCTGAAGAGGAGCCTGTATACAGTGCAACTAAGGATAAAAATAACAGATACATTTAGGATATAGAGTTGAAATACAAGAATTAATGTTGTAACATAGGGCCTACAGACATCAGGCCTGTAAAACATGCATCTTAGTCAAATTAGGCCTTAGGATAAAATAGTATAAGGAAAAGAAAAATATATTGAGTTTGTGCCAGTCTGTGTTATGCTGATGTTTTGAAAATTGCTGAGTTTGAGGTGTCCAAGGAGACAATAGACACCACAAGATGTCCATTGATATCCAAGGGAAATGTTAGAGACACCCTTAAGCTACTTCTTACTATGGTGAGAAAGTGACAAATGTTAATGAGTGTAAGGGGAACTAACGAGTTAAACTATAAAAACAGGACACTCCAGAAGTAGTGAGATGTGGAAGTACAAATAAGGAAAAGGAGTTAAAACCTCAAATATGGCATCAGCATAACACATGTTGTAAGTTGTATCTAGGCCTTTGTTCAGCAATGGAGAAGATGAAGGAACCATGATCACTGATGATGATGATGATGATGATGATGATGATGATGATGATGAAAATCAGAAATAATATACCCATTTTTTCCACAAGGCCTAATGTTAGTAATGCAAATATTATTCATTCTCTAATGGTCTCTCTCTCCTTTGTAAGACTGCAGTGTGTGTATAGTTGGTTTGGTTAATAAAAGTAATTATACAAAGAGCATTAAGTAGTCTCTATTGTGTACCATGGGGTCCCCCTTCTATTGATAACCTCTCTACTATAGTCACTCTTGAGGGGACTGAACTTTCAAAGATTAAAGTGTAAACCCTCAGCTTGGGGTGGTTAATTGGTTAAAGTAACCTGTAACTATAGATAGGGCACCAACAGCTGCTGCTTGCCTGTTCCATTTGTATGTGGTATGAGTTTCCTTGACATTTTTGTATGTGTGAGTGACTCCACTCTGATCTATGTGCTTTCATGAGACTGACTCACCTCCCCACCCCTCAGCCAATACACCTGTTTTAAAGAAAACTGTGGGTACCTAACACTGCTCACTTTCATCTTGCTGTTGCTTCTCACCTGATTCAACTAGTGACCAAATTCTCTGTTCACAGGTCCAAGAGAATTCAGAAATCATCAAAAGATATTGCATGTTACCAAAATGTCCTGGGGATGCAGTTCTGCCTAATCCTTGTCAACTATAAACTGCAACTGCAGAAAGACGTGGCCTGCAACTAGCAAACAAATTACAAGAATTAGAGTTAATCAAAGACGCATGGAAAGTGAGAAGGGCCAAATTCTGCTCTTAGTAACAGTTGTGCAGTACAAGTTGCGTGGTTGAAATTGAGCAGAAGCTGTCACCCCAAATGCAGAGTTTGATAGAAAAAACAGCACTAAAAAACAGATAGTCTGTGCTGGTAGAAATAATTTATTATGGGAGAAACAATATTCACAGGTAATAAAAAAGCCAAGGAATTCTCACAGAGCTGAGAACAGACTGTAGGTACAATTTTTAACAACAAAATTTGACTGCAGCAATAAATTGCAGGTGCAAATCTAATTAGTTACATCACCAACTACTTGATGTATTCTCACAGTCAGATTTGTTAAGGATGGTCCTCAAGAAAAATCAATGGGACATCAAGACTTCAAAGAGAAACAGCTGAAATTGAACTAATATGCAGATTAGATTGTGTGAAAGCAGGACTGAATTGTGACTATGGATTCTTTTCACATTATAACAGATAATTTGACTTCACCCTCCCTCTATGTGCTGTTTCCAAGAGTTTGAATCTTTACAAATGCTCTGATTTGCTGTTGCAGTATGACCTGATCCCATGTCTTACACTCCCCTGCATTTATTTTCACCCTATTCTGTAAGTTCCCCCTCTTCAAAGCGTTTGATGAAGTGGGATTTTCTCCCATGAAACCTTATGCGATAAATAAATCTGTTAGTCTTTAAGTGCCACAAGACTCCTTGCTTTTTTTTGCTTTACTAGACTAACACAGCTGCCCTTTTGGAACTTCACAGTCAGATAGTTAGTCAAGAAAAAAAATTAGACTGATTCTCAAATAGGCTTGCAAGTTGAAAGGACTGGGGACAAACTTGAAAGGTACAAGTTGTGGTACAAAGTTGGGTACACTTTTAAAAACTTTGGCCTTCAATATAGGTAGTTTCGTGATTAGAAAAACAGCTTAGAAACAGTGATCATGTTCTCTCTCAAATAAAATGTAATACACTTGACCACCATTTTCTAAAGATAATAGCTTAGTCACATAGCTCTCACTGAGAAGTCATATGTAAGACATTGAAGATAGAGGTTATGAAGTTGCCTAAAGCAACAAATATTCTTCAAAGAGATGCTAGCAACCTATAGTTCTCCCAGGCTTACAAAAATGAAAGCACATCAGTATACACTGTTAGAAATGTGTGTAGAATTTCATACACAGAACTAGAAAACAAGCAAACCATGACTGAGTTCATCCAAAGGCAAATAAAAATCCAACCTAACTTCATACATATTTGAAAATTCTGCAAAAAGAACCAATAATTACTTTTTCTGTGGTAAGAAATAATTAATCCTATCAAACCAAAGAGGAAAACAGGAGATTAAAAAAATACAGCACTTATGCTTATAGGATGAAAGTCACATCACTCACAGACTGAGTACACTCAGCTCTCTCTGATGGAGTCACATGAGGAATGAGACGGGGTTGTTTCCAAAGATCTGCAAGTGACAAAAATCCACTAGTAACTTCCATATAGAAGACACCACCGATACCCTTCCAGCTGGGTGGAAAGGATTCCATGGACTGTGGATTTCTGACTCCACCTTGTGTAGGATTTATAGGCATCTTTGCCATTCCCTGCCACTCGCCTCACACAGACACAAACAGCCTCACTGCGGACTACTGTTCAGTGGGCTCCAAGGAGCCTGTCTACAGGGCAGGCAAGAAGTTGCAGGTTCCTACCAGGCAGCCTCTTCCTAGTCACACCCCCTGAACAAAAGAACCAAATGCTCTCATGCTCTTAGTTCGTTTGGGTCCATTTATTTGGAGCCTTATGTGGCTTCTCCACAACTGGGAGGGTTTCTCAAAATGAAGAAAAACATGAGGAAACTCAGTCAAGTCTCCAATTTCATGAGATGATAAATGGATTTTGCACTCTAGATAACTAGAAGGAAAGCAGTAGATGTGGTATATCTAGACTTTAGTATGGCTTTTGATGTGGTCTCACATCACCTTCTCATTAACAAACTAGGGAAATACAATCTAGAAGGAGCTACTACAAGATGAGTGCATACCTGACTGGATAACCACTACCAGACAGTGGTTATCAATTGTTCACAGTCACACTGGAAGGGCACGATGAGTGGGATATTTCAGGGATTGACTCGAGGTCTGGTTCTGTTCAATATTTTCATCAATGACTTAGATGATGGCATAGTGAGTTGATAAAGGTCGCTGAAGATACCAAGCTGAGAGGGGTTGAAAATGTTTTGAAGGACAGGATCACAATTCAAAATGATTTGGACAAACTGGTGAAATGGTCTGAGGTAAATAGGATGAAATTCAATAAAGACAAGTGTAAAGTACTCTCTTAGGTGAGAACAGCCCATTGCACACATACAAAATGGGCAATGACTACCTAGGAGGGAGTCTTGTTGAGAGGGGTCTGGGTGTCACAGTGGACCACAAGCTAAATATGAGTCAACAGCGTAACACTGTTGGAAATAAAATGAATGAATGAATGAATGAATAAATAAATAAATAAATAAATAAATAAAAAAGCACAAACACCATTCTGGTATGTATTAAGAGGAGCATTGTAGATAAGACACCAGAAGTAATTCTTCTACTCTACTCCACGTTGATTAGGCCACAACTGGAGTATTGTGTCCAGTTCTAGGCAACTCATTTTAGAAAAGATGTGAAAAAACTGGAAGAAGTCCAGAGAAGAGCAACAAGAATGATTAACAGCCCAGAACACTTAACTTGCAAGGGAAGATTGAAGAAGGTGGTTTTGTTTAGTCTGGAAAAGAGGAGACAGAGAAGATGTGATAACAATTTAAGTATCTAAAAGATTGTCAGGAGGAGGAAAGAAAATTGCTCTCCTTAAATGCCGATGACAGGACAAGAAGCAATGGGCTTAAATTACTGCAAGGGAGGTTTAGGTTGGACATTAGGAAATAATTCCTAGTTGTCAGGTTGATTGACCACTGGAATAAGTAGCCTAGGCAGGTTGTGGAATCTCCATCATTGTAAGATTTTAAGAGAAGGTTAGACAAACACCTGTCAGTGATGGTTTAAGAGGGTACTTGGTCCTGGCATGAGTGCAGGGGTCTGGACTCAATCTCTCACGGTCCCTGCCAGTTTCTATGACTGTATGTGGAGTCAATAGGCTATAAATGCCATTTTGATGTGAATGTATTTGTTTCACAGTAGAACACCACCGCTAAATGCTGCTTCTGGTTTTTGCATTATGCTGTCTCAATCTGAGAGCTAATTTTGACTGAGAGGTGCAAGGAAGCATTCAGCCTACCTGAGACAGAGAGCAACAGGTGATATTTAGAAATTTGGGCAGGAAATTTCAAGATTTGGTCCTGGTGATCTTGCTTGACTTTTCTATAGTCTCCATATACATCCCTGTTTCTTACTGTGGTGTAAATGTTGCAATCATAGGAAAGGGATTAAAGGCCAAATTATACCTGCCATGAAGTACCAGAACTAAATGAATGAGACAGAGGAAGCCCCTTTCTTCTAAGTATTCAGATACCACCATGTCACAAAAACCTATATGGAGTTATTCCCATACAAGAAAAAACTGATAATGAACACGTACTCCCTCTTTGCTTAATGTTCACCAGCACTACCAGCATCAGAGTTGGAGTAGGAATAGATGTGCTAGAAATACGTTCATGCTGTTTATATGTAGTCATCTTGAATGCTTGTGTGTTATTGCTTTGGGTAACAGGGAGATAATTATGTGATATGAGAAAATGGAGCTGGCTCTTTACGAATAGGCTGGGTCCATGGTGAGTGAGCTCTTTCAAGGACTGGATAGTTCAGAGTGTGTGCTACTGCTGCTGCTTCTGAAGGATGAGGCTGGCTTGTTGCTTGGCACTGGTCTCTGTCTGCAAGAAGTTCCTGATTTGAATTCCCAGAATAAACAAAGGTCTCCTTGAAATGCTGAGTCTTATTCTAAATGGTATTTTGAGAACATGGCCAGGGACCTGCAAAGCTAGTACCAATCAACAAGCAGTAGCCAGTGAGAGGAAGGACACGAGTCACATCAGTTTTTCATCAGTCTGCTCTGCCTCTAGTGCCCCTGGAAACAGTGATCTTGATTTTCCAGATTGGCTCAGTCACACCTAGTGCAAGTACACAAAGAGGGGCAAAAATGGGTTTAAACCACCTTTATTTTTCCCCAGTCCAGATGCCATCAAGTGGCTGTCCAGGCTGTGATCTCAAACATTTGATGTACAGCAGCCTTAATGGAACAGAGAATCCAGGCCATTATGCCTGTCTCTGCCTCACTCCTTCAGCCAATCTCAGCCAGGTATTAGAAAAGGAAGGACACCACACCATCTGAACCAGATACAAGACAGACACAGAGTTCTGTATGTCACTCACAAGCTGGTAAAAATAAATCAGTTCAAAGGCTTTATTGTGTCCCTTCCTGCATCATATGCATGATGAACAGGTAGTGTGACAGAACAGAAGCTTGCAGATTCCTAGAAGAAACAAGGATGCTGTCTCTTGGAGCAGGTAACAGAACACAACCCTCTCTCTGAAAGGAAACAACAGCCACATGCAAATCTTTCTTCCCCAGCTAGAATCTTCACACAAGTCAACAAATCCTGAAGGTCTATGGTACTGTGCTTCTGCTGCAGACAGGTCTCAAAGAAACAGCATGGACACCTAAACTATGTCCATTCCAAGGGGAACATCATCAACCAGCAAGCTGAGAGCAGGGTCTGCATCATGTCCAAGTCTAGACCCAAACAGGAAGGGATCAAGGAGACTGGTCAGAGGATTCTGATAAAATTTTTTCTTGCCATTCAAATTACAGGAATGTGTCAACTTTGACAAAATTTTGTTTTGAGAAAAAAGGAATCTGCAAAATACATGGATCCAATGACCACAACTTTCGTATAGGCCAGCATCTAGGATGCATGGAATATATACATGCAAGTTCCCGCAAAAAACCCATGGGGATGGGTGTGGGGGAAGAAAATTCTATTTTAAATTCCCTTATTCCCCATGGACCCAGTTTTACTTCCTTATCCTCAAAACAACTCCTTTGCAGCTCCTCCCTAAAAGACCAGCTTTTCCAAGGGTTAAAATAAGGGGGAACACATTGAAATGCTGTTCCAGGGCCCACCATTTTTAGCGGCCAGTGCTCTGGGGCCCCTGAAAATAGAATAATGGGCCTGAACGCAGCCTTCCAGTAAATTCCCCCTTAAGTCCTTTAGGCCAGCTGGCAGGGAGCTGTAGAAGGCTGGGAGTTTTTAAATCTCCTGCCCTGAGTGTGCTCAGATGTATGCTCAGGGTGGGAGCAGCCTGTGGCCAGGTAGCAGCTCCCAGCCCCCAGTCCTCCCCAGTGCTGCCGGCTGGCACAAAGTCCGGCTGGGAGCAAGGACAAGTAGAAACCGCTGAGGTATGGCCTTGGCTTGGCCTGGGGGAGTGCCCTAGTGGGGCTGGGGGAAGCAGCACGGTGGGTGCCCCCCAAGCTGCAGATGGAGCTGCTGTACTCCAGAGCGCTCCCCTGGGGATAGGGATAGCCCTTGCCCTTGGACTTTCAGGAGGGACTTCTGGCCTCTGGGATTGGGGTCACACAGCTGCCAGGGGACAGGGAATGCTGCTGGGGGTTGTGTGGGGCAGGGTGTGCGTGTAGCTGGCAGCGTGGAGCAGAGTGATAACTGATGCACGTTGTATGGAGAAGTGGTTGCAGATGCCTACCTGGGCTGTGGCTTGCACATGGGGGAAGGGGGCCCAGAAATTAGAAGGGTTCCAGGGCCTGTAAAATTATACTTTAACCACTCTGATGCTGAATTTAGTACATTCAACTGTGAAAACCTGAAAACTCCCCTCACTCCTGAAAGCAAGACCAGATGAAATATAGAATGTTTGACAACCTGCAAACAAGGGGATTGTTTAAAAAAAAAGTCAATAAAAAGAGAAGACCAAGAAGGGAAGTGTATTAAAGGGTTTTAGTATCAAAGTCTTACAGGTTTGTGCATCTTTACCATGTTAATGTGATATTCTCTTATTAATTTGATAAAACAAGGAACAGCTGGTGGGTGCAGGACATTTGATACTACATACAGCTTTAGCATTTGACACCGCATCTCTCAAGCCCCAAATGATACTACTAGTGGAGAATTCCTGGGAAAGTTTTCTATGTGATGGGTAGAAGATATATATATTAAGGGGAAAAAAGTGTATTGCATCAGTGGGGGAAAATTTATGCAATTATTGCAGAAAATTTCAGTTCCAACAAGAATGATTTGTCTTGCAAGCTGTTGACTGGCATTACATTGCCTAACACCCTGTCTCATAAAGTGGCAAAAAACATACTCCACAAAAGGAATTTTTTCTGTGTCAAATTCTCTGCTATGGCAGTAGGGGCACCTCTATTCACCACTCTCAGCTAAATGGATGAAATTCCAGAGAACTGGGTCCTGTGCATGGCTGAGGCTGCAGCATCTTTAAAAGTATGCTATTTGTTTTTGTGAGAAGAGGTTTTTTCTTTTAAGCCTCTGCCTATTCATTGGCAAAAAATTCTGTAGGCTGTAGCTCCACAGGGGCAGCTGTGTTAGTCTTGTTAAATAAAAGAAACAAAAACAAGCAGTCCTGTAGCACTTAAGAAACTAACAAATTGATTTATTGCATGAGCTTTCATGGGAGAAAATCCCACTTTGTCAGATGCTTTGACAATAGGGGAACTTACAGAATGAAAGGAAATAAATGCAAGGAAGTACAAGTGATAGGACCAGCTCACACTAACAGCAAATCAAAACAGTTAAAATTGAAACACTGGAGAACAGCATATAGAAGATTAATTTAAAATCACCTGTTATGAGAAAAATCTGAAGACCCTATTAAGCCCTGAAGCAATGCAGTCAAATTTGCAAATGAGTTTGAGCTCCACAGCTTCTCTATAGTGTTTGACTAGCAGACTTCTTTTCACAATTGTCTACAGACTATACTCTCCAAAGAAAGATGGGAAAGGAGCATTTGACTTTGATTGCAAGTAGTAGCAAATAAAAAGGTATTTGTAACATAGCATGTTTATAGTCACTTTGGTGCAGTAATGGATTGTATTTCCAAACAGCATGTGAGAAAGAGGGCTAGTGCTTGAATGCATGTTGGTATCTCTCTCTAGTGCCTAATGAGATGAGCTTTTAAATTTTTTTTTTTAAATGGAAAATTACCAGTAGGTTATTTCAATGCCTGGATTTGCTTAAAGCATAAAGTAATGCACTAGCTGCCAAACCAGATAAAAAAAAAAAAACCAACCCCATAAGAAGAAGGAGAGTGCCTAAAGTTTCAGAGTTTAACAAAGACCATTTCTAACCTCAGAGGGAACCTATATGCAGTTATTTCTCCCTGAGGCCAATAGAGTACAGAAGTGCCTCAGCCATGCCCCATTTCTTTTTCCTTATTGAATCCCCACAGCCTGCAGTATGGTATAGCTGGCATAGCATTGATTTTACTTACATGGATTTCTCAGATCAAGAGATAAGAGTGAGCTGATGCACTAGCTTCACACTCATGGAAGACCACTTCCAGTCTTGATTCATTTTCAGTTCAGAAATAATCTGATGGTCATAGGCTAGCCATCAACCCTTTCATCTGTGCACCATCCTGCTGGCAGCCCACAAAGAGTTTTTCCAGGAATGGAGCTACAGCCCCTTGCACTCATTTGTCCACACATTTTACAAATCCTTTATATTTCAGGATAATGCAGGCCAGAATTGGAGTGCACAGAGCTAACTGAGGAAGTTTTACAAGACAGTCTGCCTACACCACCTGAGACCCTACCTCAATGTAGCATTAGAATAGAATAGTTACCCTCTTTGATGAATGTTACTGGATGTGGCTACACAGACACCATACTGAAGCAACCAACAACATAAAAGACATGCCTGTCTCTATATCCCCTTTCAGAGAGTCCCTGGTAGTTTTATGCAAGCTTATGGTTTAGTCCTCCCTTCTTCAGCCCTAGCCTTCTAGCTTGCTAGTCAGAAAACCCCTCTGGCTGCTCTACTTGCCTTCACCCTGCTCTCAGGAAGAAACTGTTACTAGTAGCAGCTCTCACTTGCCCTTCCTCAGGCTCACTTAGAGAAACCTACTTTACTAGATCCCCTCATAACTGTTTCCTGTATAATCCCAGGTGTTGTCTGCCTTCATTGGCCAAGTGGGCACACCTGTTCTGCCAGAAGGGTGAGAACCAACTTCATTTGGAGGGGCCAGTGTCCCTGCCTCCCATGACATTGGGATTTTAAATACAGCTGGGAACATTTGCCTAACTATGAGGTGCTCCATTTCAATTTTGAATCTGAGCAAGTTTTATTTATTCCATGAGCTATGCAGATACAGCTGGTCCTTAAGTTACAACACAGCCAGCTATCACAGCTTCAGATACGCTAGCCTGAATCTTCACAGGATTTTGCTAGCCTGAATCTTCACAGGATTTTTCAGTCAAGCTCAGCTAACTTGATTGACCTAACACACTTGGAAAAGGTGTCTTTTTCACCCATTAATACAAATCCAAAGAATCCACAAGAGATGATGCAATACAAATGTATTTGTCTTGGAAGACCTGGTCACATATAGTGACTCCTAGTACATTGCATCTGGTCTGCAGAAAATAGTCAAATGAAATTTCTTTCTGTACCAGAGCTATTTGGAACATTTCTTCTTAGTAGTTATAGCTACTCCTGGACTTTAAAAATCACATTTTCCAAAGCATAACAATCAGTGAGCCAAAGAAGCATTACCCAACTTACAGATAGTAGCTGAAATTGGCAAGACACAAGACCAAACCACACTTCAGAGCCAGAAATGAAATGAACAAGCAGAGCTAGTGGTTACATTCAGCAGAACATCAGCATTTGGCAGTCCTCCCCTACCTCCCCCAAAAAAACCATTTAGCAGCAATAATGAAGGCTTTCAGCTTCCTCTAAAGCCTCTCAGCAAAGAACCACTGAACACAGCCACACATCTGCCAGTCCTCTTCGAGCCTGTTATTATTGATTGAAGATAACAGAATATGGGCAGTGCAGTGACCCAGCTCATGGCTAGAGAAAGGGGATAGTGGCAGAGAGAGCATATTGACACTAAGCTTTTGGTTGCCTCCTTCAAATAAAACAGAAATACTGATCTACTCCCCTGGCCAGCTAGATCATCAGTCATCCTGACTCCAGACCTAATTCCCTGTCACCTCTACACCAGACAATTAAAATGACTGCCTCACCCCAAACACAATTTAACCTAACTCTGGAAACAACAAAACAAAGCCTTTCCCAGCCAGTTCAGCAATAACTTCATGTCAGTGTCACAAACTGCAGCATTTATTGGTTTTTTCCCTCTCACAGAAGTAGCTCCTGGAAGCAAAATCTAGAAGATTAACATCAGTAAGAACAGAATGCCTTGCTGCATCTAGTTCACCAGGCTTTCTGCTTTGTTGAGGGTGGCCAGGATCCCCTAATGGGACTAGTGTTAATGGATTTGCTGTCCTCCTTCCTCCCACCTCAGTGCATTAGGACTTCCCACACAGCACTGATCCACGTGCTGGTCATGCCAGTCTGCCTGTATGCCCTCTATCCTCTGCAAAGGCACCATGGGCTTGCCACCCATATCTTCCAGCACAAAGCGTCTTAGCCTGCACAGTAGATGCAGATGCATAAAACAGGTGTGATGGTGGAAAAGCTGCTGTGTGGCTGCACACTGAACAGTGTTATTTGTGACTTGTTAAGGTGATGACTGGCTCAGGTAACCGCTTACAGTAAAGATGGGTAGAATCTGCTTTCTAGTGGAAATACTGGTATTCTCAAGTTCAGCATTCACTTCTATGGATATTCCTCAATATTTACTTAAAATTTGCCCTTTCCATTTAAGTTTCCATGATGCATAAGAATCCTTCCTCTGCAATGTGAACTGTCCTCTTGTTTGAGCTAAGTCAGATATGGCAAAATTTTCAGGCCCACAGCAGCAGGGCCAGTCCTACCATAGAGGCGACTTAGGCAGTTGCCTAGGGCACCAAACACTAAGGGGTGCCACCTTGCAGTGCACAGGCACATAGTCCACTGCAGAGCAAGGAGAGATGCTTTTTTGGCTGGCTCCGCTCCCTACTGAAGAAAAGTTAAGTGCGCCGGGGGGGGGGCTAGAGACAGGATATGCAGTGGCTAGGAGGAGTAGGTGGGAGGGATGGAGTCAGGAGACCCTCTGCCTGCCTGCAGCTCGGCCAGCTTTGGGCCAGCCCAACCTGCCGCTCACCCAAAGTGGCTTGCTGCATCAGCCACCCCACCCCCAGCATGGCCGCCACACCAGCCAGCCCAGCCCAGCCCAGCCCATCACAGGGAGGGGGTGCAAAATCACAAGCCCCTAGCTTGCCAAAATACCTTGGGCAGGCCCTGCACAGCAGCTTGTGTGGTATGGAAAGAGCAGAGCTATTTTGCTTTCTCTTTCTGATTTATTTATGGTATACTTTTTTGTTGTTGTTGTTTAAGATTAAAAATGGAATTAATGTTAAAAGAACCAGTTTCAGCTTTAGAGTTAATGGGACAATATTCACTGAAGATACACCAGAGATGAGTTAGTGTGATTCTCATGTAACTTGAGCTACACACCCCTGTGAGATTTGCCTACTCAAATGCAGCTTAGATACTAAACTTGATGTGCAACAGGCTAGTTAGCAATTTGTCTCATACACCCTCTGGTTACGTTAGCTCTAAAGGGGAGGTATTTTATCACTATATTTTTTCTATACAGCAAATACTGATTCTTTGCCAAACCCTGCTTAAATTAATAGTTTTGTTAAAGCCTTTTACTAGTTTGAGAACAATACTGTACAGTTCAGAACAATTAGATGAAACCGCATGATATTATGTGACTAAAATTTTTTTAAAAATTGTATACCGTAATCCTGTTTAAAAAGCAACAGAAAATCTATGGAGAGCAACCATAATAAATCAACACTTTAGAAAGAAGTTTAAACATTCACCTACCTTTTCTCTCTGAAACCACCCCACTATGTACAGATTCTTTTTGTGACTTTCTTATTGGTACTTCTTAAAATAAGCCAATTTTTGACAAAAGAGTAACAATTCTATATATTCTCAGTTTAAATAATTTACCAATTTAATGATTAAACATAATAGCCTGCCTATGTAACTGCAGCAAATCAAAGTAATGGCTGGTAGGATTTTTTGTGCAAGTTTTATTTCATTAAAAAGTAGTTATAGAAGTTTGAGCCAGAGTGAATGAGGGGGAAATAGGCATTTAGAAGCTTTTATTATCTTTTATTTGTGACACAGAAGATAAAAAATTGTATATATATTTTAAACTAAAATATTACTGAATGAAATCCTGCAGCCCTTACTGAGACAGACTTATGTTGGGTGGACTGGGACTTGTTTGAGTTAGGGTTCTTGGATTTGGCCAATAAGTATTAGAAAATACCTAAAATTTAATAAATTCCATTACTGACAAGTTTTAATAGTTATAATGCTGAAGCTCCATGCTCTAAAATTGGTGAGAGGAAGCTATGTTTACATGGACTATCTATATTTTTGCATAGTTCTGGGTAATTGTGTGAACCATATCCTTAATTAAGCTCCAAAGCGGTAGCTGTGTTAGTTGGGTCCAGCAAAACAAACAAAGAGCCCTGTGGCACTTAAAGACTAACAAATTTATTTATTGCATGAGCTTTCATGGGGGAAAATCCCACTTTGTCGGGTGTTTCTTGGGACACCTTAATAATTGCCTACGATGACTCTCCTCTTCCATCTATCTTTCAGCTGGCACACACAGACACTCTGTATGCTGGTCTGTAAAATGCAAACCTAATAAACAGAAACCGAAGACAAAATCCTCCTTTGCCTGCATCATATGGAATAGCATTCACATAGCATTCTCCACATTTAGTTAAAATAATATCCTGCTTTCATCCACTACACCAGGGGTCTCAAACTCGTGACCCACAGGCTGCATGCAGCCCTTAAAGTTATTTTGTGCGGCCAACAATGACACTTAGAATTTCTCAAATAATTGATAATGCAAAATTTAAAGTGTGTTCATTTACTTACTCTTTGTCTTCCTGATGATACCTTTATCTTGAATGGAAGTAATTCTTACTTACTCACTCGGGGAGGGGGGTGTTTATATATATGTTATTGTTCATTCTTTCATTTTGACTATACTTTGAATCATTGTATGAGAGGGTTTTAGTGGTGTGGCTCTCAGGCAGATGTACTAGTCCTCATGTGGCCTTGATTTGAGTTTGAGACCCCTGCATTATACCATTATGCATTGATATGTTGCAGTATCCCATCTATTGTCCTAATGTTGGTTAGAGAATCCAGTCTCCAGACGCAGACCATCATCTTCTACATCTGCCTGAATTTAAGGGTCACAAAGTTTCAGTAATCCACATACCTTTCCAAAATAGGCCTGAGATATTCAGTGACTGTTACAGGACAAAAGGAAAGGTGCATATAGCAAAGGACTGCATTTTTGCAAGTCATTTACAGGATGAGGAAAGCTCGGTTCCTTTCATGCTGTGCTTACTGCTATTTTCTTACCAGTGAATGGGATATAAAATGGAGTAAGAATGGAGCTGGTGTCCCTTATTCACTAAATCTTTCCAGATTTTCTGACGTTCTTTCTTTTTTATTTACAAAGTGTTCTAATTTCCTGTTTTCAGATATTTACATTATTATAATTTGAACCTACTAATGAGGTTTTGAAGGGCATTTGTAGTCAAAGTAATGGGTAAGAATGAATCCTAAATTGATGATCAATAGATCTGGTCCACAAATAGTGTGTATTCAGGGTCACAGTTGCTTATTTTGCTAACTTTTAGCACGGCAGACCCAATAAACTGTGGGACTGTGAGTCTGATGCTCTTCTGGTTGATGCTTCAACTACGGAATTGTTAACCGAGTTCTGATGGCTGAGTGTTTTTTTTTTCTCCCATGCTCACACATCAACCAAAATAACCCCCCAAAGGTGTCCAATTTGAGGCAGGATCTGCAGGACCGGTGGTCCAAAAAAACCAACCAACCAAAAAAAACCAAAAAAAACACCTATCTTTTTACTGAGGAAATTTGATAGAATCACTGTGTGACAACAAATGTAGAAATCTATGCAGACATTTTTGCAATCATTTTTCTCTATTTACAGCATCTTAACTCTTCAGCAATTTTGTATGGCAATTTTTGAAAGCAATTTTGGTAGAAATTGGGCCTGGTGTAATGCTTTTAGAAGTTAATAAGGCTGAGAAGTGTAACTTGCACAGGCAGAGAACGAAATGCCTGGTGAAAGCAAGTGACTTACATTTCAACTTTTTCTTCTGAATTGCAATGTTTTTAATTTAATTGAACATGTACATACATAGAAAAGTCAAGCTGGAATGTGACAAATACATGTCTCATAAATCAAATGCAGTATAGTGTTCTTTGCCTTCATATTGGACTTTAAGGCTCTGTCTACACTTAGATTGTTAAATCGAATTAACTTAAATTGAACTAAATAAATTGTACTAATAATCATGACATCAAATTAAGTTAAATCGAATTAACATGTCTCCACTAGAAACCCAAATCGAACTAGCATGTCCATGGACAGGACTTGCTACTTCTATTTAGGAGAGGGACAACATGGGAGGTGTGGCAACATGGGCCCAAGAAGGGCCCTGCCTCCACCCAATATATAGAAAGAGAAAGACACCCTGAGAGGAAGAAGGGCAAAAAAAAAAAATTAATTTGAACTAATGGTTAGTTCAAATTAACACAGCTACACTGTGTTCAATCAAACTAAAAAGTTTGATTTAACTGTTGTTTCGAATTTAAAGGAGGTTTTAGAATTTGAAAATTACCTTTCTTGATTTTGAATTGAGGGAAGTCCTTATTTCCAACTAAGGAAAGGTAGTGTAACCATGCAATACTTTAAATTGAATTAATTATCATTAATTTGATTTAAAGTATAAGTAAGTATAGATGTAACCCATGTGCCAAAAAAGGAGTAATCTCTTTCAGGGATCCCTTATGGCTAGGTTACGTTGCTGGGTGGATTTTGTAGCCCAAAAACCAGAACTTTCTGGTGAGAGGGTGTGGGAGGACATTGAGCATGCTCCACAAGCAGAGCCGTCCTTAGGGGAGGGCAGGTGGGACAGCCGCCCTGGGCCTCACACTTTGGGGGGCCTTGCGGGGCCCTCATTGCTTCCCCCCCCCCATGCTGGGGACCTGCACGAATCCCTCCACTACCCCAGCGAGCCCCCAATGATTTTCCCCAGCAGACACAGGCTCTCAGAGGCTGCTCTGCCCCTGAGTAGCCTGCTCCCCGTCCAGCTGAGCGATTAGCTGTGGGGGGGGAGGTTTAACCCTTTCCTCCTCCAGCAGACGAACAGGGAACACGCAGCCAGGTAAGTACTGGGGGGGGGGGTGTCTGGTGGGACCCTGAGCCTGTGCCAAGGGGGGAAGTTGGCTGGGGATCTGCCCCCCCCCCATCCCCTGGGTCAGGCCAGCAGCCAGGTCAGGGGTAAGCCTGTGGATTCAGGACTCCCCATGGGCCATGGATCTCATCAGGCCAATGTGGGGCAGGTGGCCAGGGATCAGGTCCACCAGGGCCTTTTGCCAGGCCAGTGGCTAGGCTAGAGGGGGTTGGGGGGGGGCTGGGGATCCAGGACTCTCCCTGAGCCCCAAATCACATTGGGCTAGTGGGGCAGGTAGATCAGGGATCATGCCCCTCTAGGCTCCAGGTCATGCTGCTGGCCAGGCAAGAGGATGGCAGGCAGGCCAGGCCAAGGACTGACCCTCCCCATCCCTCCCGGCCAGGCTGCGAGGCCAAGGGGCAGGCTGGGCCAGGGGTCATCTCCACCTAGCCCAGGCAGCAAGGGTGGGGGGGCCAGCAGTCAGCCTGGGCCATGCGTCGCTTTCCCCGAGCTCAGGTGGTAAGACTGAGTGGGCAGGCCAGGCCAGGGGTCTTCCCCCCCATAAGCCCAGGCAATGAGGCTGGGGGAAGACTTGGCCGGAGGAAGACTTGGCCAGTGGTCAAACTGAGGTGGCAAGGCTGGGGAGCCAGCAGGCAGGTTGGGCCATTGGTCATTTCCCATAAGCCCAGGTGGGGAGGTCAGGGCCAGGGTTACTCCCTTCTCCCCTATGCTCAGGTGGTGAGCCCCAGGGGGCAGACCCAAGCAGTGGTCATTCCTGTCTAAAGCCAAGGTGGCAGGGCTGGGGGTCCCAGGGGCCTGGGGTTGTCCACCACAAGCCCAGGCAGCAAGGGAAGGGGTCAGACTGAGCCAGCCATGATCAACATGCCACCCCCCCACACACACCCAGGTGCTGATACCAGCAGGCCAATGGGCAGATCAGGCTGGGATCCCCTCCACCTAGCTCAGGGGCAAGACTCAGGGGCAGCAGGCAGGCCTGGCCAGGGATCCTGTGTGATCTTTGATCACCAGCCATTTACAGACACGTGTAAGCTGGGACCAGGCCAGAGCCTTTTTAAATTTCCTGCCCTGCAGCATGCCCAGGCATTTGGCCTATGACAGGAATAGCATGGCAAACTGTAGATGCTGTGCTGCCTTCCCTGGTGCCTGCCACCCAGCTGCACTTCTCCCCTGATTCTCCTGACACCAGGGGAGTTGCTGGCTGGGGGAGGGACCCAGGGCACGGGCCCAGGCCCCGCCCCTGGCCTGCAGGCCCCGCCCCCAGCCTGCAGGCCACGCCCACTGGTCAGGAACAGGGCCAGGCACTGCCACGCCACTGCGGGCGGCCAGGCCCTGCATCCCCAGCCAGGGATGGGGCCACTGCAGCCACCAGCGGCCACGCCCTGGATCCCCGGCTGGGGACAGGGCCGCCGTGGCCGCTGGTGGCCAGGCCCTGGATCTCCAGCCCGATTGGGCTGGAGATCCGCGGCACTGGTGCTGGGGTTCGGGGCACATGCCCCGGAGTGCCCAGCGCCAGTGATGCCCCTGCCTGACACCCCCCTCTGTCCTCCCCTGTTCCCCATTCTCTTGCAACCACTCAGAAGGGGAAGGCGAGCATCACAGCAAAGTTCATGGGAGGGGTGGGATCTATTTAAAAATCTTGGGAACCACAGCAGTAGATGTGTCTGGTATGGGTCAGCAAGGTGGCATCTCACAGCTGGGCACGGAGCCATGTGCCTGCTACGCACCCAGATGCCATCAACTTCCCTAGTGCCTGGGGAACCTATGCAAGTTGGCTAGAAGTCCCAGGGACAGTATGATCCATCACCCTCCCTCCTACTCCTATTTGCAGAGCTTTTTGGCTCCTGATATTCAGCAACAGGAACCTGGGGGGTTAGGGAATGATTTGCCCTGTCAGACACTCCCCTGGGCCAGCTGGCCCCGGCCCCCAGTGCTGGGGGGGGGGGCTCACAGGGTGCTTTGCCCGGGGCCCCGCACCCTCCTAGGGACGGCCCTGTCCACAAGTTTTTATTGGTGTACTGGAGTCAGATGCCTTGGGAGAAGCCTGAGAGGAGCAGCTTGGAGAGGAGCAAACAGAGAGAGCTGCAGAGTCCCTGTGCCCAGGCACTAAGTGAAAGGAGTTGAGTGAGAGTGGACAGCAGGATGTTTTCTCCCTGCTTTGGACTGTTTTGCAGGGGAGTTGTCCGCAACAGAACTGAGAGCTGGATGGCCAGTGACCTGATTGTGTGGTGCTGGCTACGCAGGAGGAAGAAAGGACTGCATGGCATTTACCTGAAGATTCCTGCAGCTAGAGATGATGAGGATTGCTCTTGTTCTGCATTCAAGCCTCAAAGACTTAAAAGACTACAACTGAGATAAGGGTGACTTCACCTGAACTTTGGTACTCTTGGGTTTCTTACTGTTTTGTTTAAATTTATCATGTTTTGCTAGGATAAGATTTGTTTAGTTAGTTAATAAAGTTCATTGTTATGTTTATGCTGAGTAGTAGTTTAATATGGGATGGGAACTCTGAGCAGTCTCTACTGTGAGTCCTGTACAGACTGGATCCTGGCTCTCCAGCTACTTTCTGCAGGGGTTTCTCTGTTAGGCACTGGAGAGGGGTGAATGCATTTGAGCCCACACTAGCACGTTACATAGACATAAGACATAACCTAAATCTTTTTCTTTAGTTCCACCACTAATTAGTCAATGAAGTTGTTTGCCGTTGGCCATTCATTTGGCAAAGGAGGGCTTATTTAAGCCAGACAAATTCAGATGTTTGGCAATTTTAAACTCTGTCTTGCTCCCAGTTTATCTCCATTTCCGCTTCAATAATACACAGTTGTTTTGAAGGTACATACAGTAATATCTTATTGGACCAACTTCTGCTGGTGGAAGGTGCATACTTTGAGCTATATAGCTCAAAAGTTTCTGCATTCCACCAATATTAATTCCTCCTGAAGCATTTGTGGAATTTGTCAAGAAGTTAATGCAGCTTGACTATTATATGGGCAAAGCTTCTCTGTTTTCATGTTTGACTGGCAGACAGCAATGAAAGCTGCATAGGTGACAGGCATTTATTGCTTCATTCAGTCAAAACCCCAAACACATTTCCTGAGGTTTTTTTTAATTTTACAGACAAAGAGAAGAAACTTATCTCCATTTCCCACCACTCTCTGTCTGTGCATGTCCTCTGTGAATTATGTAAACCCCATTTAGTCCTTCACACCATGTTTAATGAGGCTAAAGATCCACATAAAGCCTTACAGGAGCCCTCTGCACTGAAGCAGATTTTACATTCAACTTCTACAGAATAAGGCTGAAATTTCTATGGAATTGCACAGGCTACCATGAAGGACAAGTATAGGCCCCATTTTCTCCTGTGGAAAATGCAGTAGCTCACTGCAATGCAGAGGTGAAGAGTATTAAAGAGCTATAGAAAATCTTTTCCAGAGACTTTGGTACAAAAATATTGAGTTATGGAGTTTATGCAATGTGGCAGTTTACCAATGAGTGGGTTTAGAAAACAGCCTGGGAATTACCATGAAGAGAAGGATGGGAGGGCAGCAGAGAGTTTTCTTGGTCCAAATTCATGCTGATCAGGGGATAAGAGCTGCCTAGCTTAAAGACAGCCTGCAGATTAGCAAAGAAGCCAATAGAGAGGAAGGAGAAAAACAATGAAAAATAAGTGCCTTAAAAGCTTAAGGCCAAATGTTTTTCTCATTTACACCATGGAAACCCCGCTTAGTGTTGATGAGGATGCGTTTTGAACCTCAGTCATATTTTACTGTGAGAGATTTGAGCTGAAGCAGGTTGCTGCCTGTTTAATGGTGGATTACCTACCAGTAACCATCCTTTTTCGAGATGGGCTGCTCGGATCCATTCAGTAATAGGTGTCTCCGTGCTGGAGCACCGGATTGGTCAGAAAAACTTTTGTCCTAGCCTGTCAGGAGAGGGCAGGCGGCCACCGCGCCCCACGCCACCCAGTGGCTATATATATGGCTGCCTCCCAACCCCTCCCCAGTTCTTAGGAGTCGCCAACTCCAGATGTGAGGATGGAAGGGAGGGACCTGAATGGATCCGAGCAGCCCATCTCGAAGAAGGACGGTTACTGGTAAGTAACCCACCATTCTTCTTCTATCACTGCTCGGATGCATTCAGTAATAGGTGACTACTAGCCGCGCTGATGGACAGCAGGTGGAGTTGGGTCTTCCACTTTCAGCACAGCATAACCCCAGAAGGGTATAAGCCCAGCGAGCAAGGTCCTTACAGGGACTAAGAGACCAGCTAGGGCTCTTGACCTGGCACTGGAGCCTTCAAATGTAGGGCCTACCCCAAGCAGGGTTAGGTCCAATCCACCCAGGCCAATTAGCGTGCGTGGGCCGGACGGACTAAAGTCACCTTACACTGGAAAATGTATCAGCGCAACGCGACTAACATGGAGGAAGTCGTGTTTGGTTGCTCTACCTGAGGGGTATAGCTCAAGGTATGAAGGTCAGAGGGTTAATCTTCTGGCCACAGAACACTTCAGCATAAACCCTATGAAGAAATCTGGGAGCCTTAGGGATACTGGGCTGGCCATGACAGTCACCACCTACGCAGAGAGCAATAGAAGGGGATAAAACATTATCCCTCCAACTAGCCACATAAAACCATAAGTCACATGCCCAAAGGGTGTGTGAATTTGGTATACCTGTCAACCCGCAAGGGAAAAAAGGGGCTAGCGAAATTAGGCAAGAAGAATCTAAGAGAAGAAGCTTTGAGTTGATTAAGGGGAAAGGAAAAATGCCAGCAGCGGTGCGATCGGCGCAACATAGCATATCAGCCATGTAGTCCCTGGATCGGCCGGGGAGGATGTGACGCCACACCTCCAGCAGTATTACAGTGTATTGACCCGGAAGACTTCTTATAGTTTTGGAAGAAATATTCCAGACCCATGAGGTGCTTGCAAGGCAGCATGGTGGGCCTTAGGGAGAACTGTTGGCTTTGGTATTCCTATGAAGACTCAGAGAGGTGAACCTTCCTGTTGTCCCATCATGTTCTACCTTAGGATTCTGTAGTGATATGCTTGTAGAAGGTTGTGAATTTAGAGACTCCCTAGCATGGGCCATTGTTGTGTAAATTGGGAGACTTGCCCCACAGTAGATTTAACATGGCTGCTCCCAGGTACACACCTGGATACCTGTCTGTATGATTAAAGTTCTATTCCTTACTCATTCTGTAGTATCATCTTTAATGAACCCTCAAGATCATTACATGGTGTCAGATGATGGGGAATGAGTTTGGAAACTAAAAAGACTTGGAGGAAAATTCCTGCATTTGCACCTGAAAACAGCAAAACATCAGGGATCTCTGAAAACAAAGAAAGCCTTCAGCAAGTAAGTGTAAGCTCTAACAATGGATGTTTTACAGGCTCCTTCACCTCTCCAAATGTCTGGTAATGTTGCAGAAAACTGGCTAAAGTTTAAGCAGCGATTTCTGTTGTATTTGTCTGCCATTGGAGCACAGAACAAAGATGAAAACCAGAAATCATCTATATTTTTGCATGTTGTTGGGGAGGAGGCACTGGATGTATATAATAACTTTGAATTTCACGATGGTGAAAGCATGAATTTAAACACTATACTGACTAAGTTTGAGGAATATTGCTTGCCAAAAATGAATGTGACTTTTGAGAGGCATAGATTTTTTACATGCATGCAAAAACCGGATAATACCATAGACCAATATGTTACAGAATTAAGGAAACTCAGTAAAAGCTGTAACTTTGGTGGCTTGGCAGAGTCTCTGATCAAAGATAGACTCATTTGTGGCATTACAAACAATGGATTAAGAGAAAGACTGCTCAGAGAGGGAGAGATCTCTTTGAATGAAACCCTTCAAATATGTAGGGCCACTGAAATGGTAAAAACACAAGTAAAAGAGCTGAATTCACCAGAAGGGACAGTGCATGCCCTTAGACAAACAGCATGTAGCCAGAGTGGTTCAAATCACAATGTGGAATCAAACTCTGCTATCAGGAAGACTGAGTCCAGACGGTCTTGTGGCAAGTGTGGATCACAGCATGGTCCCAAACAGTGTTTTGCCTATGGGAAACTCTGTCATAACTGTGGGAAACTTAATCATTTTGCAAACTGCTGCAGATCCCAAAGGCACAAAAATCAAGTGCATTTAGTTACTGACAGTGAGACTGAGGAGTGCTTTGTAGAGGTACTGGGATCAAGCAAACCTAGTGAGAGGGACTGGATACTGCCTCTGTCAGTAAATGGAACATCATTCCACTGAAACTAGACACAGGAGCTCAGGTTAACATTCTGTCTACACGAGATTATGAGAGACTGAGAATAAGACCCAAGCTGGGACCAACAAACATAAAAGTAACTGGGTATTCTGGAACAAATATACCTGTGCAGGGATGCTGCTTCGCTAGCGTTAACCATAAGAACACCATGTACAGGCTGCCTTTCATTGTAGTGCCACAGGAGGTGACACCAATTTTGGGCTTGGCTGCCTGTGAGAAACTGAATCTGGTAAAAAGGGTGCTCTCACTACAAGATAGGCCTGCATCTGGCTATGAGGCACTCCTTGAAGAATATCAGGACCTGTTTCAGGGATTGGGTTGCTTGCAAGGTGAACATACAATCCGCATAAACAAGCAGATCCCTCCAGTCATTCATCCATGTAGAAAGGTGCCATTTGCACTCCATGATAAACTCAAGGCTGAGCTTGAAAGGATGGAAGCAATGAAAGTAATACAAAAAATAGAGGAGCCAATGGAATGGGTGAGCTCCCTAGTTATAGTGCAAAAAAGTAATGGCCAGCTACGCATATGCTTAGATCCCAGAGACCTCAACAGAGCTATACAAAGAGAACATTTCAAACTACCAACTAGAGAAGAGATTATGGCTCAGATTTTTATGCTTACCTTTCAGCATAGCTTCAGCACCAGAGGTGTATCACAAAACTGTACACATGATCTATGAACATATTAGCGGTGTGGACACCTCCATGGATGACATCATTATCTGGGGCTCTACAAAAGAGGAGCATGATCGTCAGCTTCGGCAAGTGTTAGATGTAACTAGAGCCGCAAACCTCAAACTAAATAAGGACAAATGTCTGTTAGGAGTTAGAGAACTGACTTTTATAGGGGACATTGTTTCTCATGAAGGTATAAAACTGGATAAGAGGAAGATTTCAGCCATTGAAATGATGCCATGTCCCCAGTCAAAGAAAGATGTCCAACAGTTCCTGGGAATGGTTAACTATCTTGGAAAATTCATACCCAATCTTTCTGCCAAGTCGGCACCATTGAGACAACTCCTACAGGACAAAAATGAATGGTGCTGGGATGCTGCACAGGAGGAATCATGGAGAAGTTTAAAACAAGACTTGATACAGGAACCAGTATTGAAATTTTTTGCTCCAGAGAAGCCCATTAAAATTTCAGCGGATGCATCACAGTCGGGGTTGGGTGCCGTGATTTTACAAAAACATGAAGATTGCTGGCAACCTGTGGCATATGCATCCAAATCACTGACTGATGCAGAGACTAGATATACACAGATTGAGAAGGAGCTTTTAGGAATCTTGTTTGCCTGTGAGAGATTCAATCAGTATATTTATGGACAGAGAGTGGAAGTTGAAACAGATCACAAGGCCTTGATTGCATTATTTAACAAACCACTAAATGACTGTACCTTAAGGATTCAAAGAATGATGATCAAATTGCAGAAATACAATTTACTGGTGACCTACACACCAGGCAAATTTATGTTCACTGCAGATGCACTTTCCAGAGCAGTACCAACTATGGTACCCGAGAAGACACTGGAAACAGAAGTGCAAGCCTATGTAGATATGATTGTGAGTGCAAATCCCATAACTAACAGAAGACTGCAACACATAAGAGAAGAGACTGAGAAAGATGAATCGTTGGGACTCCTCAAAGAGGTGATAATTAAAGGATGGCCTGAAATAATAAGCAGTTGCTCTCTAAGTATAAGAGACTATTGGAACTGCAGGCATGAACTGACTGTGGTAGATGGGGTGATTTTCAAAGGTGGTAAGGTTGTAATACCACGGAGCCTCCGAAAAGAAATGTTACAGAAGATTCGTGAAGGTCACTTAGGAACTGAGAAGTGCAAAGAGCGAGCACGAGAGGTCATGTATTGGCTGCGGATCAATCACGACATTACCAATGTGGTAAAAAACTGCTTTTCGTGCTTGAAATACAGGCCATGCCAACAGGCAGAGACACTGAGACCCCATCCTGTTCCACAGAGACCTTATGAGAAGGTAGGTGTGGATTTCTTTACCTGGCGTTCCAAGGATTACTTAATAGTCACTGATTATTACTCTTTATATCCAGAAATTTGCACACTGAACAGTACTAATAGTAATTCAGTGATCACTGGCATGAAAGGAATTTTCTCCAGACATGGAATTCCTGACGAGGTCTTCAGCGACAATGGGCCACAATTTTCAAGTGCAGAATTCAGGCAGTTTGCCTTAGATTGGGATTTTCATCATGAAACTTCCAGTCCCAGTTATGCTCAATCAAACGGACTGGTGGAAAGGTCTATACAGACAGTAAAGAACCTGATGAAAAAGACTTTTGAAAGTGGAGGTGATCTGTATACAGCATTGCTGGTCTACCGAAGTACACCCCTGGAGAATGGCTTTTCTCCAGCTCAGCTGTTAATGGGAAGAAGGATCAGATCTAACTTACCTATTACTGATAAATTGCTGCAATCTAAGAACAATGCTAACATTCAGAAGATGAAAGAAAACCAGAAGTGGAAGCAGAAATATTATTTTGATAGAAGGGCTCGTGATCTTCCATCTCTTAACCCAGGTGATAGAGTGTGCCTGAGGAATCACTCTTCTAATACCTGGGGACAAAGAGGTACTATTAAAAAACAGCTGCATCCACGGTCTTACGTGGTCCACACAGATCAAGGGGACACATTTCGACGTAATCGACGGGATCTACAACTTATTACAGAAAGTTCCAACACCATGGAAGTTGAGGTAGATTCTGGCATGCCTCCCCTTACTGATCCGATATCTTCAACACATGGTAATGAAACCATCAGGGAACAAGAGAATTCAGACCTGAACGAAGGACCAGTACTGAGAAGATCTAATCGAGTCATCAAACGTCCAGAAAGACTCATAGAGACTTACTAGGATATGTAAGGGAAGTGGGTGGTAAAGACTCACTTGAGAGTGATGTGCTAGTAACCTCTCCTCTCTAGGTAGTTCAGATTCTGGATTTATGGACTGTCCTTCTGCATGTTTTTTTTTTTTTAGATAGCTGTTATGTGTTGTTAGATGTTAGTACATGTATTATTAGCTAGCTTTTATATGTATCTAACTGTTTGCTTTTTTTCCTTAGGGGGGAAGATGTAGTGATATGCTTGTAGAAGGTTGTGAATTTAGAGACTCCCTAGCATGGGCCATTGTTGTGTAAATTGGGAGACATGCCCCAGAGTAGATTTAACATGGCTGCTCCCAGGTACACACCTGGATACCTGTCTGTATGATTAAAGTTCTATTCCTTACTCATTCTGTAGTATCATCTTTAATGAACCCTCAAGATCATTACAGATTCCACTACTGGGAAGACTACCTGGAGAATGGAGGGAGCAAGGAAAAGCAGAATTTGCGATGCCTCTGACTGGACACCTAGTTGTGACAACTGGGAGGCCTATGAGATTAGAACTTACATTGATTTGTACGACCTTGCATGCCCGAAGGCACCTCCAGGTGTGATACCAGCCCCTAGCTATGACGCACATATGTGTGTGTCAGGGTTGAAGAACTCGTAAGAGAGAAGCTAACCCTTCCAAGTGATCAGGCTTATCAGAGGAGGCAGTGGTCTCTTCCGAAGACCGTCTGGTGAGGATACGATACTCACAAGGTACAGTTGGTGATTCCGCAGGTGTACCTTGGGTATTTGGAGCATCTGGCAAGGGAAACCTATCTCTGTTATCTGGTCTTACCTAGGATG
Source organism: Podocnemis expansa (assembly GCA_007922195.1). Classification (NCBI taxonomy): domain Eukaryota; kingdom Metazoa; phylum Chordata; order Testudines; family Podocnemididae; genus Podocnemis; species Podocnemis expansa. The sequence goes on from ML681997.1 coordinate 19,836,927, forward strand.
GGATTCTACCATGGGAAAACAACTATTTCCCAAGTTTCCGTGCAGATCAGAAATCGGAGTTTGGTTGATTTAAGCTTCGTCAAGTAAGCAGAAGGAAAAAGCCCTTAGCAGTCGCTTATGGCAGGAGTATCATGCAAATACTACCAAATGGTTTTCAGACCTCCGGGTCCTACAGAGGAAGGCGAAATCTTACCCACCAGGTACGCAGGCGACAGTGTCCTGGGCTAGACCTGGATGACCATGGATCTCTGGTCGTCCCAGGGAATGAACCATTTCGGGTATAGCCTGGTTGGGTGATGGCTGTGTGTGGAGCCCAACAGTGCACAGCGAGTCTGTCAACAAGCTATCGCTGCAGTATTGGCTAAGGGTTAATTGGGAGGCATAGGGCTAGTTTCCCCCGCTTCTGTCCGAAAGGCTGGGGGCGGGGATAGTATTGCCTCTTCTCCCGTGGATCCCACTGACCTGGTTGATTCCAGGTCGAGTATACAGAGCTGCCGCTTCAGGAGTGGGACGAGGGGAGGGCTAGAGAGGTACCACCACCTTTCTGGGAGAGTAGACCCTAAATACGGACTCCCGATCAGAGATATTCTGGGTAGATATAAAGCAGTCCCGGAGAAGCAGGATGAACTCTTGTCTGCTATTGATTGTTTTCTCCATAAGGAAAGAAGGGGAAAACTGAGGAGCAAGGTAGAGATTCGTGAACACGGCTCTGCCTTGGCATCCACCCGGGGCATAGAGCAACAGGCAGTAAAAATTACCGAGTGTCGTACTCCCATCTAACAGGTGGGGGTAATTAAATAAGATTTATAGCACTGGATAGGTCGCTAAGGACCTACTGGGACCGACTTAGGTGTGCGCACTGACTGGTTTTGTTGGATGGGGTGGTGCCTGGAGGGTCCCTCCCAATTTCGGGGTGCAGAAGCAGGTCCTACCCATTGTGGGCAGGTGGTGGGCTGGTGTTCTTTTACCCATTTCTTTTCTCCAATGACAGCCCTAAGGTCAACAACGAATTAAGAATTCTCTGCGGGAATGAAGCTGCAGTCTCGGGTTTGGCCATTGATAACTGAGACGGCTCTGGTTACAGGGTCAGTGCCCTCCATAAAATCAGAGAAGCAAGATTAAGGACTGGCTCCACCCATCCATGCTATAGAAGTGTGTGTGGGGGGGTACAACAGCCCTAAGAAATTCCCCTTTCTCTAGCTAAAGGAAGGAAGGGGCGGAAGTGTTGTCTACCTTCTTTGGAAGTGAGCCGGAGCCGTAGGTATGTCCCAGTCTGTTGGGAATCCACGGTAAGGCGGTTACAGATTAATTAGAATAGGCTCCTCTTTGCTGCGGAGAAAGGGATGGAGGAAGGGCCTTCTGAGCAGGCCCCAAAATGCTAACTGAAAGGGTGATGGGGACTGGGTCTCTACCTGGAGCCCTTTGGGGAAGAGCGTGGGTGGGGGTGGTCTTGAGCCTGTAGGCCTTATGTGGCTGGGGGGCGTGGAAGGGGCCCTGATGGGAGGAGGCCGAGGTATTTTAACTTTCCCCTAGGCTCACATGTGGTACCCACTACTGCCAGGGTCTCAGGTGAAAACAAGGGGTATTTTTATACAGTATATCCAAGACACTGAGCCTGAGCTATCTGAATCCACAATAGCAGAAGAGGCAGAGTAGAAGACAAAACATTTTGCTCTTTGTTCATCCAATTGTGTAGAAAAACATTAAAGAAGAAAATACTATATGAAAAAAGAAAGAGAATATGTGTCGATTGTCCATTGAAAGCACCTTTGCCTCCAGAGATAACCCTAGACAGAACATCCACATCAACGTGATCTTACAAACTTTTTCTTTTTTCCTATGACAGTTGCAAACTCTAAATAACCCTGGATAAAACAAAAGAGGAAACAATCAGACACCTGGCAGGCACAGTTATGTTCTGACACTAGCTACAGGCATACATCTGATGAAATACTGTGCTGGTAGCCATTCTGGGAAAAGGAGATTATGCAACCTGGCTTCACTCTCCATTGTGACTCAGTTATCAAAAGATGAACAGTTGTGACAGAAAGAGCAAAAACAGTGAATTTGCACAATCTGTTTTTGATGTTTCGGGGATCAACTAGATCAGTGAGAGGCTCTGTCACCACCTCCTCTGTAACTTTGAGGGCCTTTATGGGGTACAGCTGTGGCTGAATTGCTTGATATCAGTAGCCTGCCCATCAGCACAAGATTTCATCCTGGCTTTCATCAAACCTTTCTATGGCCTTGTATATGGTTTAACCCCTTCAAGGATGACAAAATATTGTAAATATGAAAGTGAAAAATGGCATCAAGGTAACATGGAAATTTACATGACTCATTACACAAAAGTTAGGAAGTTCCCATTCTTCGTTCCAAAACCCACAAACATTTACAACACTCCTTCATTTTGGACAATACTCAAAATGCTCATGTTCAGGTAACAGGAAAGTTAGACTCCCTTTCTATGTATAGGCATTAATACTGTTTGATAACTCTCTTTCTATCATAGTTCAACTTTCCAGTACGTTTCCTGACCTGAAATATAAATCATTACTGTGGATTGACCCATGGGCAGCGGGTGAAGATTTCCCTTGGGGAGGCTATCCTCTCAGCCTACCTCTTCCACCCAGGGCTCTGCCCCCACTCTGCCCAGGCTCCACTTCCTCCCTGCTCACTGCATGAGTGATAAATTCCTCCTCTCCTTCTCCTTCCTCTACTTGTCCCTCCCTGCTCAGTTCCCTTGCCACTGCTCCTCACACCCATCCTTCCTCCTTCCATTCTCATCCCCCATCTCCTCCTCCTTACACCCCCTTTCCCTAAGATCCTCTCCACTTGCAATCTCTGCCCCTCCCCTGAGCCAAGCACTCCCTCTGCCTGTCAGAGAGCTTAAACAAGTATGAAAACTTGGAGGGTGCATTTTCTGCCCCAAGGTACCCATAATTGCCACTGGCCTGCTGCTTACCTGGTGGGAATGTTCGGAAGGACTCTGGGCCAGGTAGAGGGGAGATCCATTCCTCCTGGCCATTTATTGCTCAGTCACCTTGCCCCACTTAGGTGGCCATGAGCACCTGCCACATGCTGAGTGATCCAACCCTGCAGTGACTTGCAAGGGAGGGAGTGTCTCACCTACTGCCCAGGATATAAGGCTGGCTTGGTAGCGTCTTTTGCAGCCCTCCCATCTCCAACTTTGAAAAGTGATGGGAGCAGGCCTGGTGGGCCGTGCACCTTCTCCCACATTTCTGGCAAGTTGATCCAGCATCACACACTGGGTGGAATCATCCCATAAAGTTCCAATCCCCTACGATTCAGAATGAGCGCATAGAGTACTGCATGAATGAAGCATAAGGGATTTTTAATTGTAAAAACACTTAGCATTTCTAAAGCACTTTCTAGCTGATAACCTCAAAGCACCAAATCAACAATAATGAATTAAGCTACACTCTGAGGCAAGCATATGCCTGATTTTCAGATGGAGAAACTGAGGCATAGGCTGATTAAATCCCCTATCTCCTGTCTTTTTAAATCACTGGAAAGACTCCCCTAGAGGTGAAATGCTCAGTGATGGGTCCAATGTCACACTAGAAGTCTGTAACAGAGGGGCCATTAATAAAACTACCAGTCTTTACATTCCTAGGTCTGCTCTCAACATTGAGCTATGCTTCCCTTACATTTTTACTTTCCACTTCCCTTATCTGGAAAACAAATGAGTCTCTTTGAAGGGACTCTGCATTATTTACTGAACAGGTTGTGCATATAGGCTGATTAATTCAACTGTATTTGCAGTACAGTGCAGTTCATAGACAAATCCAACAACTATTATTTCAATGATTCCTTCTGTCACACAGGAATACGATGGGAATTCTATGTGATTTATATCTTTTTACATAGATAAGATGGTCCCCCCTCGCACCAGACTATTATACCCTCTGCCCATAAAGGTAGGTGAGGTAATATCTTTTATTGGACCAACTCCTGTTGCTGAGACAGGCAAGACTTCCAAAAGTCCTCTCTTGATGACTTCCTTCCCTTTCCAGCACCTCTTAGCAGAGTCTTTCTACCATCATCACAGCAGGAGGAGGAGTCCACAGCTGGGCCAGACAGTGAAAAACAGAACCACTTTTAAAACTTCCCCCTGCCATCTGGCATACCTTAAGTACAATGACCAGATGTCCCAATAAAACTGGGACTATGCTAATATTTACCCTTTGCCTCATGTCCTGATTGATGTATTTCTGGATGCCATTTGCCCTGATATTCAGGTAAAATTTAGAACTTGTTAGTGAAATAGAAAATTAGTTGCTTTGGGCTGTCCTAGTAATTATACCCTTACCTGCAGAGGTGTTGTTGGCGCTGGGCACCCGGGGCATGTGTCCCAAATTCCAGCGCCGGTGCCACAGATCTCCGACTCAATCGGGCCAGAGATCCGGGGCTCAGCCGCCAGTGGCCACGGCGGCCCCATCCCTGGCTGGGGATCCAGGGTCTGGCAGCCCCCTCCCCGGCCGGGCATGCAGAGCCCGGCCACCCGCAGCTGCTTCCAGCCCCACCCCCAGCCAAGGGGTGGGGCCTGCGGGGCAGGGGCATGGCCTGGGCCCATGCCCCAGGTCCCTCCCCAGGCCAGAGATGCCTCTGCTTACCTGACTGTGCTTCATATTATCTTCTGGGAATTTTGGGGTTTTGGGTAGTTTTTTTGGTGTAACACAGTTTACAGTAAGGATATGTAGTTGACATTAAACTTCTGAACCACGGTGCTACACAGCACAATATGCAGTGTGCATGTAATAAAACACAGATACATACAGCAACTGCTTGTTCTTTTCATTTGCTAGCTAACCATCTTCAGCCTAAAACATCGAAAGGGCAACAGCAAATGAAACATAAAAGACAGTGCAGAAACAGGACAAAATGGGAAAATACTTACACTTGGGCTTGGAAATAATACAAGCGTGATTCAAGAGCCTTTTGTAAAGCATGCAAGGAGGAATTTAGCATTTCCTGTGGCAATAAGTCCAAAGTCAGCACCACGCTGATTCAAAAAAATCACAAACCACAACACCAAGACTCACAAGAGCAGTACTCTCATCCTGAATTTTTTCAGCAGACCAAATGAACCCTCCAATAACTAGGCTATTGCTGCTGAGCTAACCCAAGTGTACCACACAGTTGTCCATCAACACTCCTATTCCTTGTGTGACTATGAAGTTAAATAGCGTATCCAGATTCAATCCCTGCGAAGCACATCAGCTGTGTCTGGACTAAAATGGAGGCACTGATCAAAAATATGCTGTCACCACTCTCAACAGAATTTTTAAAAGACCTCAGCAAGCTATATGGTCTCTATTTCTCAGCTACCACAGAAGCATCTAACAAGGGCAACAAGATAACTTACTCCTTATCACTGAAAGATTGGGCACCCCAACACGGGACCAATGATAAACTATTTTATTACAAGCAAAGCAAAGAGATTGCAGGAGGCAATAAGCAACATATCACTTGAAAAAATTGTAACATTCAAACAAGACCTCGCCAAAGTGTCTTCCTACTGCACTGATAATGCAAACATGAATTACAGAAAGTGACAGTGTACCAGAATTTAAAAAAATAAAACCAAATATTTTGCCTCCAAACTGCCTGCTCTATATTGTGCATAACATCCTGAAACATGTAGCAATAACCTGCAAGTTGATAGTGAGACATTCGTGATTAAGATCCAAAGGGGTAGCCATGTAATTCTAGTTCAGTAAAACAAACAAGGAGTCCTGTGGCACTTTCAAAGACTAACAAATTTATTTATTGCATGAGCTTTTGTTGGAGAAAATCCCACTTCCTCAGCTCCTTGAAGATGAGAAATTTCTGCTGCCATACAGGGCTATTCAGGTCACCCTGCTGCCATTCAGTAGCCCAGGCCCAGAACCCCCTTGCAGCCCCTCAGCAGGGCACTGGAGACATTCAGGGGGTGGTGCTGAGCCCCCCTCCTGCCCTGTGCAGGGACTGCAAGGCATGGGGTGGCATGAGGTGTGAGGGGAGCACAAATGTGGGCATGTCCCACCCCCATCCTCCCCCCAGTGCCGATTGGCCTTGCACAGAAACACCAGCCAATAAAAAATGTGTATGTAAACAAACCAAATTGTTTTTGACCAACATGATTACACACAATGCTATCCAAACTGGCTCTAAAATAAAGGAAGAACAACCATTTGCTTATCTATAAGTGATCAGTGAAGAGTCTGAGGATGCTGGTGGCATGAGGGAATTGGAAATCACTGGAGATCATGGCTTAGGAAGAGCTGCGGCACCACGGAACGTATCAAGGGTGAGAGGGAGATTTAGCCACACAACCACATACACACCACTGTTCAGTTTGTAGTGAGTCTGTAAATCCTAAGTATGGACAAAATTAAATGCTGTAAACCAGATTCATTCCCTGTGTCTTTTTAAGACTTGTATTGTACAAAAGGCCCTATCATCACTCAACAAGATGACATGTTAAACTCCTTTAGGCAATATGCTTTAACAGCATTCATATTAACCTGTAAGTCTATTCTTAAACATCACAGTTGGGTTCAAATATCTGTTAACATTTTCCTACAGTCTGTCACATTTTTTCCACAAGCTAACACCAAGCAGTTTACGCCAATTCAAAGTAATTGCTTGAATTGCTTCATATGTAAATATTCAGGCAAATATATCCAATGACATTATATTTGTCTAATAAGCAGCAGTTGTTGCATTTAATGAAGCAGCCAGGTGCTAATATCATATTACTGCTAACTATAATAAAAATAAAACTAATTGCAGTTTTACTTCAAACATTAGTGAAGTAAAATCTGGTAGCCAGACTTCGCATCGTTGGCATCAATGATCCACTGGAATTTCTCTCTCTGGTAAGGTCACTTTCAACATGCAGTAAACACAAAACTGAGAGTCTTGCTTGATTTATTGTGGATTGCAGCCAATGACCTCTCACATGTAATTGTGCCACCAGGTAAGGGAAATGCCTATTTTAAAAGTTCTGTAAAATTTGCATAAAATGTTTTGAGGCACTGCTGTAAGATTCTGGAGAGTGAGCTCTGGCAAACCCATTTTAAATCAAATTATCTCTGTGTGAGCAAGTTTTGAAATGAATGAAAGAGCACTTGAATATTAACTGAGCAGTCCATGAATGCCCTCTGAATCACATTTTAGCACTGCCTCTACACTTTTAGCTATTTCCATTGACTGGGATGAAAGCCTGTGATCACTTTCACTTAACTGTATTTCTAACACAAGAAAATACAGCTCTCTGCCCCATTTTAATTCAGCATTCTCATTTTTATCTGGCACTTATTCTCATGTTCTGAATGTGATTGTAATAACTGAACTGTCATGAAAGGCTGGCTATTTCACATGTCTTTTCTGAGCACGCTCTTTATCTGCATCAGGGATAACTAGGACACCATGCAGCTCACAGAACTTTTGGCTTCCTCCCAAGCAGCATCCTACTTAACAGTGAGTCACAATACATGCTTATTGGCAGTGCTCTGTAATACCCTGCTAGCATCTGGCGAAGTGGGATTTCACCCGCCAAATTTCATGCAATAAATAAATCTGTTAGGCTATGTCCACACGTCTCTTTTATTTCGAAATAACACTGGTTATTTCAAAATAAAAGAGATTTGGTCCACACAACGTATTCTTATTTCGAAACGACGAGTTCTGTCATTTCGAAATAAGATCCGTCATTTTGAAACAACTTAAACCCACTGTATTTCAAAACAGCTGTTATTTCATAATGGTCATTTTGAAATAACATCTTTGGGACACGTTATTTCAAAATAACTTATTTCGAAATAACACATTTGGCCTTCCGCCCAGGGTGCACAGCGCCCACAGGAAGGAGGAAGTGCCATCCCCCGCCCGTGCCAGGCAGCCTGCTGGCAGCCTTCAGCAGGCATGGCAGCATGTGGGTATGGTGGCCCTGAGGGGAGACGGCGTGCCCCTGTGTGGACCATGGAGGAGGTCCAGTGCCTCCTCAGTTTGTGGAGGAGGGAAAACATCCTCACCCGGTTCCAGGCCAGGCACCAGAACCGGGCCATATATGCAGACATTGCTGCGGAGCTGTCTGCCCAGTGCCATGAGCGCACCACCAAGCAGGTGCACTCCAAAATCAAGGCCCTGTGGCAGGACCATGCCCACATCAGGGAGGCACGTGAGCTCCAGGAGGCAGGTAGCAGTGCTAATTGCCCGCTCAATGACGAGCTGCATGCCTTCCTGGGGGCTAAGCTCAGTGGCCTGCCAGCTCACGCCATTAATAGTGGCCAGCGCTCGAGCACCTTCTCAGCCCCAGAGGGAGAGGACAGTGAATCAGAGGCATCTGTTGACGTCGGCCAGCCTCCTGCCATAGCACCACCACCACCAGAGGCTGCGCCAGGGACTCCGGAGCTCTTCTCTGTCCTGGAGGAAGAGACCACAGAGGAAGAACAGAGGCCTGGTGACATGCCAGCCCCTGGGGACTCAGAGACGGATGAGGGGACATCCAGGCAGACATCTGGAGCCCCCGTTGGTGAGTCTTCCTCTCCAATACAAGCAGACAGGGTTGGGTCAGCCCAGGTCACGGGCAGCAAGGGGGTGCAGCACTGGGACAGGTAGGGCACAGGGCTGGAGGGTGCAGAGGCCCTCCCATGGGCATGGGTGCCCAAGAGACATGTGGCACCAGGGTCACAGGCCCCTGCATGCCTGGGGTTGGTTAACAGGGGATGGGTGTAAAAGATGTACTGCATCTTGGGCAGGGTGGAGAGCATGCAGGCCACACCACTGGTAAGTGGCCTTGGGAAACTCCCCAGAACAAGTCTTGGTGAGTCCAGCTCACCATTGTGGACATCACTAGGCCATGTGTGCCTCCAGGGCAATGTCCCACAGGACCCGATCCAGATTCCTGCTGACAGTCAGGGCAGAGGCATGTGCTGCAGACAGGCTGCAGACAGGCAAGGCCAGCAGGCAGCAGGGGCCATCTGTGTTTTGTGCTTCCCTCCAGCAGTTCGCCCAGCCACCCACCATGCAGCTGCACTGAGCCCACAAGGCTTCAGATTGATGAGGAGGACGACGAGGGGCCATCGGACACACAGGGAAATCCTCAAGAGCCTGGACAAACTCGGCCACCAAGCTGATGCATCTGCCCAGGTGTGGCGGCGACAACAGGCCAATCGTCAGGACGCTGCCCTCCACCTGCTGCAACAGGCAGCAACTGTGGATGACTGCGTGGTTGCCGCACTCGAACAGCAGGCCTTGGCCATGGAGCGCCTGAGCAAGCACCTGACCACTGCAGTGGAGGACCTGGCCACCAGTGTCTGGTACCTAGTGGAGCACATGGCCCCTCCAGTGACCGCTGGAGGTCCTCTTCACGCTCTTCCCTGGAGGTGGCCCTGGACCCAGGGTGGCCAAAGGACTCCCCTCCCACCCAGACTCCCCTAGCTCCTCCGCAGTCTCCCTCCTCCAAGTTGCAGGCCCTCCCCCCAGTCTCCCCCCACATTTCCACATCCCCTAACCCACTCCAGCCCTTCCCTGCCCCAACCCCCATGTTATGTTCAATAAACAGTTTGAGACACATATTAATGTATGTCAGTGTCTTTATTGGGCAGGTGGATGGGTGGGGGCTTGCTGTGGGAGAACGGGGCAGAGGGTGGCGTGGGGCAGGGCAGGCCTGGCCCTCAGAGTTCCTCTGTGAAAAAACTGTTCATCAGTGTGTCATGAACTGTGACAGCCCTCTGTGACACCCGCTACCGTGGGCGCACAGGTACGGGTTGCTCATAGTGCCTGCCAAGGAGTTGTGCTTCAGCTTCCCAGGAGGCAGCAAAAGTCTCGCCCTGCAGTTCACAGAAATTATGCAGGGCGACGCATGCAGTGATGACCTCCATGGTTGTCTCCTCCGCAAGGTGGAAGCATATAAGGAGGCACCTCCATCGTGCCTTCAGCCAGCCAAATGCCCGCTCAACCATCTGGCAGCAGTGGCTCACACAGCGGTTGGAAAGCTGCCGGTGGGGATCGAGGGGCCTTGTGTACAGGCACATAAACCGTGGGTGGAGGGGATATGCTGCATCAGCGACAATGAGGATGGGCCCGTCTACTTCTCCAACATTGATGTTATGGGGGGGGAAGAAGGTGCCCGCCGCCATTCCCCAGTACAGGGCAGAGTTATGGAGGATCCTGGCATCATGGGCCCTCCCTGGCCATCCCACATAACAGTTTTGAAAGATGCCCTGGTGGTCCACAAGGGCCTGCAGGATTACTGAGTAGTACCCCTTCCAGTTCTGGTACTCAGCGGCTCGGTGCTCTAGGGCTCTCACAGGGATGTGCGTCGCGTCCTGTATCCCAGCACAATTAGGAAATCCTAGGATGGCCATGCCGGGAATGGTGTCCTGCAGCTCCCCTTGAGTGACCAGGCATGGCAGCAGGATCCTGTTGATGGCCCTGATGACCTATAGCAGCACGTTTCCAGTGGTGGACCTCCCTATGCTGAAGAGGTGCACCACAGACCTGTACGACTCGGGAGTGGCCATCTTCCAAAGACCCATGGCCACTCTTTTGTCGACAAGGATAGCTTGTCTCATGCTGGTGTCCCTTTGGTGCAGGAGTGGAGCGAGTTCTGCCACAAGGTGGTTGAAGCTCTCCCTGCTCATGCGGAAATTCCTCCACCACTGCTCGTCACCCCAGGTTCCAAGCACTACCTGCTCCCACCACTCTGTGCTGGTCTCCCGGGCCCAGACCTCACAAGGCACAGAAGGGAGTAGGGGAACTAGGTCTGCTCTGCGGCCCAGAATGATGATAGCCTAGGACACAGCCTGAGCAGCATCACGGTCTGCAAGCAGAGTGTCCCACAACAAGAGGACATTCTGCAGGCGAGCAGAGGGTCTATTGACTGCACGGCAATGACTAGGAAGCCGGGCAGCGTCCATGTCTGCGTCTCGCAGTCTCCTGCTAGCCAGAATGGACAGGGAAGTGAGGTCGGTACCTGCTTTTATAGGATTGGCTGGCAACATGTCTGCCAATATAGCCCACTGAGGGGGTCATGTTGCCACACTTCCCATGGTGCCCCGCTCCTAAAGCAAAATAGAAAGTCCTGTGTTTGGACATGCTATTTCACTTTGAGCTTTTCCCTTAATTCGAATTAACATTTTCTTAATTCAAATTAACTTATTTCAAAATAAGGGCTTATTTCAAAATAACTCATTTCAAAATAACTTATTTTGAAAAAACTTGGTATGTGTGGACATAGCCTTAATTTTTAAAAGTGCCACAGGACTCCTTGCTTGTTAGGCTGTTCTAGTTTCACTCCAAGCATCTTCTGAGATTCTGAGTAAGCATATTATGTGCCAGACTCTGAAAACAAGGTAACCAAGCCCCTAAAGTGAAGAAAAAAAAAAAAATCAACCAATCAATAATAAATCTATCCTATTGCTCTCCAATTTAGTTTTCAGGCCTTGGCTAAAACCAAATTCAATTTATGAGCTCTGCAGTGAGTGTGTATCTATAGGAGTGCATTTTTTTTGCTGTACTCCATTTACATGACCTGACCATGATGGTGGCCCCATCATAACACCGTGTAACGATTAGCAAGATTGCAATCCCCAACACTTGTAAGAAGTGCTTAATATTGTGATAGATGGGTCAGCATCTCTCCTCTGAGAGTAATCAATAAATCCTAAACACTGTTCCTTTATTTCCAGGTTTTCTATGCATCTCACAGCCTGTCATTTCATCTTGTTTAAAACTTTGTGCTTCGTCAACAAGAACAGTAAAAACCCATTCTCCTGTGAATTTTAAGAATGGTATCAGCAGGGATTTCTTAAAAGCTTGTTTTGGGTTGAGTGGCCTGTGAGATGGAAAGAAGAGGGGGAGAGGGGTCAGAAAGGATGCTGTGATCTGTGCCAGAACAGGGAGTAGGGGGGAGCAGGAGGGAGAGAAGGAACCATCAAGCAGTGGCAGGGATCTCCAGAGAGGTGGTTAGATTGCTGGGGAGGAGCAGGCAGGCAGCAGTGGGCAGAGACTGCTGAGCTTTTATATGCATCATGCTGGTTCCTGGGTGTATGAGAAGGCAGTAGCTGCTACTCTGCTTCCTGAGTTCATCAGTAATGCCTCCTCAGTTGCCCAGGAACATGCATGATATCAAAACATAAGAACAGCTACAATGGTTCAGGAGAATGGTCCATTTAGCTTAGGATGCTATCTTCCAGTAGTGGCCAATGCCAGGTGCTTCAGAGAGAATGAATAGGACAGGTAATCATCAAGTGATCCATCCCATTGGCCATTCCCAGCTGCTGGCAAACAGCAATTCCTGTGTATCCTGGCTAATAGTCATTGATGGACCTATCCTCCATAAACTTACCTAGCTCTTTGCTGAACCTCAGCTGGAATACTGTGTGCAATTCCGTGCCCCTGAGTTTCAGACAGATGAATTCAAAATAAAACAGGTGCAGAGAATTGCTACTAGGATGATCCAAGGAATGGAAAACCTGCCTTATGAGAGGAGACTCAAAGAGCTTGGCTTATGTAGCCTAACAAAAAGAGGTGGATGGGAGATATGATTGCTATAAATATGTCAGAAGGATAAATACCAGGGAGGGAGAGGAATTATTTAAGTTCAGCCCCAATGTGGATGCAAGAACTAATGGACATAAACTGTCCATCAGAAAGTTTAAACTTGAAATTAGATGTGGGTTTCTATTCATCAGAGGAGTGAAGTTCTGGAATAGCTTTCCAAAGGGAGCAGTGGGGGAAAAAATCAACCCGTTTTCAAAACTGAGCTTGATAAATTCATGAAGGAGGCGGTATAATGGAATAGCCTAGGTTGACAGTTGATGGATCTTTAGCTCCTGCTGGTAGGTATGCTGACTGGATGATTGAGGGGGTGGGTTCTGAGTCATTACAGGGAATTCTTTCTTGGGTATCTGACTGATGAATCTTGCCCACATGCTCAGGGTTTAACTGATCCCAGATTAAGCCTCCTTCATGCATATTAATTTGCCAGTGTAGAAATTGCCATAGACTCTAAAATTCGAAGGGATCAATATGACAATCGAGTCTGATCTCTTGTACAACGCAAGCCACACAGCCTCACCTATCTCATTCTTCAATAAACCTCTAACCCAAGACTAATTTATTAAAGTACTCAAATCATAATGTAAAGACTTTAAGGTACAGAGAATCCACCAGGGACTGAGTCATGCCCCATACTACAGAGAAAGGCAAAAAAAACCCCAAAAAACAAAAAAACCTCACAACAGAGCCTTTGCCAATCTGGCCTGGCAGGAAATGTTGACTCGTCCCCAACAAATTGTATTCCTCTCTGTGTCTGATAATTAGAGCCCTGTGCAGATACATCTGCTCAGTGTCAGCCTGTATCCAATCTGGGATCCACATGCCAGGCTTTATGTCCATCCACATCCGCACTATGCTGCCTCGCAGAAGCTCCAGTTTTGAGCATAGGATCAGAGCATCTGACTAGCTGCCACAGTTTTGCTGAGCTAAGGCTGGGGAGGCAGACTTGCTAGCACCTCCAGATGCCATTCAGAGCCTCTTCTGGCCCCGATCTCAACAATTTATACATCACCTGGGCTAAGAAGGCCGGAGCTGCTAAGATCACTCAGATGTTCAGTGGCAGTTGCTGTCATCTGAGTGGGTGGCTGCCAGTGAGGGAAGGGGTCAGGGAATAGCTGGTAATTGGTGGAGTGTGGGGACTGGCCGCTGGGGCTCCTTGAGTCAGGGACTGGATCAGCCAGTAAACAGAGCTCCTGCGGCAAAGGCAGCAGCAGCACTTATTGCACCCTCGGCAGATAAAAACAGAATCCACACCTGAGCACCAGTCCACAACAATGGATTTGTGGATACCCACAGATCTGCAGGGCTCTACTAATAATTCTGTTCTTCACTATAGTTTCAATCATTCTGCCTGATACTGAAGTTAGGCTTACCAACCTGCAATTCTGGGATTGCCTCTGGAACTTTTTTAAAAATTGGTGTTACATTATGACAGGCTAGTCCTGGATGTGGTCCAGTGTACCCCTGACCTCCACTCCTAAACCCTGACTTACCCTGTCTTGCCAAGTGACTATCCACTCTGGAGTCAGTTCACACCAGCCTCCTGCATGTAATCAGTCCCAGGCAGTGGGCGTGCATCCACCAAGCACCTATGGGGTGGTCTCCAAGAGAGTACCCCAACCCCAGATACCAGAGTGGCAACTTCTGTCTTATGGGGATTGGGATCATTCTCCAGTCACCAGATTCTCATGTCCATCCTTTTAACACTGAATTGGATCTTGCCCAGCCTCCCTCACTCATACCCTCTGAAGTCAGCTTTAGATTAAAAAATAAAAAAAAATTAATTTGTTGATTAATCTTTGACTTTAAATGAGTATATAGCAACTAAGTGCATAATCATTTTATAAAGCAGTTAGAAGTAGCCACAATCAAATAAAAGATAATAGACACATTCTATTCTACTAACATTATTCCAAGGTTGATCTTTAATATATTCTCCTCACTCCTACCCTCAAAACTGACCCCTGATCATGTTTAGCCAGTTTAGGCCCTCCTGGCCATGTGGTAAGCCTAAAAGCTTGCAGTTGCTTCTCAGATGGAGTTTCCTTGGCCAAAAGCCAGCAGCTTCTCTCTCATTCAAACTTTGTTTTGCAGTCTCCTCACAGCCCCCTCCTTTGTTATGCACCTCTCTGGGTTTTTTTTTCTTTGTTTTGTTTTTGTTTGGTAGCCTCTCTATTCTCCCTAAGCATTTCATATCACTATCAACATCCTGATCAGGTGGTCAGGAGTATACTATATCTCTACTTCTATATTCTTATTATTCAAGCATGAAAGTACTCTCCACTGACATTTTATAGCAAAGTTAGGTTCATTTGAGATTTTTATTTAATTCAAGATTCTTATTTTACACACATGTACACATATACTATATAGTAGATTGAGGGATGTGATTATTTCCCTCTATTTGGCACTGATGAGGCCACATCTGGAATATTGTGTTCAGTTTTGGGTTCTCCACAAATTAGAAAGTGTCCAGCGGAGGTCAACAAAAATGATTAGGGGGCTGAGGCACATGACTTACAAGAAAAGACTGAAATAACTATTTAGTCTGCAGAAGAGAAGACTGAGGGAGGATTTGATAACTACCGTCAACTACCTGAAGGGATGCTCCAAAGAGTAGGGATTTAGGGTATTCTCAGTGGTGACAGAGGACAGAACAAGAAACAATGGTTTCAAGTTGCAGCGAGGGAGGTTGAGGTTGGATATTAGGAAAAACTTTCTCACTAGGAAGGTCGTGAAATACTGGAGTGGGTTGCCTAGGGATGAGGTGGAATTTCTATCTTTGGAAACTTTTAAGGCCCAGTTGGATCAAACCCTGGCTGCGATGATTTGTTGGGATGATTTGTTGCTTTTAGCAGGGGGTAGGACTAGATGGCTTCATGAGGTCCCTTCCAGCTCTAATATTCTGTGATAATTGGTATATAATAAAAAGCAAATCTTATATAATAATAAGAAAATCTTTTGGTGGAAGCCCACTCCCAGCGCAGAGGGGAAGAGGTAGGGTCTCCACGGTGCAGGTGTCCAGCAGAGGGTCAACCACATCTGTGCAAGGGAAACAGTCTCCCCTTGTCCTATCATAATCCTCTGCCTTTAAGTTGAACACGGTATTATATATAAAATGCTGCTCTGAATTGCTCTTATTTTTCAAAACTGGCTGAAAATTCACTTATTTGTTTCTTATATCAGATGCAAAGAGAAGTGGATTCTGTCCTGCCAGGTTCTAAGCATTCTGGCTGCAATATAGCACTTAAGCATGGGAGTTGATCCATTGATTTCAATAAGGCCTTCTATGTGCTTAAAGATGAGCATGTGTTTAAATGCCTTGCTGGATAAAGGCCAAGAACCCAGGCCTTTGCAGAGTCAAGACCAGGAAGAGTATAGCACATGAGACAACAACTCATTAGAAATTTATGTTATACCAGAAAATGCTCAGCAATATTAAAAATTTAGAAGGGTCACTGACATGTTTGATTTATCCCATCTATTATTTCAGAATCTTAGTCTTGATTTGATAATCTACCATACATTTTACACTCCCAGTAACATTTTATGCAAAGCAATAGGTTGGGTAATTACAGATCAAGAATTCTGTGTCAGTAACTTTTAAAGAAATCCCAGACTGCCTACCCTTTTGCCAATATAATCTCTAAATTCACAAGGCAAACCCATGGCACCCCCCTCCCCGCCTTCCTGGCATTTTCCATTCACTCATATAGTTTACATCACACAAGCCCAATAATAAAAGCTATCTTTCCCTGCATTGCTGACAAGCTCATATCATCACTTTTAGCTACTAATCATTCATCATGCTGCCAAGCTATCTTTTTGCTCCCATTTTCTCTCTGTACATATCAGAATTTACTACCTGAAGACTATGTTGATACATCTATGGGTGAAATCTGGGCCTGAGTCAAGCCAATAGCATAACTTTCATTAGAGATCCAAGATCTCTCTAAATTGAAGACTTCTTTAATTCTTTTATATTATTTTGCTCTGTCTGATTTGCAGCCAATGCTTCTGATTTTGTGCACCCATTTTTGCCTGAAAAATGACTGAGAGATCCAAAGTGGGCTCAAGTCCTGTTTTGCACACACATCCACTTGCATGTAAAAGTCAATCAGCTGTGTTTTTCAGGAGCAATCAGTTATATACACAAAATTAGAACCTTTGTTCAGAGCAGCTGAAAAACTGGACTGAGAAAATAGACAGGCTATCCAGTCCAATTTTTCAGGTGATCTGAACCCAAGTGCTCATTATTTATCTTAATCCTACTTTCCTGCTTTTTTCATTCATCCTTCTCCAGAAGCAAACCCAAGTGTCTTTTCATATCAATTGCTTCAATCGTCTTCTAACCTGATTAACCTCCACATGTTTTAGCTTGACAGTCACTAGTTCTTTGAAAGGGTAAACAAAGACCCCAAAACAGCTCCCCTTGACGTGAATGAAAGATTTTCCATGGGGAAGCTGGGTCAGATCCTGAAAAACTATTTGAAACAAATGTGTTCCAGGACTCGTATAAATAATTTTCCTCTTATTCTTCTTATCAATCAAGCAATTGATCAACAACATGATAGGCATTACTTTACTAGAAGCACATAGCAATGTGCACCATGTACTACTTAACTACCTAAGAAGGCACTGATTAAATGCTCCTATTGGATCATTAATATTAGCATTAGTATAAATAACTAGACCTACCCGGTAATTGAAAAAGATTCAAATAAGTTTTTCAGCAAATATTAACATTAGTCATCAAATGTTTTATATTTCTTGTAGCATTGGCTCATCTGGTTGAACACTGACAAAAACTAACCATCTAAATTATTTAATGATTAGTGAAAATATTTATCTTATAGGACATTTGGTGAACAAAAACCAGATAGTTCTATATTTTTGGGGGTGGGGGAGGGAAACAAGCTACTATTGTATTAGACAGCTATGCCATAGCGGAGAAGGAGGCAAGTTTGGTTTGGTTTTGAATTTTGGTCAATGAATGAATGAATTCAATCTGTGACAGGGATTTAAGAGATAGGAATACTACTTCCACATGTTCTCATTAATATGATCCTCCTGTTTTGGCTGGCAGCTATTACCAGGAATTCTGCACTCGAAAAGAAAAGAAATCCATTACCCCACGTCTTAATTTGGAATATGAGGCACGTTACCAAAGCAAAATTAAAAGAAATACCCAGAAGACTATAGTCCTTATCCTGCAAATCACTTTTGCATGTGCTTGATCTGAGAATTTCCATTGAATACTCACATGCTTAAAGTTAAATAAGCTTTGCCAAAGCTTGCCCTACTAATGAAAAAGATGTACTTTCTTCTGAACTTTACAAAATCAGAAGTTCTCCCCTGACTTTCATTTGTTAAAACAATGCTTACTGAAAGAAATGGGTCAGCAATGAAACATTACCAGTATGCTTCTGTTTGATTCATCAGTAGAATACAATAACCTAGTCTTGTACATTTGCTTCATGTATTTCTTTACCAATAAAACAAACAAGGAGTCCTGTGGCACTTTTAAAGATTTATTTATTTATCCCATGACCTTTTGTGGATAAAATTCTACTTCATCAGACTCATGAAATGGAAACTACAGTATGTAGGGGAATATAAATGCAGAGAAGGGTAAGTCACAAGGTCAGTTCAGACTTTTTCAGAGAACCAAGTAAGTTGTTTTGATTCAAACAGTGTGGCAGATGGGAGAGAAGAAGAGAGGCTCTTGGTGAAGGAAGGTCAGGTTAGGGACTGCTTAAAGAAGCTGGATGTGCACAAGTCCATGCAGCCGGACGAACTGCATCCAAGAGTGCTAAGGAAATTGGCCGATGAGATAGCAGCACCGCTGGCTGTTATCTTTCAAAACTCATGGAGAATGGGGGAGGTGCCAGAGGATTGGAAAAAAGCAAATGTAGTGCCTATTTTCAAGAAAGGGAAAAAGGAGGATCTGGGGAATTACAGACCAGTCAGCCTCACCTCAATCCCTGGAAAAATTATGGAGCAGATTCTCAAAGAATCCATCCTCAAACACTTAGAGGAAAATAAAGTGATCAGGAACAGTCAGCATGGATTTACCAAGGGTAAATCATACCTGACCAATCTCATCTCCTTCCATGATCAGATGACTGGTTTTCTGGATGCAGGAAGAACCATTGATGTGATATACCTTGATTTTAGCAAGGCTTTTGATACAGTTTCCCACAGCAATCTCATTGGCAAATTAAGGAAGTATGGGTTGGATAGGTGGACTATAAGGTGGATAGAAAACTGGCTAGATCAACGGTTTCAGCGTGTAAGAATCAATGGTTCCATGTCTAGCTGGCAACCAGTCACGAGTGGTGTGCCCCAGGGGTCGGTCCTGGGGCTGGTTCTGTTCAACATTTTCATCAATGATCTGGATGATGGAATAGACTGCACTCTCAGGAAGTTTGCAGATGACACCAAGCTGGGGGGACCAGTAGACACGTTGGAGGGCAAGGACACGATTCAGGGAGACCTAGATAAATTGGAACAGTGGGGCAATAGAAATCTTATGAGGTTCAATAAGGTTAAGTGTAAAATCCTGCATGTGGGACGAAAAAACCCCATGCACCGCTACAGGCTGGGAAACATTCAGCTAAGTAGCAGCAGTGTAGAAAAGGACCTGGGGGTCATGGTGGATGGGAAGCTAGATATGAGTCAGCAGTGTGCTCTTGCTGCCAAAAAGGCCAATGGCATACTGGGCTGCATCAAAACAAGTATTACGAGCAGATTAAGGGATGTGATCATTCCCCTCTATTCTGGACTGGTAAGGCCACATCTAGAATACTGTGTTCAGTTTTGGGCTCCCCACTACAAAAAGGACAGGGACATGCTAGACAGAGTTCAGAGGAGGGCAACCAAAATTATTAGAGGGTTGGAGCACAAGCCGTATGAGGAAAGACTGAAAGAATTAGGCTTATTTAGTCTGCAGAAGAGAAGATTGAGGGGGGATTTGATAGCAACCTTCAACTACTTGAAGGGATGTTCTAAGGAAGATGGAGCTCAACTGTTCTCGGTAGTAACAGAGGACAGAATGAGGAGCAATGGTCTCAAGTTGCAGTTAGGGAGGTCGAGGCTGGATATTAGAAAAAACTTTTTTTACTAGGCAAGTGGTAAAGCCTTGGAATGAGCTGCCGAGGGAGGCGGTGGAGTCTCCATCTGTGGAGGTGTTTAAGACCCGGCTGGACAAAACCATGACTGGGATGGTTTAGTGGGAGTGGTCCTGCCTCTGGCAAGGGGTTGGACTAGATGACCTATGAGGTCCCTTCCAACCCTATGATTCTATGAAAAGATAAGAAGATGGGAGGGTTAAAAGAGGGGAAAATCACCTTTTGTAATGAGAGAGCCAGGCCAAATCTCTATTTGGAACTAATGCAATGGTGTTAAATTTGCATATGAATTCTGACCCTGGAGTTTTTTCATGTGGTTTTGTTTTAAAGTGTTTCTACAGAAGCATGGTAACTGACATATCTTTCACAGAATGTCCAGGGAGGTTGAAGTGTTCCCCTATTGGTTTTTGTTGATTTCCACACTGTAGTTTCAATTTCATGTGTCTCATGAAGTGGGATTTTACCTACAAAAGTTCATGCAGTAAATAAATTTATTGGTCTTTAAAAGTGCTGCAGGACTCCTTGTTGGTTTTGCTAAACTAGACTAACATGAGTACCCCCTGGAACTCTTTACCACTGTTCTAGTTAGAAACTTGTCGACCAACCTACAAAGTAATTTAGCTAGAGTTGAACAAAAGGAGACCAGATTGTGTCTCTAACTGGATGATTATGTTGCTGCCTATGGAACATAATTGAACTAATGTGAAGGGTTCATTATGAAACAGAAATCATACCAGAAAAATAGAAAGATCACTCACCTGCAGAGAAGGGTGGGCTTGTCATGAAAGCATGGGACTGGCCATCAAAAGATTTAGAATCCATTCCTAGTGGTGACACAGACTTATTTTGTGATCTTGAGGAAGTTACTTATGTCCCAGCACAGCAAAGCACTTAAGCATACCCTTAAGTGCTTTGCTAAACTGGAATCAGTTTGCAAATGTGCTTAAGTGCTTTGCTGGATCACGACCCTAATCTTTTTCTATTCTGGTGAAAGACTAAAGATCCCAAATATATGATGCAAGAACACAAAGGATGCAAATGTCCTTAATTAGAGCCTTAAACCTTGAATAATTCATCTTTGCATTGATTATCCCTCAGAAAAAATTGAACTTTTGCTTGCATTGATCTGTACTTCAGTCTCCCCACTTCCATCAACCCCCTCCCCTTGGAGTATTGCAATCCCTGATTCAACAGCTTCTGTAAAGCACTTATGCCCCTCTGATAGTAGGCGCTATAGCACTGCAGATTCATAGTATTATAATTATTTCCAGGGGTTTAGCAGTAGATGTTGATGTGATTCATTGTAATTCACAAGTTCCAAAGGGGTAGCCATGTTAGTCTAGGTCAGCAGAACAAGCAAGGAGTCCTGTTGCATTTAAAGACTAATAATTTTATTTATCACATGATCTTTCATGGGAGAAAATCCCATTTCATCACATGCTCTGAAGTTCCCCCATCTTCAAAGCATCTGACAAAGTGAGATTTTCTTCCATGAAAGCTCATGTGACAAATACATTTGTTAGTCTTTAAGTGCCACAGGACTCCTTGTAATTCACAGTAATTGCTGGAGAAAAATAACTGTCCTTCTGGGTATTTTACTCAGACTCAATTAAGATTAATTTAATCATACCTAAAACAGAGATGAAAGTAATTCTCTGCATATGATTGGGGACACAGTTCTGTAGAACTTTGAATGTGAAAAAATCCAGTAGTTACTGAGGCATACCTGGGGCATTAAGTAAGGCTCCTATGTTGGTTTAATTGATTTAAGAACCAGTAAGTATAACACAGAGAAGAATACTAACATTCAGCAATAAAAGAATAATTAAATACAATCTTCACAGCAAAAAAAAAAACCTAGAAGGAAAATAATCATTCAGTATACCATGAGAACCTTTTGATTTTATAATAATGGTAAATTACTCATGGAATGAAAACAGCCGAGGCTTTATACTCAGGCTTTAAACCTTTTTCTTTCATGTCTAATCATCCTTATTTTAATTTGTTACCCCAATAAAAGTATTTTTTTGCAATAGCTAAAATTATCTTCATGTTACCAAAAGGCATGGTCTAGTGCTCCAAACACATACTGAGGAATGGGAAAGTGATGTTACAGTAAATGTTAGTAGGTGACTGTTCGTGTATAAGGAAAACTACTAAATATAGAGGATTTGCCCTTTTACATTAATTTTCCAAACTTTGATATTTTAGTGGAAATTATCACTTATCACCGAAAGAATTGGAGCAATTTATAGCAGAAAGGTTAACATTTTAGTTGATTTTAATTAAAGGAATATAACATCATTTGTCTTCTTTAAGTGATAAGTGATTATCACAGATTTTTATTAAAAAATAATTTCTAGTGGTTTACAAACCATTTTAGATCTTTAATCATGACAGCAAACATATTCATTACCTAAAATTCCTTTCGCACATCTTAACAGACTTTTGAATAAATATTCACTTTTTGGGCCAAAATCCTCAGCTTCCAGTTTTTCTCATACAACTGATTAAGCCCTCAAAAGTACACTCACAAAATCAAAGGATATCTGAAAAGGCTCTATAAAATGTTGATATGGTACCACCATTTTATACTCATGATCTGGTGATTGAACAGGGATCATTCCCAGGATTAGCTCTAGTTTATTTGGCATGACTAGGGAGACTTTAAACAATGCTCTGACAGTAACGAATGCACTGATTAGTCCCAGAACTTGCAATGGACTGGGTGAAAGGTGAAGATTCCCAACTGGACTGAGTAACAGCCACAGTAAAGCTATCTCTCACAGACAGATTCATTGAGATGCTCTGCAGCAAAAGGTAGTGGGTTCATAAATTCACAGTTTCCAAGACCATAACGGATTATTGTTATCATCTAGTCTACAACACAGCTCATAGATCTTCCTCAAAACAATTCCTTGCATACACCTCATAGAACAGGAGTGGGCCAACTTTTTGGCCTGAGGGCCACATCTGCATCTAGGTGAGCTGGTGAGGAGGTAAGGGACAGGGCAGGGCTGGAAGGCGGCATCGCTAAGCCCAGTCCTTTGGAGACTGGCAGGGGAAAGGGTAGAGCTGTGTGGGAGTAGCAGCCTGTACTCCAGTCAAAGTGCCACTGCTCGTCTTACGTGGTGGGAGAGGGGCAGATGCCATGCTCTGGCCAGGGTGGCGCTGTGGCATGTGGTAGGAGACGGGTGAAACTGGGACAGGCGAGTGGCACCAGTGGGCCCACATGGTGGGAGAGGGGAGAAGCCAGGAGAGGGGAATGATGGCCATGCTCCAGCCAGGCCAAGCTGCAGAGCCTGACAAAAGGCTCTGTGGTCCCACTCAGCCTGTAGGCCATAGTTTGCTCACATCTGTCTTAGAAAAACATCCAATCTTGATTAAGAAATTGTCAGTGTTCAAGAATTTTTGGAAAACTATTCTAATGGTTAATTACTCTCACTGTGAAAAGTATAAACCTTATTTTTAGTCTGAATTTGTCTTAGTTTCAACTGCTAGCCATTGGGTCGTGCCATATTTCTCTCTGTTAGACTGAAGAGCCCATTATAACACTATTTGCTTCTCGTGTAGATTCCCTTCTGGGCTGTAATCAAGTCACCCCTTAACCTTTTCTCTCTTAAGCTAAAGATTGATCTCTGTCAGTTTGCCAGAATAAGACAGACTCTTATCCTTTCACCATGGCTCCTCTCTGAACTCTCTCCACTTTATCAATATGCATCTTTAGTTGTGAACACCCCAACTGGTCACTGTATTCCATCAGTGATCACACCAGTGCTAAACATAATACTTCTTTATCCTTACTTGAGATTTCTTGGTTATTCATCCCAAGATTGCATTAGCTCTTCTGGCCACAGCATCACGTTCAATTGATTATTCGCCATGGCTCCCAAATCTTTTTCATGTCACTGCTTCACAGGATAGAGTCCTGCATTCTCTAAGCACGGCCTACATTCTTTATTCTGAGTGAGATACATCTACATTTAGCCATATTAAAATGCATATTGCTTGCTTACATCCAGCTTATCAAGCACTCCAAATTGCTCTGTCTCAGTAATCCATCCTCTTCTCGTTTCACACTCCCTTAAATTAATGTTCGTGTCATCTAGAAACTTGCAGTGGTATCTTTGTTTTCTTCTAGGTCATTAAATAAAATGTTAAATGGCATAAAAACTGATCCCTGCAGAACCCCCACTAGAAATACATCCATGCTATGATAATATCCCATTTACAATTACATTCTGAGACCTATTAGTTAATCAGCCTTTGATCCATTTACCATGAGCCAGGAGTAAGGATCTGAGCTGCAACTACTTGGTATTTCTGACACACCAATGAGTCATCCGGGCTGGACCACCCTACTTGATTGGCTGAGGAAGCCAGCAGACAGGTTCTTAAACCTAGCAGCGACTCATTGGTTGCTCAGTGCACAAGCCCGTGGACTCTGCTTCCCAGCGTTCACCTCTCCAAACCCTGCTTATTTACAGATCCAGGCCAGATCCTGCCCTGCAGCCTCAGTAGCTCTCATCATGTTTCAGCCCTGCTCCTGCCTTCCCTGACTTTTGGTAATTTGTATCCAATCTTTGGCTCTGACTTTGTCTAAACAACCGGTTCTGGCATTCAGACTCCAACCCCTAGGCTTGAGTACTACTATGAACACTAGGTGTGACAGCCTATGACCTAGTCTGCTGATGCTTTTATGTCTTTCTAATTTTTGGTTTAATCAAGATGTCATGCGGAACCAAGTTGCATGGCTCACAGAGCATATTACCTCAATCACCAAATCTGGAATCTCATCAAAAAGATATTGAGTTAGTTTGACAGAATCTGTTTTCCATAAATCTATGTTGATCGTGATCCTTTAATTCTTTATTAATACAGGCTCTTATCACCCACTCCATTATCTTACTGGCACTGATTTCAGACTGACAGGCTTATAGTAACTCGCCTCATCCCCTTTGCCCTTTTTAAAATATTGTGGTTAGTCAAGCTAGGGTAGGGCAAGGGAACTAATCCAGTGCACTACCATGGCCTGGACCTAGGATTTGACCACATGCCCTAATTTTTGTTCTACTGGCCCACATGTAGGGTTTACGTGTACTCTTATTTTTTGTGTACTTCCTACACATTGGCCAAGGAACCTCATACCGTATTTATAAATGTTGCTGTTCAGCAGAGTGAAATCCTGCACAAATTTTACAAGAACAGTTTGGAAATGTGAATAGCTTTAGAAAGTCATTAAATGAAGTAACTTCTCTTGAACAAATAGAAGTTACAGCTGTCAAAAATGCTGTGGGATGTATTTTTGAACATCAATAATTAGGCTGTCTTATTTGTACTTGGTCTACAAGTATTACAATACCCTTGATGATAAAAAAAGAAAGAAAAATAAATGCACATATTAAATTGCTTTTCCAATCACCGCTTACCTCTAAAAGTCTCATTGAAGCATTTGAAATCACTGCCTAACAGTCTGAAAAAGAAAATTTTTACTAAAATCCATTTGTGGATTTATTGACTGATGAGGCAAGTCTGTCAAAAGATCATACATTTCTGAAGGTTCTGTATCAGAAAGATTCAGTGGTAAGCTAAAGAGCATGAGTAAAAAAAAATGTTGTCTACATTATCTTAGTCAGTCCCATTAGTATCTTAGTCCATTAGTATTTTAGTTTAGAGGTAAACAAAAGCCACCTTCAAGCACCTGATATGGGGATATGTTTGGCCAGCATGGTGTTTTGGAGCACAGATTTCTTCACACCAAGTCATTCCACAGGAAGCAACATTTTACTTGTCTCTAATTTGAATTATGTGCTAAAACTGATAATGAATTTAAGGTGGAAGGCATTTTTATCAGGCTTAGATTACCTGCTTTAAAAAAGAAAAAGGAGGAACAGTAAGAGCTTTCATTGATTCAAGTTCTGTTGGTAGAACGTACATAATTTTGAGCTTT
The DNA here is from genome assembly GCA_007922195.1 of Podocnemis expansa. Taxonomy (NCBI): domain Eukaryota; kingdom Metazoa; phylum Chordata; order Testudines; family Podocnemididae; genus Podocnemis; species Podocnemis expansa. The sequence goes on from ML681997.1 coordinate 19,862,580, forward strand.
ATAAAGCCCTTCCTCAGGTCTGGGGAAAGAAACCAAAGTGACTGAGTTAAATACAGGCTGGGACAGATTATTAAGCAAAGGGGTTAACATGAAGTGCCAAATGCCCCAAAAACTATTATGTTGGGACCAGGTGAAACCAGACAGTCATATGCTCTGAAATAAACTCACACAGAAGAAGAACAGGTGAAAACACCATATTACCTAGCATGAACACTTCAAAGTGAACTTGTGCAACACCTTCAAAAGACGAGCCTGGGAACTTAAAAATTCAGAACTCTGCAAAACATTAAAAACTATGGATACAGATACTGATTCTATGGCTCATTATGACAAACTGGAGCACCCCATTGCCTGCCAACTTTTACTTGCCCACTTCCTTTTAAATGGTCTTCTACAGCATATATAATCCCTTGTGTTTATCTGTTTGTCCCAATTTGTATTTAGCTCACACTCTGATTTCGTTCCACAGTCTTGAAGAAGAGCTTTGTGAATCTCCAAAACTTTTACTTTCCTTGATGGGGTTTATAAACCCCTCTCTGGCAGGAATGCAGCTATGGAGGCTCTGTATGCTAAAGATACCTCTGCCCCTCTCACTATACCTGCAAGGGAGGAAGGCTTTATAAGGAGGAAGCTGCAGTCAGCAAAGAGAAGCCATGAGGAAGGAGTTGCTCCAGAAGCAACAGGCAGAAACTTCATCTCAGAGACACCCAATTGTCCCCACAGAGAAACCGCAGGGGCATGGCTGGCTGAGAGAGTGTTAGTCTAGTCCAGTAAAAAAAACAACAAGCAGTTGTGTGGCACTTTAAGACTAACAGATTTATTTTTTGCATGAGCTTTTGTGGGAGAAGATCCCACTTCCTCAGATGCTTCGAAGATGGGTGAACTTACAGAAAGAAATGAACCTAAATGCAAGGGGGTGTAAAACACAGGATCAGGTCATAAAGTAACAGCAAATCAGAGCAGTTTACAGGCTCATCCCATGGTTTGACATCCTATGTTTTACACCCCCTTGCATTTAGTTTCATTCCTTTCTGTAAGTTCACCCGTCTTCGAAGTATCTGAGGAAGTGGGATCTTCTCCCACGAAAGCTCATTCAAAAAATAAATCTGTTAGTCTTAAAGTGTCACACAACTGCTTGTTGTTTTTTTGGCTGAGAGAGAGACTGATTTGGCTGCCTGGCCAGAAGGACTCAAGTAAAGCTGCTACACAGTCACCCCTGAAGTAAGATGATGACACTGGCCATTTCCCTTTTTCCCAATGCCAGGAGGGGCTAGTTCTCTGAGTCAGAATTTTTGCTTTCTTGCCAGCCCTCCGTTTGTAACTGCAGTAAGAAGGCTCATGAGAGCAGGGCACCCACCCCTAGCAAAGAGCAAGAGGCTAGGACTCATGGTAACTGAGCATCGAAAGGGGCCCCAACCCAGCTAGAGTGGCACCCCAGAAATACTCTTTTACATTTTCTGCTAACAGAAGTTGACCCAACAAAGGTAATGTCTCACCTGCCTTATCTCTCTTGTACCCTGGGATCAGCACAGCAACAACGCTGCAAGCATGTGTTTGCTCTAGGTTAGAGTAATTGGGCAAAACTTGACTCTTTTGCAGTAGTTCCTAACCTCTTCTCTGCTGTGGCACACTGTAGCCTTTGGCTATACCTATATGGAACTTGCATGCATATATTAGCCTCTACCTATTTTATATGGGTATATTTTCTTTTTCTTATAAAACCTGGAAACTTTGGTTCTGTGGTATTTCACTTAGTATAAGAAGCTTGGTAATAGCTCTTTCTAGAAGCTGAACCATATATCCTGCAGATCTTTGCAAGGAGTGACTCAGTTTGCAAGGACTGTAAGTTTGCTATGCAATAGGATGACATCCTGCTAGCTTTGTAAACCAAGGTTTGTATTTATCTATGCAATAGGAGAAGGCTAACTAGGTGAGAGATGAGTGTAGGCTGCGCAGAATTTGGCAAGGTGTTTTTTGACCCTGCTTTGCAGACAAATAGATGGAAAACATCTCTGCAAACCCACTGCAAAACCCACAAGCTGGTAAACAAGAAAATGGAAGAATATGCTAGAAAATAGACATCAATAGACCACTGAGCCAATAATTTGAGACTACCCCCAGCAGTTTCTGGAAAATACCCATATTTGGGCCATGAAGAATGAGATAATTCGATTAATTTTTGGTAGAGTATAAAAGGTACCCCCCCCCAAATTGAGCAAAGAGGGTATTTAAAGCACCAAATTTTGCAGAGGGGCAGAAGCTTCCAATTTCTGGTTGCTGAATTCAGACAACTCAAAAGGAAACTGCACAGGCCTACAGCAACACTTTACCTGACTTCTTTCAGCTAGGTTTCTTTGTTTTATTTTAATTGACTGGTTTTAGAATTGGTAGTTCAGTATTTCAACTTGTCTTCACTTCGAGTGCGAGTATAACGTCTACAATTGTATCTTAAAGGCTATGTCCACATGTACATCATTAAATCAAATTGATTTAACAAAATTGATACAAAAATCATTAAATTGATTTAAGTTAAATCGATTTAACAGGTCCAGACCAAAAAAACCCAAATTGAACTAGCATGTCCAGACACAGGATTTGTTAGTTCGATTCTGGAGAGAGGCACTATGGGAAGTGTGGCACCATGGCCCCCTGGCAGGGCCATGTTGGCAGCCAATCTTATAAAAGCAGGAACTGACTTCAGCTCCCTGTCCATTCTGGCTGGCAGGAGACTGCGAGAGAGATAGCTATGGACGCTCCCCAGCTCCCATTCCATTGTCATGCAGCAGCCAGGCCCTCTGCAAGCCTGCAGGGTGCCCTCCAGCACTGGGACACATTGTTCCTGGACCATGATGGCACTGAGCCCAAGGCCATTCATCCTTTTGCTGGGCTTCAGAGCTACCTTAGTTCCCCTCCCCACCTCTGTGCCCTGACACATCTGGGCACAGGAGACCAGAACAGACTGGTGAGAGTGGGTTGTGCTGGGAACCTGGAGCAATGAACAGTGGTGCAGGAACCTCCACATGAGCAGGGAGACCTTCGTCCACCCCGTCTCAGAGCTCGCCCCTTTCCTGCACCGAAGGGACACTGTAATGAGACCTGCCATCCCTGTGGACAAGAAAGTAGCCATCAATCTCTGGAAGATGGCCACTCCTGAGTCCTACAGGTCCATGGCACACCTATTTGGTGTTGGCAGGTCCACCATTGGGGAGGTTCTGCTCCAGGTTGCCAGTGCCATCAACATGGTTCTGCAGCCAGGCATCGTCACCTCAGGTGAGCTGCAGGACACCATCGCCAGCATCACTGCACTAGGGTTTCCAAACTGCATGGGGATCCTAGATGCCATCCACATCCCCGTGCGAGCGCGGGAGCACCATGTGGCCAAGTACTAGAACTGAAAGGGGTATCACTCCTTCATCCTTCAGCCCCTTGTGGACTACCAGGGTGTCTTCCAAAACAGCTAAGTTGGATGGCCAGGGAGGGCGCATGATGCCAGGGTCCTCTGGAACTCCGCTATGTACTGGGGTATGGCGGCAAGCACCTTCTCCCCCCCCCCATAACATGATCATTGGGGAATTGGAGGTGCCTGTCCTCTTTGTTGTTTATACGGCCTACCTCATTCACCTGTGGATCATGAGCCCCTACAGGGGACTTCTCGAGGCCATCCATCAGCTGTTTAACCGCTGTCTGACCAGCTGCTGCCAGGTGGTTGAGCGGGCATTTGGCAGACTGAGGGCCCGGTGGAGGTGCCTGCTCACCTGCTTCCACCTCACAGAGGACACCACAGTGGAGGTCATCAGTGCATGTGTGGCCCTGCACAATCTTTGTGAGCTCCAGGGGGACACAGTAGCTGCGACGTGGGAGGCTGAAGCACAGCTTGTCACCAGCCAATTCCAGCAGCCAGAAGCCGTGCCTCTATGAGAGCATGCACCGCCAAGGTCAATTGTGGGGTGCACGAGGCAGTGAAGGACCTGATCCTCAGTGAGGACTGCTGAGGGCCAGGCCTACCCCAACAGACCCCCCCATTCCCCTCTCCCAACGCAGACAGCCCCACCCACACGCCCACACCCTGAACCCTACCCAAATAAATCACGGAATGCAAATCTGAATGTTTACTATTTTTTATTTAAAAAGGGGAGGTAGTCACGGCAAAGATGGGCTTGGGAAGCAGTAAGGGGGATCTGGAACTTTAGGGTGGAGAATTGAGGGGGGTAGTTGTCCAACTGGGGAGACGGGATCTGGGTGGTGGGTTGTGAACATTGGAAGGTCAGGGGTGCCGGGGGAAGCAGTACTGGGCCCGTGGCCTGCCATGCCACAGCCTTCCCCAAGTCTGCCCCAGGTCTGGGGGCGCCTGAGGCAACGGACGCCAGGCTCCCTCTGGGGAACTCCTGCAGCTCCTGAGGGGGGGCAGGTACCCTGCAATGTGCTAGAAGCTTGCTGTGATGTCCTGAAAGGCGATGCTAAGGGCCTGCATCGTGTCACTCTGCTACTCCACTGCCATGCCCTGCCGCTCCAGCGCTGCGACCACACACTCCTTTGTGTCAGCCGCCTGCTGAAGCTGCTGGATGGTGGCATCCTGGCGGTGGGCTAGCTGCTCCCACCATGCCCAGCTGGACTCCTCCACTCCCTGGCCTAACTCGAAGAGCCTCCCAAGGATCTTGTCCCAGTCCAGCAGGCCCTCCTACTCCTCCAGGAGGTGGCTGGTAGGCTCCCAGCTGCAGGGTGGTGGGTGGTTCTGTGAGGTGATGGAGGGACAGGGAAACCAGCATTAGCACCCTCAGCCTACTGGCCTTGGCTGTGTGCAGCTTGATAGCTGCAAATACCTCCACGCCACCTGTCCACAGGCAGCCTAAACTGTGTCCTGTGGGACAGTACCGCGAAGGTGCATATGGCCTCGCGATGCTCACTATGGTGGGCGGCAGTGAGGCTGGTCTTGTCACGAGGAGTCAACCAAGGCCATGTGCCAGCAATGTGGGTGGCATGCTGTCTGCCCTTGGTGCTGCCACATGCGGTCACTGCCACCTCCACAATCTGCGACCCCCACAGTGCATGGGTCTGGGACCCTGGTGCCACATGTGCCTCAGCCAGTGGGAGGGCCTCCATGGCCCCCTGCCCCGTGTCCTGCCTGTCCCTGGGCCATGCCCCCCCCCCCAGCAGCCATGCCACAGGCAGGCTCGGCCCAGCCTTCATGGAGCGGGGAGGAACACACACCAAGGGGCACTGTGGATGTTCACCTGGATGTTCCCTCCTCACCTTTCTCCTCCTCCTCAGGGGTGGCTGTCCTGTGCTCCTGCGCAGGGAACGTTTCAGAGCTGGATGACTGGACTTCGGTGGGTGGTGCACTCCCTGGCTGGCTTGTGTCACCCACATCCAGCGATGCCTCAGAGTCCAAGCTCAGTGTCCAAGGGGCCTCGCTGGGAGGATGTGGCCCTGGGGGAGAGCTCTGCGGAGTTCATGGCCCTGGCTGGCCGCTGGGCTCCTTCCCCAGGAATGTGTGCAGCTCCTCATAGAAGGGGCAGGTGGCTGTGCTGTGTGCCCCCTGGAGCTGCCTCACCTCCCTGTTCTGGGGGTAGTACTGCTGCAGGGCTTTTAACTTTGCCTGCACCTGTGTGGTGCTGTGGTGGTACCCCTGGGCTGACATTTTTGTGGCAATGTTAGCATCTATGTCACAGTTCCAGTGCCTTCCCTGGAACTGTGCACAGATGTCTTCTGTGCCCCAGATGCCTAGGAGGCATCGAACCTTGTCAGGGGTCCATACAGGAGCCCTCCAATGCTGTGGAGCAGAGCTGGCAGCAGAAGGCTCAACCATGCCTTTAAACAGTGGCTGCGGCGTGCTGTGTTTCCCAGGGCAAAGGGCTTCCTGCTTCCTGGCACGGGCAGTGCACCCTGGGAGGAAGAAGGTCGGAACGGTGTTATTTCGATTTGACTGTTAAATCGAAATAACATGTCCGCATGGCGTCATTTCGATTCAGTGGTATCAAAATGACCATCATATGAATCTTAACCCTGGTTTTGTTAGATCGATATGACCCTTAGATTGAAATGACAGGGCTCATCATTTCAATCTAAGAAAATGTCGTCTGGATATAACAGTGGTTGAATAGATATAACACTGGCTGAACATACCCAAAGATGTGGACATACCCAAAGATAGGAAATCTTAGCAGCAATACTGCTTATAGTCATTATAGAAATGTATTTCTTTACCACCTATTCCACACTGTATTCATTTGTATTCTTACCCATCACTTGCTATATGCAGTTAGCAATAAAGAGCTGTTGCAAAATCTCAGTCTGAGTACTCCTTGATTGCCTGTTTTCAGGGAGGACATCCTATTTAATTAACATATCTGTAGTCAATCTGGACTAGCAACACTTGTCCTTCAAATTGGTCTATCAAATCTATATTGGCTATCCCAAATTCCTAAAGATATCTTTAATTATTTTGAGGCACCACCATATAGTCTTCAAATGAACTCATGAATAGTCATGAGCCAATCCAGAACTCTTTGAGTAGTTTTTCAAAAAATTCCATGGCCTTACCTGCTCAGGCCTGACGGCACACTTGTGCGCCATGGCACACTTGTTGGGAAACACTGCTCTATTGAAATCAGTGGAAGTTGTGCCAGGATTTCACTCAGTGAGGCACTGTAGCACTAACTCTATTTAGCCTTGGGAGCTCATCTAGGAAAACTGATTTGGTGGAAATATGACTAATCTTCATTTGTACTCAAAGCCTCTTAGGAAGAAGCATAGGCATCCACAAGCTAAATCTTTCCTAAAATTTTCTTTATGCTTAATGAGGGCTTCTGAATAAGCATACAGTCCAAAAGAATTGGTATGTCCTTGCCTACTTACAAGATGATACAACCAGTCTTAGCCTCAAAATAGGCCTTCTGAGCCAACCTCAGCTCTCAAGAAACTTCACTGACTTCAAAGGATTTTACCTCAGGGCCACATTTGGCCTTGTTACAGTTTGTGATTTGTGACATAAATTTTTAGGCTAGCCAATGTCATTATTTTTCTTTAACAATAACTAGGATGAACAGGCGTTGTGGGTTTGTTTGTTTGTTTGTTTGTTTGTTTGTTTGTTTTTGACTGAATATGGATTTCACGATTGATCCCTGTCTGTATTGGAACAATAAAGTAGGTCGGTGGCACCTAGTTAGGACTGAGGGTTAATGCTATTACCTTCCTTGAGGCCATTTATTGCTCTGCTGTTCTCTCTGGAAATGGTCTGACAAGCTGTTTGAAATGTCTTCACATTGCACAATCCCATTCTCACTTTTAATGAGTAATTCACATGGAACACAAAGACTTCCAGACTTGAAAATCCAGTGCACATTTTAAATAGGGAAAGAGGCACAGTTTGTTATTTTCACGATTTGTGAAAAAGGCTTACTGATACATCAACTCCAACTCTGTCTGCAGCTCAAGAAAAAAATATTTTTGCCTAGTAAACATTTGCCATGCTAGGCCTAGCACAAACAAATGGGCAGTTTTATAACCTCCGTATAGTTTCCTAAAATACCCTCGGGAAAAACTTTACTACCTTACGACAGCTGCAGAGGCCATGAGGTGGAGTGACTATTTTGCTGTGACATTCATTCATCCACAACCAAGTTTTGTGGTCCAGAAAACACCAGAACAAATTATTACTTTCTATAATGGCAATTTCCAAAGCACAAGTCTGACATCAGACATTACAACATTCAGAAACCAATATGGGAACACTTCTATCTCCCTGCTTACTCCATTGATGATTTGTTAATATGTATGCCCAAACAAAGGTATAATAAATCGAAGTTTCAAAGAGAACCTGCAGAATTGGAATTCATATGCAAATTTGACTCAGCTGCCTCAGGGCTAAATAAAGACCACAGATTCTTTTCTCATTACAGCAGGTGATTTGACTTCACCTTCATCTATATACTGTTCACCGGTGTTTGAATCTAAACTATTGGACTGATTTGCTGTAACAGTCTGACCCGATCCTATGATCTACACTTCCTTGCTTTTATTTTCCGCCCATTCTGTAAGTTCCCTCATCTTCAAAGTGTCAGAAAAAGTGGGATTTTCTCCCATGAAAGTTCATGCAATAAATAAATCTGTTAGCCTTTAAAAGCGCCAAAGGACTCCTTGTTTGTTATAATGCCAATGATTACTTGTTCTTAAAACAATAGTTTAGAACACAAACCAAAAAAATATTACTGTACTAAATACAAGGAGAGTGCCCAGTTCATTTCCTGGTTTTCCTACAGCTAGCGTCTGTACAACCACAACAGTGGCCAGTCTGCCAGTCACAGTGATACAAGCTGGCGGTTCTAGAATCTGTGAGTGCATTCACAAATCTCATCCCAGTATGAGGCAGCAGTAAGGTGATGTGTTGAATTGCTGCCTTCCTGGGCAACCTTTACTGGCAGGGCTTTGAATAGATAACAAAGTTACCTTCCTCTATTAAAACTCCTCGTGAAGATGGTGTTTCCACTACCACCCCCTATCTCCATGCAGCTGAGGTTCATGGGAATGAAATTTGCACTCTCTATATTGTATATTTCTAACATCTCTATGGCAATCATAACTTTTTGTGGTGGTTACTACTTTTGCACATATACATGCGAAGAGCAAAAACTGATATAAAATGTCTGTCTCTCATTTTCTTTGAAAGATCATACTGGTGTTTATTCCTTGATTTGATGGAGGGGAGGTGACAGGATCTATCTACTCAAAGGACTATTTTAAGATTTTAAATACTAATGATAATTGAAACACGCTTGGGCTATGTCCACACGAGGCTTTTATTTTGAAACAACGACCGTTGTTTTGAAATAACAGTTGTCATGTCCGAACAATGTTTCTTTTTTTCGAAATGACAGGACCCCATCATTTCAAAATAACGTCCATCTTTTCAGAACAATAAAACCTCACCTGAAACTGAAATAGCCATTGTTTCAAAATGGTTGTTTCAAAACAACACTGTTCGGACATGTTATTTCGAAATAATGGTTATTTCAAAATAACACTTTTGCCCTTCTCCTTCCCAGGGTTCCTTCCTTTTTGTATATATTGGGTGGGGGCATGGCACAGCAAGGGGGCCATTTTGCCACACCTCCCATGCTTCCCCTCTCCTGAAGCAAAATAGCAAGTCCTCTGTCCGGACATGCTATTTCACTTTGAGGTTTTGCCTTATTTCGATTTAATATTTGCTTATTTCAATTTAAGTTATTTCATAATAAGGATTTTATTTCGAAATAACTGATTTCGAAATAAGAATTTATGTGTGAACGTAGCCTTGAAGAATAAAAGGCAATTATTGCAACTTTGAGTGCTGAAATACTATAGTGATATAAGAATCCAGACAAAGCGTCAGTATGAAGGTGAAAGACCTTCAGTAATCACGCTGCAACAGCAGTGACAATTTGCAATTGTATTTTAAGGATAGCCCCAAACACAAGGGCAAGCCATGCTGGAGGTTACAAAGGCACAGATCTTGCTAGTAAGCCCAACATCTGGATGGAATCATCAAAACTTCCAAACCTTTTGGGTGAGAGGAAAAAGCCAGTTTGCTGAAAATAGGGAATTCAATGTTCAGGTATCTGCTAATGTTTCCTGTCACAGGGTGGCTGTCCCCAATAAATGAAGTAGGTCCAACATTCCTGTGTCACAGGAGGTACTCCCATTTCACCAGTTAAGGGACTAGAACAGCATAGTGGGGTTATAACATATCAGAGGAAGAAAAGAGCTGGGAGGAGTTGTGTTTTTACTGTGAGTTAGAGCAGATTGGTTCAGGCAAGATAAGAAGGGTAGGTGAGAGCTGCCAGAGACCAAGAGACTGGAGGAGTCCCTGGAGGAAGCAGAAGGTGGTTCTGAGAAGAAGACTGAAAGCAGCAAAGTGGTGACAAGGATGTGCTGGCTGGCATCCTTGAGTTGGGACCAGAGTGCTGAAGGCAGGAAGAAGAGGAGCAGCAGCACCATGAGTTGCCTGCAGGCCTTCAGCTGGAGCTATGAGTTTAGAGGGGTGAAGGAAAGGGGAGAAATAGAAAAGTTTATCCCCTGAGATGTTCACACCAGAGACCTGGATTCAACGGTGAGAGGGACAGAGGGAGCGAAGGATGGTCCCCTAATAAGGAATGCCTCTTGACAAAGAGGCTATGGGTGTTATAGCTAGGGAGATCTGGGTTGCCTACCCCAGTTTAAAGACAGGGATGGCAGTTCAGGGGCAGATTACTGAGGGAGTCCTGTTGTGGATGAAGGGTGCCAGACTGCAGTATGGAAGTAATCCCACCAGAGGCAAAAGTGGGGATGTCTGCTGAGAAGACTGGGGTTTTAAGACCTATATCCACTTGTTGCAGGAAGTGGACTATGTTTTGGACTATTTGCAGTGCTGGTCCAAGGAAGGGCATTTTTGTGTAAGAAAGCTTGAAGTAGATTTAGTGGGAAATTTAAAAGGGGAAACTGCAGTAGGCAGGCGTGTTTGTACTTCAAAGGAAGCTCTAGTCAAGGCCGCCCTATGATAACCCCCAGCTACAAACTTCAGCCCCTCACAGATAGAGCTAACCCAGACCCTTTCTCCCTAGGTCCCATCCTCTGTTGGTGAAGCTGCTACCAGTAACACTACTGTGGATGTGATAAACAGGTAACTGGACCGGTTTGAGACAGAATTACATTGGCTGGATGAGAAAATAACATCTAACTTTCAGACTACTGATGATATTTCAAACTATGCTACTCTGGCTTCAGGCATATAGTATCTATCCACTGACATTCAATACTTTGTTTACATAACTACAGTGGTTTCATGCATGAAGTGGTGACAGGGTCAGTTCCTGCAGGGCTGAACACGAGACCACATTTGGGACATCTGTACTCAAAATAAATTAGGGGAACCACTCTAAAACATCTCCATACTTACAGCTAATCCCTGAAAAAGTGCCAATAACATTCTGCAATTACTAGTACTTAAAATAGCTGTTGAAAAACTGTTGTGAACAGTTATTTCAAATTCATAATTTAGGGATCAACCATTGCACAAAATGTCATCTCCATATTGTTCTAGGGCATGAAACAAGACTAGAAAATATAAAAGTCCCCATCCTTCCAGATGTCCATGGGAATTATTCAACCTTCGCCTTCAGTACTGATATCTCCTAAAAAGGCAGATGCTTTGGAAGTGGTTGACTAATTACTTATTACTTCTCTGAATTCTCTCCAGCTTTTCAATAGTAGTCTTCAACTGAGTTGTCTAGGACCTGTCACCGGTGTGTTGTCTCTGGTCTTCCATGGAGAGGGACTTGCTTTGACACTTCCTTTTACAGTGCATCTTTTCCTCTCGTTGAATATCTGTGTTCTAGATTACCTTCCTCAAGGCTTACAAATATGTATTAAATTCAATCAAATATACAGAAGCTTATGCATAATAGCGTGGGTCAATAAAAATGTAAGAAGTAGAAGGCAATAATATTCTCTGGAACAGATTTATGTGTAATTCCAGTAGAGGGTTCATAAATCAACTTTATGTTGATGCAGAAATGTATTATTGAGAAAACCAGCTCACACTTTATTGCTTTTAATAATGAGTCCCTGAGTTACAGGTTTTAGCTTTGCTGATTCCTTTGACAGAGCAGACAAGTTAATATCTTTCTTTGGCTCCTAGCATATGCACCACAAACTTCAGATTCTGCAATATCTACAAAGCTAAAAAGACTGTTGCATTGCATAATTTATATCCAACTGTATGGATTATATTTACCCTTGTTGTCACTATATTGGCTTCATGGGAATTGTGGCCATTTGTGCCAAGGGAGCACATGGCTCAAGAAGGGGTTTGTGTGTGTCATAATGTGAATTTATTTCTGGGTTAGTTCAATGATAGTCAACCAGAGTCCCTGCAGCCATGTGTGGCATTCCATGCTGTGCTTTTCCTGAGTCTGAGTGAGCAGTCATGCAGCATTGTGACAAATACTAACGGCAGTTGCCCCAAGAAAAATGGCTGGGTTCATCTGTGTGTGAAGCATCTGTTGAAGGATGAAGAATAATTGGGGCCAGATGCAAAAAAGCATTGTCCAGTTTTCCTTCTCAAAATCAGGAATCCCTCAGCTCTTGGTGTCAGATATGTCTATTTAAGTCAGTGTTATATCATTTTAAAGCTAATGTAACTCAGAGGGAAACCGGTCTCCTGATTCTCCCTCTGCCCCATCTACTTCTCTGTCTACCCTATCTATCTGCTGCTGAGTCCAGCTCAAGGCAGAATCAGGCACCTTGATCTGTCCAAGCTATTTAGCTTCCTTAGCCATCTGACCAGAGGTATAACCACCCTCTGCTTTCTGGCCAGGCCCCTGACTCTCTAGGTTGGGCCAGACCAGTGCTGCTTCTGGTCGTGTAAGTGGAAGCTTCCTGTCTAGCAACTGGAGTGTCAATAGGAGGAAGTAGCGGGAGAGGCTGCCCAGGGCTGGAGCTGTGGATGAAGAGCAGCCCACCCATGTGCCTGCCGTGCCACCACTCATGGCTGCCATGTCTGTGGTATAGAGGCCAAACTCATGCCACTGCTGGGCACTGTGGTGGGTAGGCCAACTGGGTGGGCACGTGCCCACATAGGCCCACCCATAGCTACAACCCTGCATTTCAGTATATGAATATGCCCCATTACTGTAGCATCTTAGCTCCCCAACTTTAAATTAGAATTAAAAACAATCATTTCCTCCCCTGTACATAGACTTAAACATGGTAAAAAGTGGTGGGGGCTTAAAGCAAGACAACAAAAGCAACCAAAAATGTCTTAGTTAGTGGCTGTGATTAGGTACAAGCCCTCTCCAGGGAATGTTGGCCTGTGACTGATCCATGGCTCTGTCATAAACCACCAGGCATGGGCTCCAAGGGTTCATGTATGTTGACCTAATTCACTACATATCAATAATAAATACATTCCAGGCTTCTGTACTTCCATCTGTGGGTATATCTAACTGTAGTCACTGAGGGTGCATCTGTGGGTCACGTACATATCCTCAAGCTAGCTTTGATCCAGAGAATCACAGAGAATGCTTCAGCACAGGCTAGCTCTGAGAGTAATTGTACAGCCCACGCAGAAGCTCTTGTTGTCATGGTTTCAGAGTTCCAGTACCTGAGCTAGCTGGATTACAGCTAGTTCAGGTAGGTGTACTCAAGCTGAGATTTCAGCATAGACTTAACTTTTTGCGTGATGACAAAGTGACTCTTTGACAGTGAGAAGTAGTACAGCCATACTGGAGTTAAATCAAAATGCTGAAGAAGGAAATATGAAAGTCATTCTTCATATTTCAAAGGGGTAGCCATGTTAGTCTAGTTCAGCAAAATAAGCAAGGAGTCCTATGGTACTTAAAGACTAACATATTTATTTATCACATGAGCTTTCATGGGAGAAAATCCCAAGCATCTGACAAAGTGGGATTTTCTCCCACAAAAGCTCATGTGATTAATAAATTTGTTAGTCTTTAAGTGCCATAGGGCTCCTTGCTTATCATTCTCCACAGTTATTCTCATCATATTTTAGGACAAAGATACTGCACTATGCTTAGTCCCATTCCTCAAAACTCAGTATGATGCATGTTCATTATAAATAATAAATGCTACAAGACTGCAACAAATTGTTCAGGTGTCTCTTTTCTTTCACAGAAAAATGGAAAGTTCACAGCAGGGACCTGAGCAGGTGGTTTTGGTTTTACAAATCCAGCTACTGCTTTTAGAGCTAGTGGGGTTTTTCCTGAGGGAACACTTCCATGTCAGAAAGTGGTGATTTTTTGAAATCTAATTGTTCTGTGAGAATAGGGCTATGTCTACACGGGGAGTGCTTGTTTCGAAACAACACGTTTCAAAACAAGCTGTTTCGAAATAATATGTTATTTCGAAACAACTTATTTCGCTGGACAAAAACCATGTCCGCGAAATAAGGGAGTGAAATAGCAGGTCCACAGTGTGGACCTGCTATTTCGCCTGGGGAGGGGACTGCAGGCACCCACAGGGTGCAGTGCAGAGGGGCACTGCATCCCATGGGTGCCTGCAGAGGGCTGCAGGCAC
>ML681997.1:19877025-19891143 GCA_007922195.1 Podocnemis expansa
TGCGTCATGTGGCCATGGCACTCCTTATTTCGAAACAACCTCTGTTATTTCGAAATAAGGAGTGTGTGTGGACATACCCTAAGTGAATTTTTGGGCTGCTGCAGAGCTGAGATCCAGGACGACATGATTCAAGCCAAGTAGTGTCATCCCAAAACACCTCTTCTTTACCTATGCTACATTGATGACATCTTCATCATCTGGACACATGGCAGGGATGCTCTTGAAGATTTTCACAGAGATTTCAACAATTTCCACTCCACCATCAAATTGAGCCTGGAAAACTCCACTTTCTTGACACTACAGTACAAACCAGGGATAGACACATCACCACCACCCTGTACCGAAAACCCACTGATCGGTATAGTTACCTACATCCTTCGAACTTCCATCCTAAACACACCACACGATCCATTGTCTACAGCCAAGCCCTAAGATATAACCGCATCTGCTCTGATCCCTCAGACAGAGACAAACATCTTGAGGATCTCTGTCAAGCATTCTTGAAACTACAGTAGCCACCTGGGGAAGTAAGAAAACAAATTAACAGAGCTAGACGGGTTCCCCGAAGTCATCTACTGCAGGAGAGACCCAAGAAAGAAAACAACAGAACACCACTAGTCACCACATACAACCCCCAAGTCAGACCTCTGCAACAGGTCATTAGGGACCTACAGCCTGTTCTAAAAGATGATCCCTCTCTCTCTCTCTCAAGCCTTGGGAGACAGACCTCTCCTTGCCTACAGACAACCACCCAATCTTAAACAGATACTCACCAGCAACTACAGATCTAACAACAGAAACACTGAAGCAGGCACACACCCCTGCAACAAACCACGCTGCCAAGTCTGCCCGCATATCTGCACAACAGATACCATCATAGGTCCTAATCAAGCCTGCTACTCCATCAAAGGCTCATTTACCTGCTCATCCACTAATGTGATCTATGCCATCATGTGCAAGAAATGCCCCAACACCTTATACTTTGGACAAACAGGATGATCGCTCGGTAAGAGACTGAATGAACACAGAGTTGATATCAGAAATCAAAGAACAAAGAAATCAGTTGCTGAGCACTTCCATCTTTCTAATCACTCAGTAAATAATTTGTTAACGACTATCGTCAGAAATGTGGCTGGGACATCAAGGCTTCAAAGAGAAACAGATGAACTCGAATTAATATGCAAGCTAAACTCTGTGAAAGCAGGACTGAATTGAGACTATGGGCTCTTTTCCCATTACAATAGGTAATTTGACTTCAGGCTTCCCATGGTTTGAACCTAACAACTGCTCTGATTTGCTGTTACTGTATGACCTGATCCTATGTTTTATACCCTCTTGCATTTAGTTTCATTCCATTCTGTAAGTTCACCCATCTTCAAAGCAGCTGATGAAATAGGATTTTCTCCCACGAAAGCTCACGTGAAAAATAAATCTGTTAGTCTTAAAGTGCCACATGACTCCTTGTTTTTTTGCTGGACTAGACTAAGACGGCTATCCCTTTGGAAACCTAATCATATGCCTGGATCTAAGATGGTGAGTATACCCACTGAAAAGATGATGCTGTTTTGAAGAAGGAGCTGGATGAGAGGATTCCAAGGCATGTGAAATTAAAACAAAAGTTTAAAATCAGTTACAATAGGTACTGAATTGAATAACATCATGTAATTGGTGGAGGTGGTTGACATAAAAACACATTTTCTTCATTGCTGGAAAAACATTTGCCAGTTACTTTAAGTTTAACTACCTGTTGGCCTGATCCTGACAATTGCAGTATTATTCATCTTAAGCATCATGCTTAAGTCAATCCTATAATGTGCTACTGAACACCTCGTATGAAATGCTGACCTGTCTCTACCACTGTGAGGCCAACAGGCAATAATGATACTCAGCACTTTGCATGGTCAGGCCAATATTCATGTTCTGCTGATGAGTTTAGCTCAATCAAAAAGCAGAGCAAACTAAACTCCTCTTAGAACCAAGCCTCACACAGGATACATGGATCTGCTAGGAGAAGCTTAATGAAGACACCATTGACAGTTTTAAACAGAGAACTAAGGCCCTGATCTGAGTCACAAAGGAAGATGTCTATATCTGTCTGGCTCCACACTGACTTCAGTAGGACTCTGCATGGTCATAATGATCTGTCCATGTGCATCCAGTTGCGGATCTGGGACCAAAGGCTGTTTACCAGAAAATGGAAGAAACCACCATAACTTCACAAAACTACCCAATGCTTTAAAATACAAACAGTTCTTAGACTATCTGGAATGATCATAGATCTAAATGACCTTTCCTGGTAATTTTATGAAAATTGTGCAGTGGCTGAAAAATGAGAAAGAAGACTGCTTTGCAAAATAAAAGTAATTTTCTCACTTAGACTTCTTGGCTACAAGTGCTGGGTTCTGAAAATTTCAAATATTGTTTGTCCTCTCATACTCCAAACTTATATATGAAGATATTAATATATTATAAATATTTGATATTAATAATAAATAATATAATATAATTTTATATATATACACACACTATACTATACGCAATACAGATACATTCTACAATGTGTATGTATATGTATAATGTAAATGTATCACATGAGCAGTTTTATCAAACATGTTTTACATTACTGGGCAGACATAAGTAACACTTCTCATAAGCAAATGTTTTACTTAATGAATGAACGAAGCAAAGGATTTCTAGAAGGGAAAGGATGACCTCAAGATTAAGGCAGTTGAATATTTCTCAGGAAAACTGTCTTCTATTCTGATCTCTGCTGTAGAGTTCTTAGGTAATGCTGGGCAAGTCACTTTTCACAAGTGGTCATTAGCTGTGTGTTCCTCATTTTCTGAGTACCTGACTCGAGAACTTTGGGGTGTTCCTTGCAGTAGTGCCAACCATTCTCAGCTGCAAGTGAAGTCAAAGAGAGCTGTGCTTTGAGTACATGGAGAGCTCTATAATGCTGAATACTCTGCAAATTCAGGGCCTAAATTGGGCACCACATATTGTAGACACTTCTACCTTTATTCCCTGTGCCCAGCTGTAAAATTAAGATAATATAGACCTGTCATTTCACAGGGGTGTTGTGAAGTATAACTGATATTTGTGAGAACTCAGATACTATAATGACATGGACTATGAGAAAATTCACTCTTCTGTAGTGAATAAGGTCTGGGGTCACACACTGAACAACAAGGAGAAAACCAGGGGTTAAAGTATAATTTAGTGGGCCCCCCTCCTGCACCCCAGCTCCTGTCCCCCCCCAGCTAATTCCCCCAATATCTATTCACCTCTCTCCAAAATCCACCCCCAGCCCCCAATACCCACCCCCCAAATCCACCCCCAGCCTCCAATACCCACTCCAAATACTTACTCCCCTGTCCCCAGAATCCACCCACAGCCCCAATATCCACCCTCAAAACCCACCCTCTGCCCCCAATATTCACCCCCAGCTCAGGCACCCCTAATACTCTCCACCCCCAGCACGAGCCAGGTTCCCTGGTACTCATCGGCAGCACACTGGGCCTGGAAACTATGCAGCCTGTTCATGCGCAGGGGAGCATGCCCCCCTCCCCTGCCTGCCAGAATGCAGGGGAATGCCATTGTGCAACCTGCTATTTTTAGGGGCCCAGTGTTTGGGCCCCTAAAAATAGAAAATGGTGCTGGAACGCTGCGTTCTGGGTCCTGCAGTTTTTCAATGGTGGCCCCAGAATGCAGCGTTCCAGCACCATTTTCTATTTTTAGGGGTCCCAGAACACTGAGCCCATAAAAATAGTGGGCTCCAGAACAGCGTTCTAGGCAATTCTGGCTCGCTTTAATCCCTGGAGAAAACTTACTATTGAAAAGCTGCTCAGTGAGTGGTACCATCCATGCTTTACCCTGAATATGAGAGAGGTTCTATGGGAAAAAGTAGATAATCGTGAAGACTGTATCATAATGCAAATTAACAAAGGGACTAAATTATGATGGCACAGGAAACTTTCATTCCAGCATTTCCTAACTTTTTGAGCACTTCATATCACAATCTCACTAGCCTTCTTTAAATGGGGAAGGAGAGAGAGAGAAAGAGAGAGTGTAAGTAAAATATATTACATATCTATTTCCCTGTGGCAGACCTCATAATTCATCCTGGTCAGCAGCCAAATAAAGGTCCTGGGCTCACATTTCACTCTTGACTACCTAACTCTCCTCAGTTCTATTTTGGACTGATGCAAAGCTGCGTGAGGAAGTTTTGGGCTCTAAATAATCTGCTACATTACCATTTTTCTATATCTTTGCTAATTTGTTGAAAACTTCCACCCCCTGCTACATCACAAGAAAAAGGAAAATAACTATTAGTCCATGTAATTCATCCCTCTTCAAATTCAGGATTATTCCTTCTAGTGGAACAGTCCAGTCTGGTTTTAAATATGCCAGTTGAAGGGGCTTTTACCAGTGGCTTTGAGAGACTATTTCACATTCCAGTATCTCTTACTCCGGAGAAGATTTTTTCTTGGATAAAATCCTGATCCCACTGAAAAGCCTATTAGCTTCAGTAGGGACAGTATTTCACCCTACATGTTTTCCCTCTCCTACCAACATGAGCAAGGGCATCAGGATCTAGCCCTTAGTATGTTGGCAATTTTTTGAATCTTGAGGTTTGATAATGCTGGAATCCATGGTTGGAGCTACGAGTTTTGTCACTTATAAAACACAGTCTAAGTTGTTCTTTATTATTATTATTATCATTTAGTATTTGCTACAGCACATAAAAATGCTAAGCTGGAGAATTAATGAAGGGGAAAAGGAAGGTGCTTTAGGTTTCCCAATTTTTGCACTTAATTCCTACTTTCATTTGCCTTATAAGAGGCCATACAATCTTCACACCCAAAAGTGCTACGCGTAGGCCCAGATGTACCAGTCTGGAAACCTACTGCATGGAATATAACCGGAAGAGCTTTCAAATAAAGATTCTATTATGCCACTTGTCTAACTTCCCATACCACCCACATCCAATCCTTGGTCAGCATAATATAGGAATCTCAGTGGTGACTCTATGGCTATGTCTACACTTAGACTGCTAAATCGATTTAACTGAAATTGATCTAATTGAATCGAAATAAAAATCATTAAATTGATTTAAGTTAAAGCGATGTAACATGTCCACTAGAAACCCAAACTGAACTAGCACGTCCATGGACAGGAGTTGGTAGTTCAATTTAGGAGAGGGGCACCATGGGAGCTGTGGCAAGATGGCCCCCAAGAAGGGCCATGCCCCACCTAATATATAGAAAAAGGAAGGCACCCTGGGATGGAGAAGGGCAAAAAGTGTTAAATCAAAATAGCAGCTAAATCAAAATAACGTGGCTACACTGAATTATTTCAAAATAATAATTTTGAATTAACTGTCATTTCAATATAAAGCAAGGTTTTATTATTTCAAAATGACTGTTCCTTATTTCAAAATGAGGAAACTCCTCATTTTGAAATAAGGAAAGCTAGTGTGGCCATGAACTACTTTAAATGGAAATAATCATCAGATTCATGTAACTTCGCCCACTACCATGTGACCACTGGCCTGGTCCTGCCCCTGATAGGGACGCAAAAGCAAAAGTTGGCTCAGAACCCCACAGCCCCTTGAGCCAGTCCTGCTTGAGACTTACCAGTTTGTAACCTTGACACTTAGCAAAACACTGCAAAACCCACAAACATATCCACAAACAATAATGGAACATTCTGGAGAGTGGACAACTGTCAATCATACACACAAACCCCTTGGCCAATGATATAGATGTACCCCTACAATTTCAGGGTGAAGACCCCATATTTGGGTGATAGAGGAGGATCTAGCCTGCTCTATGCTGAGAACAGTATAAAAACCCAAACCCTGTTACTAAGGGCAGATTTTTAGCTTGTAGCTTTTTCACTCATAGCGTTTAGCTCCTAGCTTTTTAGCTAGACTCTTCTTGAGATCACCACAGACCAAAGACTTTATTTCCTTTATTAGATAGTTATCTTCAGTTGCTTTCATAAGTTTAGATATATAAGCTAAAGTTAATGAATTCTTTACCCCTTCTGTTAAGTGAAGGAATTGGGCATCTCCCTCTTTATCAATCTTGGAACTAGTGTGCAAGTACTGCAACTGCAAATTTTAATATCAGCCTTAGCTTAGCAAATTATAAAGCACATAAGATTTCCTGTATGTATCAAAATAGAAGTTACTGCAATTCAGTTATGTACTTACTCAACTAAACTTTTTCTCAATTCTGTGCTCACCAGTTTTGCTTTATGGCAATAAAAGGTTTTCATAAAATACTTCAAACCGTCTGTGTGACAATTCCAGTTAGGCATCCCTGAGGGTTCTGTGATTTTAAATCTTTTCTGTGGTCAGATTTGAGGCAAGAACCCAAATTCCCTGGCAGGATCAGTCTAAATTCCAAATGATAAAGGTTCAGGCTACAGGGTAAAGCAGAGACATGGGACTCAGGAGGCCTATGATCTTATTCTGTCTCTCCTTGACTTTATAGCTATAGGCCATTTGACATAAGAATGGCCCTAATGAGTCAGACCAATACTCCATCTATCACAGTATCCTGTCCTCCAACAGTGGCCAATGCCAGGTGCTTTAGAGAGAATGAATGGATCATGCAATCAAGTGATCCATCCTACTGGCCATTCCCAGCTGCTGGCAAACAGCTATCTCTGCCTATCCTGGCTAATAGCCATGGATGGACATATCCCCCATGAATTTACATAGTTCTTTTTTGAACCTTGTTATAGTCTTGTTCTTCACAACATCCTATGGCAAGGAGTTCCACAGGCTGACTGCACTGTGTGAAGCAATATTTATTTTGTTCATTCTAAGCCTGTTGCTTATTAATTTTATTTGGTGACCCCCTATTTTTTGTGTTATGAGAAGGAGTAAAATTGTGTTATTTACATTCTCCACACTAGTCATGATTTTAAAGAACTCTCTCATATCCCCTCATAGTTATCTCTTTGATGAGCTGAAAAGTCCCCATCTTATTAATCTCTCCTTATATGGAAGCTTTTTCAGACCCCTAATCATTTTAATTGAGATTTTCTGTACCTTTTCCAATTCCAAAGTAACTTTTTGAGATGGGATGACCAGATTTGCATGCCATCTTCAAAATGTGAGCATACCATGGATTTATATGAAGGCAGTATGAAATTTTCAATCTTATTATCTATCTCTTTCTTAATGATTCCTAACATTCTGCCATTTGATTGACTCTGCACATTGAGAGAATATTCTTAGAGAACTATCCGCAATGACTCCAAGATCTTTCTTGAGTGGCAATAGCTAATTTAAAGCCTGTCATTTTATGTGTGTAGCTTGGATTATGTTTTCCAATATTCATTACTCTGCATTTATAAACGATGAATTTCATCCTTCATTTTGTTGCCCAGTCACCCAGTATTGTGCGATCCCTTTGTGAATCTTTGCAGTCTGCTCTGGATTTAATGTATTGAGTAGTTTTGTATCATCTACTAATTTTGCCACTTCCTTGTTTGCCTCTTTTTCCATAGCACTTATGAATATGTTGAACAGCACTGGTCTCAGTATAGACCCCTAAGGGAGACCACAACTAACACTGCTATTCTGAAAACTGACCATTTATTCTTACCCTTTGTTTCCTATCTTTTATCCAGTTACTGCTTCAGGAGAGGACCATCCCCCTTACCCTATGACTACTTAATTTATTTAAGGGCATTCTGCGATGACCCTCATCAAAGGCTTTCTGAAAATCTAAATACTCTATAGCCACTGGATCACCCTTGTCCATATGCTTGTTGAGCCACCTCAAGGAATACTAATCCATTGGTGAGGCGTGATTTCCTTTTACAAAAGCCATGTTGAATGTTCCCCAGCAAACTGTATTCATCAATGTGTCTGATAATTTTGTTCTTTATTATAGTTTCAATAAATTTCCCTGGGACAGAAGTAGATCCACTGCCTATAATTGCTCAGAATCACCACTGTAGTCTGGTTTTAAAAATTGGTGTCAAGTTAGTGATGCTCCAGTCATCTGGTAAGGAAGCTGATTTAAATGATAGGTTACATCCCACCATTAGTTGCACTGTAATTTTACATTTGAGTTCCTTCAGAACTCTTCAATGGATACCATCTGCTCCTGCTGATTTCTTATTGTTTAAAGTATAGATTTACTCCAGAATCTCAAATGATACCTCAGTCTGGGACAGTTCCTCAGCTTTGTTTCCTGAAAGGAATGTCTGAAGTGTGGGAATCTCCCTAACATCCTCAGCCGTGAAGAGCAAAGGTAAAAAATTCATTTGATTTCTCTGCAATAGCATTATCTTCCAATGCTCTTTTAGCATCTTGATCATCCAGTTGCATCACTGGCTATTTAAGCAAGGAGTCTTTGTGGCACTTAAAGACTAACAGATTTATTTATTACATGAGCTTTCATGGGAGAATATCCCACTTCATCAGATGCTTTGAAGAGGTAGAGGTTACAGAATTGGATGAAAATAAATGCAGGGGAGTGTAAGACATGGGATCAGGTCATACTGCAACAGCAAATCAGAGCATTTGTAAGGATTCAAACTCCAGTAAACAGCATACAGAGGGATATTCTCCCACAAAAGCTCATACGATAAATAAATCTGTTAGTCTTTAAGTGCCACAAGACTCCTTGCCTTTTTTTGCTTTACTAGACTAATATGGCTGCCTCTTCGGAACTTGGCTGTTTAAGGCTTCTTGCTTATAATGTACTTAAACATTTTTTGCTGTTACTTTTTGAGCCTTTGACTAGCTATTTTTCAAATTCTTTTTCAGTCTTCCTTATTATATTTCTGTAGTTCACTTGCCAGAGTTTTTCTTTTTTATTATCTTCAGTAGGATTTAACTTCCACTTTTTAACTTATGCCTTTTTGCTTCTGCTTTTATTTTGTAATTTAGTCACAATTACACATTTTATTTATTTATTTTTACTTTTTTGTCTTCCTACTACATTTTTTTTTCACTTGGGAGTATACATTTAAATTCTACCTCTTGTATGGTGAAATTCCTATGAAATTTATGTCAAATGCAAATATTTTTACTTACTTTTGTGAAGCCTTTTAATACTGTTTGGTGAAGGATGCTTTTTAACTGCATGATGTTGCTGTTAACAAAACATTATTCCTAGCCTTTGCTGGCACAGAAATGTAGAATGGGATCCAATCCCAAATACAGATTGCCAGTTCACTCTGCTAATTCTATTTAATAGGTACTTATATTCTTTACATAACATGACCAGTTCTAGGTAACCATGATTTCACTGTTTGTTTGTGTTAATGTATTAAGCAGACTACTTAATGGTATTAGGTCTTTAAAATTATTTAAGTCTCTGAGGCAACACGTTAGGACAATTTAGATGAGCACTGAAGTTTACATTGTTGAATAAAAAGTCATACAGTCTTTACTTATTATATAAGCTGTTTACATTTTACTTTTATGAGACATTGAGACAGGGTTCACTCACCACCAGAGGCATCTCCTTGTTGCTACATCCAGAGATTATCTCCATTCAGGTTTGACATCTCCATCCCCATTCTGTGGCCTCCCTCTCTCTCCAAGACTTTGAGTGCTCCTTCTTTGTGACTCAGCCCCCTGGCCAGGTCACTATAGTCCACCCTCCAGAGTAAGAAAGTCCCTCCTGATCTGCTGTTTGGTTGAAGTCTCCAGTGCTCCTGTACCACTTTCCTAGTGGCTGGTAGGGGTGGCCAGTCCATCCTCTACACTGGGTTCCAGTCCAGGGACCTTATAATAAGCAACCAACATCTGCACAGTCCTAACTCTTGCTGTTTCCCTGGGCTTCTTCCTACCGAGCCTCCTCAGGCTTCTTTTTCCCACAACTCATCTCATGTTGATCCTTCTAGGATTCCCCATCTGGATTTTAATCTTCCCACATCTTTGCTCCCAGGGAATGACTCCAGACTCTGTTCTTTGAAGCCTCCTTTTTCTGCAAACTTAATGGTGTTATAGTCTTGCCCAGCTAAACTTCTTGTTCACTTAAGTGTGGCTTTTCCTCTTGAATGCAGTCAGCTCCGCAAATTGGCCTCTCAGGTCTATATTAACTCTTTCAGGGACTGTGTGAATTAAATATATGATTAGAGACATACTTTCCTCTCCATTTACTAGCTTTTAAACAAAATACTAAAGTCTTACATTAACATCTTGGATTCATTAAAAATAGAATCATTCTCTTTTCTCTCAGACTTACATGTATCAAACAAAGTTATGCTCAACTAAAGATAGTGCAAGATAGTCATAATTACTGAGCTAGAAATGGAATTTCTCATATATAGTAACCAAGAAAAAATGGAAGAAAATGAAAGGCATTTTTGGAGATACTTCATAGCTCTGGAAAGTCAGAAATTCTGAACTCCATTCTCAACTCAGCCATGTGTTTCCTGTATAACTCAGGCAAGTCATTTAAACTTTCTGTAACTCAGGTTTTCCATATGTAACAGATGGTGAACAATATTTATTTATTATTTAAAAAGAAATTCATGATGATCAATCCATTTTAATTTGTAAAATATTTAGCAATTTTTGGAGAAAAAGAGCAATAGAAATGCAAAATATTATTTCACAGTCTAATCACTTTATGCTATACTTAACTACTTGCTGCTAAGCAGAGACGCATAAAAATGATTTGTACTGAAATCCAGTTCACATTTCATAGAGCTCAAGCACACAGACCCTTTCCTCTGTTTATCATAACAAAAATGCCATGTTTAAAACCATGGAAAAGGAAACATTTTCAATTTACAAATTGCTAGTTGCATTATTATGAAGACCTTTATGTAAACAATGCAAAGTAAGTAGAAATTATTTATTTTAATTTGTGTCAGGGAGAAGTAGGAAGATATTCAGATTAAAAATCTAGTTTCCCTCTTTTAATGGAAGATATTATGATTAGCAATGTGAATAACTATATCTTGTCAATTGACCTCAGAAATTTTCATAGAAATTAATTTCCAAAGAAACAGGAAGGACTTAGTGAAAAGATTCAGTCTCTGTTGTCTTACAAAAATACTGTTTTTTATTAACTGTTCTTCCTCTCTGTATCTCAGCCATGTACAATGTATTTTATATTAACTGTCTCCTACTGATCAACACAGCACAAAAATTTATTCCATGTCACGTTCTCAGCTGAACAGGCCTGCCATGCGTATAGAAAAGATTCTCATCCTTTTCATATATACAGTCCCACAGATCATTTCTAATGAATAGAGCTCTTAGTTTATATTTGTTTTGCCTCATTTGTGTTATTTTGTCTACTGGCTTGCAGTCAAAACAGTCTTGTAGTTGTAACCTATTAAATGCACAAAACCTGAATCATCTTGTGCAAAGAGGTAATGAAGGCGTGCAAGGGAATTCTGGCAAAGAACAGGAAGTTAGCCTGAGTTGCTCCCAACCCACAAATGTAGACAACATTGAACTTTACTTGCATTGACAGGAATTCACATGTTCTATGACTGCAAGAGATAAATGTTACCCTAAACTGAACCTCCAAGCAATCTGTCTTGTGTTGGCTTATTGCCAGCTCCAGCAAATGGATGATCATGACTGTGTTACCCACACACACACCAAACAGCAGGAATCATTCAGTCCAAGCAGAGTAAAACCAGTCTCCTTCATGCTTATAAAATATAAGTGGTTTGATTATCTGTCATCAGTGTATTTCAGGAGTAATCCAACTGGGCTATATGAGGTCACACTGGTGTTAAACCCATGGATTTGGTCCAGGGATTCCTATCTGATTTTATGTTGCTGTGCTTTTCTCTGTGGTGAGGACTGTCTTCCTGTGTTTGTAACATGCCTAGGACATTTAGAGCAGCACTGAAATATGAAATAATAAGAATTATCAATGCCAAAAAATGCAGACTGGTAGTTTTATCAGTAAGGAGTTTGCAACTGTATATTGAGCTTTTCTGACGCATTTGTTTGGCGTTGAATTGTGGCATATTTCTGCCTGTACATTTTTGGGTATAACCACAATACACAAAAGATGGGTTCTTAATGCACATTAGCTAAGTCCATTAGCTCTTAAAATACCAGTGAAGTCACAGTAACTCTGCTTTTAATCATTTTGAGTTCAATGCTAGGATGTCTCTCGAGCTGCCAGACTAAGTTGCCATTTCTGCACTGTTCTTTTAAACCCATATTAGATAATCAGGTAAATTAACCAAACAAGAACACCCCCCCCCCCATCCCCAGTGTAGGCATCTCTTTAATGTCTTAGCAAGAAGCTGTGAAATTGTGGTAGCACAAGCCTGGGTGGGGGTGTTTTGCAAAAAGAGGGACAATGCCCACCCAACCCAATGTTTCCACACCAATGTATATTCCTTCCTCAACCTCTTCCTAACACTTTCCAAATTATTGGATGTGTCTGCACCCTTGGTGAGAATGTGATTTTTCTTTCCCATGCACTATTTCCTGACCTTTCTACACCGCATGAGGAATGGTAGAAGAGTATTGCTCTACCCCTTTGTGCTGCTGAGGGGAAGCAGCAATATGCACCAGCAGAGGGTCATCGAGAGAATTAGAAAGAGGATTTAGGCTGCTCTTCTACTGAAAATCCCATATAATTTAATTGGCATGAATCCAATTAGGTTGTAGAGCAATTACTCAAAACAAGCAATGGACATAAACAAAAAGTGACATAACTGTGTATATATCTGATAACAAATTAAATTGTATAGGCACTATACTGGAGAACTGCAGAGGTTTACAGCTAAGATACTGTTCTGTAGGATTTTTTCCATAAAAAACTGGGACATCTGAAGACATCAGTCATAAGTTAAGTGGATCAGTAGGCAAAGTTACAAAAAAGTAGCCCAGCAGGAATTAAGGGGTTGCACATAAAAACTCTCAGGCTGTTCCATAATGTTCTCCCTTCCTGAACTCCCTCCTCTGTTTCACCCCCACCCTGCAAGTCGAGTGCATCTGCATGCTGGCAGTTTCATTAATTTGTGGCCTTGTGCATTAGTTTGAAATACAAAGCAAGAGTCAGTCTCCCACTGTTTGAGGCTGTGTTTTATCATTTTTAAAAGAAAGATTTTCCATAACTTGCTCTTAATTAACTGGCTCCCCTTTGTGCTCTGTAGAATTATCCTTAACTGATCCATATGGGGTACATAAATGCAAAACTTTGCCTCAGAGTGGAGCAATATACCAGGAATGGCATTAGACAATGTAGAAAGAATGCCATATAGAGAGAATTTGGTCTTCTAAGAGTTACACCGCAATGGTGTTGATATATAGAAACTTGCGTTCAGTTTGTTTTATCACAATAAAGCTCTGAGTTTTACGTTCTTCTTACTTGGGTTCATAAAACCAAAGTAAAAGATACTTGTTAAGTTATTCAATTTAGAAAGAATTTTAAAAAGCACCAAAATGATCTATTAATTCCAGAAGGCTATCAAGATGCTTACATAAATCACCCTAGAAAAGCATGGGTGTTCGTCCCCCTGAAATATAAAAAAACTTGAGGTCAGGATCCCCCCCCCCAAAAAAAATAAAAAACCCTATGAGATTTGCTTAGTACTAATAATGATTTCCTTTAAAATTAAATTGGATCACATTTGAAAACTTTTTTTAAAGCTACCATTAGGACTAGACATTTACAAGAAAGAAAGAAAGAAAGAAAGAAAGAAAGAAAGAAAGAAAGAAAGAAAAAGGTTTGAGTCTCAGAATATAAAAGCTACAAGATCTGAGGCTTTAGAAAATCAACTATTATGATCCTCATAATAAAATTATAAAATTTGGCAACACTGAACTTGTATTGATTTTACTGCAAAGATACAAAACTATATACTGAGGAATTAATTTTCAAAAGTATCAGCTCTGGCCTAACACTGCTTCTGTTGAAGTCATAGGTAAAACTCCCACTGATTTCATTAGGAAAAGTGTAATGCCAATCCTATGTGCCCTTAAAATTCTCACACTGGTAAACAAAAACTCTTCCAAACAAAGAATTCTTCCCAGAAACAAAATCCTGGGCTTCTGTACAACTCCCTCGTCACATTTCCCCCTAGCAATCTCACTCACATATCTATTTTCTGTTTGTTTGTTTGTTTGTTTGTTTGTTTGTTTGTTTGTTTGTTTGT
>ML681997.1:19891153-20048456 GCA_007922195.1 Podocnemis expansa
TGTTTGTTTGTTTGTTTGTTTGTTTGTTTGTTTGTTTGTTTGTTTGTTTGTAAAAGACAAAACTCTAAAATATTAATTCAATTCTCCAGTTTTGTCACTAATCTTATAAAGAAAATGCTCCTTTATATAAACATTCACTGTATTATTAATATTAAGAATCTTTTTAATCCGATATGGGAAGAGACCAAGTCTAACAGATACCTATTAATTGGATGTTTGAGCCCAATAACATAACTCCTCTAATAGAGGAACTTCAGTATTTGAACTCAGATCTAAATGGCTAATATTTGAAACAATGGTTTTTGTTCAGTCCATCACTAAAAGAATGGGTACCTACAAAATTTGCATCTGGAACAGAACTGCTCCAGAATTTGGAAGTGTTCAGATCTTGGTCTGGCCCCAATCACAATTTCTTAATTTTCTAAATAAAATAAAATTATCGTCAAGTTCCCTGAGAGAGGAAAAATATGAAGTTTTAAATAGGTAACACTGAGTATTATGGCAGCTCACAAATGTGCAATGAAATAAATGAATGAATAAAGGAAGCCACAAAGTCTAAAAATATAAAAATGACTATAAAATTCACATGCTTGTGAAAAGCCCTTAGCAATATTACATTTTAATTGAAGCACAATAGTAATAAACTGCAAATTTTCACATACTTATTTCTTGATGTTCTGCCTTTGCTAATAAGAATGATGTAACATGAATTTAGCATGCTTATGGTAGATTTCCAGAGATGAAGGCTGTCTATGTTGGCAAATTAGTCCAGACTAAAGAAGCTTAGTCTGGACTAATTTAGCCTTTGGCTACACTAGGCTTTGCCTAGCTTGAACTAAGAAATTTCTTAGTCTGAACTAGGCAAAGCTTAGTCCAAACTAATAAGTACCAAGCTTAATTCAGACTACCTAAGCACTGGCAAGACCCAAACTAGCCCATTAGTTCAAACTAGCTGCAGATTCTAGTTTGAACTAAAACATAAGTTCAAACTAGAATGCACAGTTAGTTTGAACTAAAATGTCCAGGGTTAGCTTGAACTATTTCGTGACTAGTTCGGACTAACCTTGGATTTCTTAGTTTGGACCTGCAAGTCCAAACTAACTTGGGCTAATGTCAACATAGCTGAAAAGAGTATTGCAGTACACAAAACTGCCTACATTAATGTGATGACACTTCAAAACCTCAAATTAGAAGATTCCCCACTCATCTCAAATTCTAAATAATCCATTGCTTTTAAAACACATTTTTTTACACTTAACCAATTTAGACCTGGTCTACATTAGGGGTTTCGTTGACAAAAGTCAGCTTTTTGCATCAAAATAGTGGGAGTGTACACACTGCAATCACATCTCCCGCCAATGCCTGCAAACCCAGCTCCTCTGATTTTGTGACAATATAAAACCACCTTGAAAAGAGCCATAAAGCTTTTTGTGCCAAACTTTTAGCAACAAAGGATCAGTGTACATAATACTCTTACATCATGTCTACACTAGAGGGCTCAGGTAAGTCAACTTAATAAGGTCAACTTAAAGTCGACTTTATTAAGGCAACTCAGAAAGTCCTCATTTGTTTAAGTCAATTTTATAAAATCGACTTAAGCCAGAGGGCTGATTTAAAGTTGACTTAATAAAGTTGACTTTAAATGGGTCCTCTGGCTAAGTCAACTTTATAAAGTCAACTTTAATAGCCACATTTTGTTAAGTTGACTGAATTAAGTTGAGTTATCCTTTAAAGTTGACTTTTTGGGTGAGAGTTATTAAGTCAGCTTAAGCAAGAGCTTAAGTTGACTTAATGAACTCCAAATGTGGCTCTGGAGTTGCTTAAGTTGACGTAAGCCTCCAGTGTAGACCAGTGGTGGCTTTTTGGGGTCAGCAAAGCAGGCAGCCGCCTAGGGCCCCAAGCAATAAGGGGCCCCATCCTCAATTTGGTGAACAGAAATGAAAATATAGAAAAATATAGAAATTGTTCCCATCTAGCAGGACTGGAAGCCTAAGCACTTTTCACTCTTGGCTCAAGACAAACTGTCATTAGGATCTTTGCTTCATCTGAACTGCAGATTTCACCATTATCTGCCCATCACCTTCACATTGACATGCTAAAAAAGCAGGAGCAAGCAATAGACAGCATAACAGTGGGAATTTTTCCAGCGGCCTCAGTTTTTAATTCCTCAGTGAGGCCATTTATGCTGCCATTTTTTTTTAATTTTGTGAAATACTGCCTTTTCCTTTTCTTTTTTTACCTGTTCTTCTGCCTTTTCCTTTGACTTTGTGACAATTTTTACTTTGGCTTTATTTAGCTCAGGTTACCAGGTAGGGCCATATAGGGTGCTACGTATAAATATAGTGCTGCCCTTAGGCAATCATTATAGCTGTCTGTGATGTCCGTATGGTATGTCTTTCTTTTTGTATGTAATTTTTTAGAATAGAATAGAATAGAATAGAATAGAATAGAATCATAGGGTTGGAAGGGACCTCATGAGATCATCTAGTCCAACCCCCTGGGGTTTGCTTCTTCTGTACTTACTATTTAATATTTTTAAGGGGACCAGAGTCTTATAAACTTGAGTACTTCAGAGAATTTCATTGAAATTTGGTGTTTTTCATTTATAGCTACACATTAGAAATCTTCTTTTCACTTATTTTTATTTATTATAACTGTTTGTATTTAAAAAAGCAAGGAGTCTTGTGGCACTTAAAGACTAAGATCTATTTATCGTATGAGCTTTCGTGGGAGAAAATCCCACTTCGTTAGATGCTTTGAAGAGGGGGAACTTACAGAACTGGATGAGAATAAATGCAGGGGAGTGTTAGGCATGGGATCAGGTCATACTGCAACAGCAAATCAGAGCATTTGTAAGGATTCAAACTCTAGGGAACAGCACACAGAGGGAGGGTGAAGTCAAATTACCTGTTATAATGTGAAAAGAATCCATAGTCATGATTCAGCCCTGTTTTCACACAATCTAATCTACATATTATTTGAATTTCTGCTGTTTCTCTGAAGTCTTGATGTCCCATTGATTTTCTTCAGGCCCATCATTAACAAATCATTAATGGGCGATAGAAAGATGGAAGTGCTCAGCAACTGGTTTTTTTGTGTTGAGATTTCTGATGTCAGTTTTGTGTGCATTTAATTCATCTGCATAAGGACTGTCCTGTTTATCCAATGTATAATGCGTGGGGGCATTTCCAGCATATGATTAGTGGATGAGCAGGTGAAGGACCCTTTGATGAAATAGCTGGCTTGATTAGGTCCTATGATGGTGTCTTTTGTGTAGATATGTGGATAAAGTTGACAGCATGGTTTGTTGCAGGGATATGTGCCTGCTTTAATGCTTCTGTTGTTAGGTCTGTAGTTGCTGGTGAGCATCTATTTAAGGTTTGGGGGTTGTCTGTAGGTGAGGAGAGGTCTGTCTCCCAAGGCTAGAGACAGTGAGGGGGTCATCTTTTAAATAGGCTGGAGGTCCTTAACAATCTGTTGTAGAGGTCTGACTTGAGGGTTATATGTGGTGACCAGTGGCGTTCTATTGTTTTCTTTTTTGGTTCTTTCCTATAGCAGCTGACTGTGGGGTACCTGTCTAGCTCTATCAGTCTGTTTCTTTACTTCTCCAGGTGGGTACCGTAGTTTTACGAGAGCTCAATAGAGATCCTGAAGATGTCTGTCTCTGTCTGAGGGATCACAGCAAATGCAGTTATATCTTAGAGCTTGGCTGTAGACAATGGATTGTGTGGTGTGTTTAGGATGGAAGCTCGACGGATGTAGATAACTATACCAATCAGTACGTTTTCGGTATAAAGTGGTGTTGATGTGTCCATCCCTAATTTGTACTTCAGTGTCCAGAAAGTGGATCTCCTGTGTGGACTGTTCCAGGCTCAATTTGATTGTGGAGTGGAAATTGTTGAAATCGTTGTGGAAATCTTCAAGAACATCCCTGCCAGGGGTCCAGATGATGAAGATGTCATCAACTGAGCGTAAGTAGAGGAGAGGTACTTTGGGATGAGACTTGAGGAAATGTTCTAAGTTGACCAGAATGTTGGCATATTATGGGGCCATGCGGGTACCCATAGCAATGCTACTGACTTGGATAAAGTGTCTTCAAATCTGAGATGGTTGCAGGTGAGCATGAAGTCACAAAGTTCAGTCACAAGCTGTGCTATGGCATCATCTGGTACGGTTCTTCTAATCGCTTGTAATCCATCCTTGTATGGGATATTGATGTAAAGCAGTGGTTCCCTACCTGTGGTCTGGGGACCCATAGGGGTCCACAGACATGTTGCAGGGGTCCATGGAGCCTCTCCCTCCCGGGGCCAGAATCCAGCTACAGCCATGATGCTCCCTGCCAGGGCTGCCTCTCCCTGTCTATGGCAGGATCCTGGCAGGGGGATGGGGCTGTGGGAGCTCCCTGGCAGGGGCAAGAGCAGAGACCCATCGCTGCCGTGGCTCAGCTCCCCAGTAGCATGGGCCATGGTGGCAGCAACACTGCTTGCCGGCTGTCCCAGTGGTGCCGCCAGAGTGGTGCGGACCAGAGTCTGCCCATGCAGGCCAAGTTACATAATCAGTCAGGAGGGCTGCAAAGATTTTTTTTGTTTAAAAGGGGTCCCCAGCCTGAAAAAGCTTCTGCATCCATAGTTGCCAGGATGGTGTTTTCAGGAAACTCATTGATGGATTGGATTTTCCTCAGGAAATCTGTGGTATCTCGAAGATAGCTAGGGATGTTCATAACATAGGGTCTGAGGAGGGTCAAACATGGCTGCCCCTTTGGAACTTGGCTGTCTGTATTAAATGTCTAGTGCACATAAACCCAAGCCTATATGAAAAATTTGTAAGCTTTGACTGCCAAAATTTTAAATGTGGTATTTTAGTTATTTTTGAGCCATCATTAATATTACCACTTTTTATTTATTAATTAATGTTCATACTTGTTAAAAAATTAAAATGTTCACTTTAACTTTGTAGTTCAGCATTAGCTCATTTACAGTAAGTGAAAGATGATCAAATTACAAGCTTCATGATGGGAAGATCTTTAAAAATATCATAGCCAAGAATAATTTATGAGTTCCAAAGGGATAATCATGTTAGTTTGGTTCAGCAAAACAAACAAGGAGTCCTGGTGGGGGTGCTATGGGGCAGTTAGAGATGCAGAGGGGGCACTGGGGCCACAGGGAAGGTAGCAGTGGTGGCTGATAATGGGTCCTTTAGGGGGCCCCACAATGGGCCTTCACCTAGGGCCCCCAATTGACTAAGGCCAGCTCTGGTGTAGACATACCCTTAGTTATGTCCCAGTAAATGACCTCCAGGAGGTATCTTACAATGACCATTCTGACTGCTTTGGCCATCAAGTTGAACTCTGCTGTTCTGCCGCCATCCACCCCTTCCCCTTTAAAGTCCCAGGAATTTTTGAAATTCCACATCCTGGTTGGTCACTGTGGAAGCTCACATCTCATCTTCCCAGATGACTATGGTGGTTCCACACATAAAACGCGTTCTCACTTGGAGCACACTGGAGCTTCTGGATCTGACGAGCATTTGGAGAGAGGCAGCTTTGCAGTCCCAGCTCCACTACAACTGAAGGAATATCAATATGTATGCTCAAATTTCTCATTTAATGGTGGAGCAGTGCTATGAACAGGACTTATTGCAGGGTCTTGTAAAAATCAAGCGTGACAGGGATACCAAAAGACTAGGAACTCAAACCATCATTCTATGCAGATCAAAGATCTGCAGCTTTTCCAAGGATTCAGAAGCTGGCCTCAATGGTGACTCCATCTCCACCACCAAGAGATTCTATGGATACCTCTCTGGGTCCCAGGGCAATGGATACCAGACAGAATGTTAACAAAGAAGTTTTTGGGCAAGGTGGTTGAGTTGAAGGACAATGTGGTGTGGACATTACCGTCCTGGAGGAGTGAGAGAGGCGATAGCGCCTTGGCCCAGCGCTATCATACCATGAGCAGGGCAGCACAGGGCCTGCTCTGCTGCCCCCCCCATGGCCACACTGTCCCCCTTCCCCTCCCTGCTGTCTTTGGCATGGAGCTAATCGCAGTGGGGAAGTAGAAGGCAGGAGTGCAAAGCCAGCCTCCACTCCGGGCCAACTCACGCCAGGCCCAGTGTAGAGAACAGAAGGCCCAGGAGCAGAGCAGGCCAGCTCAGAGGCCAGGGTCTGCTCTATCACCCTTCCCCTGGGCCAGCTGTTCTGCCCTGGGGGTAGGGAGGGTGAACCCAGAGGTAGAGTGGCAGAGGTGAGCCTAGCCCCTGGGCCAACACACTCTGCTCCCAGGGGCAAAGCAGTGTGCTCACGGGAGGGGCAGAAGTGTGGGGCCTGCCTGTGGTCTGCCCAGCCTGCGCCCCCCAGCATGGGGGGGAGACCCATGTGGCTCCACACAGGCCGATTGGCCCCAGGCACTGCACCCCCCTGGGGATGGCCTTGGGCACTGGGGACTGGGTCATTTGCTGACAAAGAGATCCAAGACCTCATCTTGACCATACAGGTTTGAGCCATTTCCAAACCTATAAGTCTGGTGTATAAGATGCAGGAGAAGAGAGCTTGAGTGTTTTTTGAGCTGATGCTTCTCATTTGCAAGAGGTACAGTTATCCTCTGTTTTGTTGCATTATACAGCTGGTTGAAGGGACAGAAATACATATTAGCAGTTGTGTTTTCTTGTTCTTTCCATTCCCCTGTTCAGCTAGGCAGTGCGACAAAAATAGTGTGCTAATGCATACTGAGATTTCACAAGAATCTGAGGGAGACCTCCAGGAAACTATCCTAGACGTATCACCAATCCTCTGTTGGAGAGTCTTTGGTAGAACCACTAATTTTCTTCCCCCATTATAGGAAAATTTCCCACACCAATTGGCAGTCACTTGTGCAGAGACCCAAGTGGTACAATGGCAAGCATCATATGGATTT
Source organism: Podocnemis expansa (assembly GCA_007922195.1). NCBI lineage: Eukaryota > Metazoa > Chordata > Testudines > Podocnemididae > Podocnemis > Podocnemis expansa. Next base: position 19,898,062 of record ML681997.1, read on the forward strand.
AGTTTGAAGCTGCTCACATGGAGAAGAGTCTCTCATAGACATTAATGTCAGAAGGGACCAGTATGATCATCTAGTCCAGTGGTCATCAAACTTTTTTTCTTGTGACCTAGTTGAAAAAAATTATTTATGACCAGGATCCAACATTGTCGTAAATTTCCTGTGGCTGCAACCCCTAGATGGTAGCAAACGCGAGAAACTGACAAGGATACCTGCTGTCCCGCTGCTACCTGTAGCCCAGGGCAGCCAGCATCCTTGTCAATTTCCTGGAAACAGCCATGGGAAACTTAAAAGGATGCTGGCTGCCCTGGGCTGCAGGTAGCAGCGGGACAGCAAGCATTCTTTTAAACTTCCCACGGCTGCTTCCACACAGACCAGGAGTAGCAGCCATGGAAAGTTTAAAAAGACACCAGCTGTCTCGCTGCTACCTGCACCCCAGGGTAGTCAGTGTCCTTTGAAGTCTTCCGCAGCTGCTTCCACCCTGGGGTAGCAGCCCTGGGAAACTGACAAGGACTCCGGCTGCTCTGGGTCATCACGTTTCATCAGTGTGGCTGGTATCCTTGTCAATTTCCCATGGCTGCTACCCCTGAGTGGAAGCAGCTGTGGGAAATCGACAAGGACACCGGCCACTCTGCTGAAACCTGATGACCCAGAGCAGCCAGAGTCTTTGTCAATTTCCCAGGGCTGCTACCCTAGGGTGGAAGCAGTTGATGAAAATGTCAAAGGAAGCTGGCTGCTCTGGGCTGCAGATAGCAGCTGGACCCTGGCTCTGCTCTCTCCCTCCACAAGCAGCAGTGCCATGACCCAGTACTCTATTACAGACCTGTGGTTTGATGACCACTGATCTAATCTGACCTCCTACACAATGCAGGTCTCAAGACCTCACCCACTCACTCCAGCAACAAGTCCCTAACCTATAACTGAATTATTTAAATCCTCAAATCAAGATTTAAGGATTTTAAGTTAGAATTTACCAGTAGGTGAGCCATGCCCCATGCTACAGAGAAAGGGAAAAAAGATGCACCCTAGCATCCCTGCTTGCTCTCAGGAGTGAGATACCAGGTTCTGTGGCTCCTGCCGGTGAAAAATGGTGCACAATTTGAAATTTTTCCTCATCTACCTGCATGAGTAGCTCAAGCCACTATCCAGAACCTTTTCTCCACCTTGAGTGCCCTCTATCTCCACTGCCACCTCCCCTCCCCTGGCACAGCTCACCATGCCTTGCTCAGTCATTGAGCTGTTTGATTGTTGGGAGACAGTGAGAAAAAGGTGCATTTTGCAGTAAATTCATCAGTGCTGTTACTGTTATCACAATAATGCTTCTGTTCATTGTTTATTGTGTATCTACAGATGTGTTGTTGAGGGGAAGTCCCTCCACATCATCTGAGCATTTGTGGCTGATAAGAAAATGACTATGGAGAAGCAAAGAGAAGATGTTGCAAGAAACTCTCCAGTCCTCTGAGTTGGAAGAAAAGGTCATGGAGACAATTGTTAGGAAGGAGAGAAGGAAAAGCCAGGCGTGAGTGACAGAGGCCATGAGCACATGATAAAAGCCATGAAGAAACAAAGAGAGCTGCTAACGTCACTTATAACACTGAAGGCTGAATTCATGTGTGCTCTCTCCCTCCTTCCAGTCAATCCACAACTGCTTTTCATGCCCTCCCCAAACTTCACCCACACATTCTTACCAAGCTACCAGCCAGTCTAAGTCCTCGTTCACTCCATCCCTTCAGACAGCTTCGAGAAAGACAGGTGGTCATACACCCTGCTGGCGTAACTCACATGCCCTATCATTGCTTTCTCCCTTCCACTCTAACTTTATGAATAATTATTTTAAAAAAACATCCTCTGTGAAGAATAAGCTATCTTTATTTGTCTCCTGCACACAGCTGTTGTAACTCGCAATGCAGGCTGAGGATTACAGTCACAGTACAACACAATGCTGTTGCAAAGACACATGTTCCAAATCCTAGGACTTTGTACTATCTTTGTAAACGAACTAAACTGCCTCAACGAAATAGCAAAAAATTTCTGCTTCTACCTGGAGCACCTTCAGGGTTCCACACTTAGATGAGACCCTCAGGTCACTAAGGGAAACAAAAAGTTCACTTACAATGTGACCAAGAGTGAGGCTAAGAAGAGCATAGGTGCTCATGCCTCAATTCTGTAAGGTATTCAAGCATACGCCTATGTTTGGCAAATGGCTTATAACAATGGGACACCAACCAAATATAGGAAAATGAATCAAAGAAATGGCAGGACAAGCATCTCAATCCTCAGTGAACAGTCAAAATAATTATTTAGGGGCTAACAGGTCCTAATAGAGATCACAGCCCATTGTGCTAGTCACTATATGACTCACACTCAGACAGTGTCCCAACCTCACAGAGCTCACATCTGATGAATTCTAAGAAAATTTGTAACTTGGGAAATACAACGTATTATATACCTCTGCTTTATAAAATGCAAGGGCATCACTTTTTCTGAAGTCTCTTTTACCTAGCTAACTTGATCTGCTGTAGCTTCACTGATTATGTCAGGTATAAACTTACCCCAGTAATTTTTAATAAAACATTTTAAGACATCACTTGAACAAATGATGCAGTAAAAAATGAAACCTTCATGTAAATATCCTGCAGCTTTTTTGTCATCAACTGTATAGTGCGGGGGTCTCCAACTCAAATCATCACACAGGCTGCATGAGGGTTAGTACAGTAGCCCAAGGGCTGCACCACTGAAACGTTTCCATACAACGATATTGCAAATATAGGTAATGATCATGTCATTGCAGACCGCAAGAAAATGCTTTAGGTGCCGCATGCAGCCCACGGGTCACGTGTTTGAGACCCCTGGTATAATAGAAGGTGGCTCCACATCCAGATAGCCCAATTTATAATATGAACCATACTTTGAATTTCAAAGTAGGTTCCTAAGATTTATTGCATATAATTCTTTTGGACACTAGAGTCACAGTAGCACTTAATTTGGCTCAAGGCATAGGGCCAGACTGTGACATTAAGGTATTAGCCAGTTCTAGGGCCAATAAAAAGCCACATGGTCTCCTCCAGCGTTCCTCACCATGCAGTGGGAGCATCCCCACTGTAATACCGCTCAGGATGAAGTAACATGCTCACCCTTGCTTTCTAGGCTTTTTGTCCTAGACAGTACAGAAAAGGGAAGAGAACCATGCCTCTGCTACAGTGTTTCTCAACCAGTGTTCCATGGAACACCAGTACTCTACAGACGTAGTGCAGGTATTCCATGACCCACCCTAACCCCTTCCCATTGTGGGGGGGCTGGGTGGGGAAAGATCAATTTAAAATGCCCCAGCTATAGCAAAGCTTCCAGGTACACCATGGCAGATCTTGACACATGTCTGGAAGCTTTGCTGTGGCTGGGGCATTTTAAATCTCCCTCATTTTACGATCTTTTTCAAGAATGTTTTCATCCGCTGTTTCTCATGAAGTAATTAATATCCGTAGGTGTTCTCCAGTCCACTAAACGTTGAGAAACACTGTTCTACTGCATCTCACGTTTTTAGGTAGTCTGGTGTCACAGAGATGCTATCAGTGAGAGTTCCCTGCTGTCAAGTGAATAAAGGGCCACAGTTACACCTGAAAAGGGCTCAGAATGCCCAGGGAGACCTATTTATGCACTTTCCTTTACTGAAAATATATGTTTTAACAAGGGTCAGCCACACTCTAGTTTGTAACATTTTGTAATTTCAACTATTGAGGACTTTCTGTTGCAGAAAAATTCCATATGATTTCAGAAAAGTTTTCCACGGTTTCTCTACTAGTCTTGCAATTCTTTTGAGACACAATAATTATCTGTGAAATGACTAAAAAAAAATTACTAAAACTGGACTCATTGTGGAAGACCTTAAACTATGCCAAAGAATGTATTGTGCTGACCTCATTCTAGGGATATAAGGACAAAAATCCCTGACCAGAAGGAATTAAAGGTTTGCAAATTTTTTTAATGCCTTTTGGACTGTAAGCGACAAACATTCTTAGTTATAAGTGAGAGATTCCCAGGATCAACCTGGGTTAGCCCTACAGGATTTATAGAGCTGGCATATTTCAGCAACATTATCACTATCTGAAATTTGAAACTAACACTCATTTGTGTGTGTATATTTACCTGTTTTAACCTAGTAAATAACTCTTATTTTTTTTTCTGAATTAATAAATACTTAGTTTACTATGTGATTGGCAACAAGCGTGGTCTTTGATGTGAGATCTAAGGCACAGATTGATCTAGGGAAGTGACTGGTCCTTTTGGACTAGGAATATCGTGAATATTTTGTGATCTTTGGTGCATTAGTGACTGAGGGAAGGAAATGATTAAATGAGGTACACCCAGATAATCGTGGAAAGTGAACTCCCATGCTGCAAAAGAAGGCAAACTCTCTCATCACTTTGACTTGGGGAAAAAATTTCATCACAATAAAGCATACAAGCAATAATCAGCTAGCCAAGACCCTGAAAGAGTGAATTCAAATATTCTTATTTAATTGGTGGTAGAGGCCAAATGGCTGTTAATTAACTCTGCCCTTTAGTTCCAACATATAATTTTTTTCCTCTCTGGTTCAGTTTAATCAGGAATTTACAAGATCCTCCATCTGTATTATTTATAATATTTTATATCAGGTATCCCAACATTGTCATACACTGATTCCAATTTTATTGATGAATTAATTACACACTTCTGTTTCCCATTTCACTGTCTTTGTTTGTCCCTTCTGTCCCAATTCTTATAGGGTTCCCAGATATAATAAAACAAGTTAAATAAGTTTAATCTTCTGCCTGTCACCTCTATTTCATTCTCTCCTCTACTATCTTATAGCTTGAGACTAACTTGCATGCCTCTCATGGGTACTGCAATTGTTCATTAAACTTTTGCCTACCAAAACAATGACTATCATAGAGGTCAAACAAATAGTTGCCATGGGGGATTTATAAAGATGGACAAACATTGAGGATTAGACCACACCCTGGCTCTGCATGGAACTCCAATGGGAGAGCATATGTTTCAGAAGAGAAGACTTTGAAGGCTGCAGCAGGAAGACTGTTTGGGTATGTCTACAATATTGGCCTAAGTCGACCTAAGGAGGCTTAAACCGACTTAAACAAAGCCCTGTCCACATTTGGAGTTCATTAAATTGACTCAAGGGCTTCTTTAAGTTGACTTAATAACTCTCAGTCTTTAAATCAATGTAGGCATGGTTAGTTTGAACTAGCCGGGAACTTTTTAGTTCGACCTAACTGTGCATTCTAGTTTGAACTAATACTTAGTTTGAACTAGAACAAGTGGTTAGTTTGAGCTAATGCCTTAGTTTGAACTTAAGCTTGAACTAAGCCTTAGTTCAGGTCTTGCCCATGCTTAGTTTCAACTAAAGTTCTTAGTTTAGGCTAAGCAAAGCCTAGTGTGGGGATGGGCCAAATTAGTCTGGACTAAGCCACCTTAGTCTGGACTAATTGGCCAGTGTAGACATAGCCAAAGATGCCACTGCACTTTTTGCAAGTAAACAGGTATTGTCCTGGGACATATAAAATGGATGAGCCCTCAGCAGAAGCTGCTCATCTGTACAGTCAACGAGCCCTGGTTTATGCATCTTCTAATAAAAACTAATTCCAAACAACACTGTAAGAATGCCGGTTCAAGCCTTCTTAGGACTGACTGCTCCTAGAGTTCCTTTCCCTTGCACTCCAGTTATCCTAGACACACACACACACCCTTTTCTACTTCCTTATCTTCCTTCAATGAGCCAAACCTACTCCACAGAGCCTGCAGCAGTTAACCTTATAGTGCCTTAAAGGTTCTAATCACTCTCTAAAAGGCCAGGGTAACTAGAGAATCAAGCTATAGTGGACCACTACATTGGAAAATCCATTGAAATTTCAGTGGATAATAAGGCTGTACTTCCTTGTTAACTTGTTTAGGTGGCTCAGTGCATTGCTATACAGATGATATCCCTTGTCCTGATTTCAGTACCTGAGAAGCTACTAGCCCAATGCATTCAATTTGCAAATAGTTGGAGGATGAAGGGGTAAACACAGGCAGTCAGCCTGGATTTACCAAGGACAAATCATGCCATATCAGCTTGATTTCTTTCTCTGACAGGGTACCTGATTTGGTGGATGGGGGAACACAGTGGACATAATACACCTACTCTTTAGCCAGGATTTTGACAGTCCTATATGACATTTTGATGAGTAAGCTGGAGAAATGCAGGCTTGACAGAACTACCATTAATTAGATACATAATTGGTTAAACAACTGCAAACAAAAAGTAACGCTGAATGTAAGGATGTTGGAATGCAAGAGGGACTGAAGTGGAGATTCACAGTGATCTGTTCTGGGTCCATTGTTGTTTAACATCTTTATTAATGAGCTGGAGCTTAGTTCAGAGAGCAAACTCATCAAGTTTAGAGATGACACAAAGTTAGAGGAGGCTACCAATACTTTGGTGGATAGCTATAAAATTCAGAGGGATCTTGATAAATGGGAGAATTGGGTTACAAACAATAAAATGAAATTCACAAAAGACAAATGTAGGGTGCTACGCTTAGGGAAGAAAAAACAAATGTACTAGTATAGGATGAGGAAACCTCATTGGTAACAACATTGCTGAGAAGAATTTGTGTGTTGTGGTGAATCACAACTGCAATATGAGCTAACAGTATTATGCTGTTGCAAAAAAGGAAAAAAAGAAAAGGAAATGAAGTTTTAGATTGTGTTAACAGAGGCATACCATGAAAGTGAGGAGAAGTGATAGTATTGCTCTACTAGGCTCTGGTTAGGCCTCAACTGGAGTACTGTTTTCCAGTTTTGAGCACCGATATATACAAAGAATTTTGAGAAATGGGAAAGGAGCCAGAGATAAACAAAAAATATGATCAAAGGGATAGAATGCAAGTCATGAGCAAAGGCTGAAGGACCTGAGCATGTTTAGTTTGGAAAAAGGGAGATTAAGGGGGGATGTGACAGTAGTCTTCAGACACTTGAAAGGCAGCCATAAGGAGGTGGAGAAAATTTGTTCTGTCTTGCCCCAGGAAGCAAGGCAAAAGTTAATGGGTTCTAATTACAACATATCAGATTTAGATTAAGTTTCAAGAAAAACTTCCCAGCTAAAAGAACAATAGGACAATGGACAGATTGCCTAGGGAGGTTGTGAACCTACTTCATTGGAGGTTTTAAAAAGGAGAGTGAATAGCTATACATCTTGGGGGGTTTGGACACAAAAAATCCTGCATCTCGGTAGGGGATTAGTTTAGGTGGCTCTTGCATGCTCATCTAACCCTAAGAGTCTATGACCCTAAAGAATTTTGGTGGCTTGTGAAGTGATCCGCATTTATAGCTTAAGTTTGTAAAGTCTTTTGGGATCTTACTGAATGAAAGGCTGCATGTAGATGTATGATCGTTGGCTAAAAATATAAAGAATAAATATATTAGATTGCTTGTAGAGACTTTCAGGGTGATGAGTTAAGAGGACCAAGGAACTGCTGTATGGTGATTTAGAAACTAAAGTAGATTCCTTAGGTGAGAATGAAATTGAATCTGAGGATTTCTGACCCAAATTCAATCCCCATATGAGACAAATTATGTGGGGGCAGGGGATTAAAAGGTTAACTTCCATGAAAAAAGTCATCCTATCTAAAGGTAGAGAGTCAACACAGGCTGAGTGTCAAACCATTAGATAAGACTGTACGTTACTTGGGAGATCCTGGAGAATTTTCAAAGACTAAGATAGCATCAGAGCAGTATTCCAAGTTTCAAGCCAGAATCCAAAGATTTTCTGCTAAAAGAACCTGAGACACCTTGAAGGGGCCTTCTTTTCAGAAAGTGCTAAACACCAAGTTCTGGAAAAAAAAGAAGCCTATTTAAGGCGTTTCAAGACAGACATTCCAAATGATGCTTGAAAATCCTGACCACTATTCTAACCAATGTATTATCACATTTTATGTAAAGAAAAGGTTACAACAGAAGGACAGACACTTTTCACTGGTTTACAAACAATTTGAAATAAACATGCAGAAATAAAACAAAGCTCTTGTAGTTTACAAAATGGCTAAAATCATTTATTATATCATTATATCCATTCATGTTTTGCTCTGCCCAGCTTTGGGCACACTATGCAATTTCTAGTTATAATATTTTGTCTTTCCCACTGAATGGTAAGAAGGACAGTCTCCTTTATTATCTAGCATGTATGCTAAAGTAATGATCACTTTTGAGGCACCATGACTTGTCATTTAAAATCAACAGATATGCTCAGGAGTTATATGAGACCTTCAGAACAAAACAAACATAAATTAGTGTGAGGATAACACAAAGCAATCTCAAGAACACAGCAGCTGAAGTCAGATAAACAACAACAGCCATCACTATGTGATTTACAAGACATTTATTGCTTCTGACTATAAATAATAATAGGATGTTTTGCATATATTCATTAATTCTCATATTAGGATGCTGGCAATAAGTGCAAGTTTGTCATGACACAGCAGATATCAAGTAAGAAAGCCGAATAAATTACCTCAATCTCAGTACCTGACTAGAAATTACATAGCTCCAATAACTAAATTAGTGCTTGAGGGAGTTTAATTTATTTTTATGAACAATTCCCTTCTATGTTTGTGTCACACGAATTCTTCATTTCAGGAAGGTGAGAGCTGGGATTCTGAATGAAATGCATAAACAAAATGTAATTTATATGTATAATAATAACCAGATAAAATATAAGTGTAGAGTGAAATTATCTCCCCCACCTCCTTTAAATTAAATAATGACAGAAAATGTCTAATTCAGCCAAACAAACTTCCCCATCTCAATACACTGCTACCTGTATTTTGTTTTATAATATTTAAGCATAGAGCCACATTATGACAGTTGAACTTTGGAAAGATCAGTAGTCAGGTTTGGTTCTAGTAAACATCAAGAAGCTTCCTTGTTTATTGGAAACTTTATAGCCTTGACCTCAACCAAGTGACATCCTCCACTTACACAAGCACTTTCCTCACTCCCACACCCTCCCTCTTGTGATGCTAGCGGACCAGGTGCCAGGTCAGGCCACGGATTCCTAGGCCTTAAGTGAACATTGTAAAGTGCATTGCTGGAAACTCGTCTGACTCACCTGTATGTTAGCATTGCTAAAATCGTATTAGATTTGTAACAACGTGTTTAAGACTTTTGAAAATGTTTATAAATTTCTGTATGCATTAATCTCACTTATAATATCTGTACAAGGTAATACTTAAGTGTTCTGTGACTGTAAAAATGGTTGCTATGAAACTGTAAATCCAGTCAGGAAAGAAACCAAGAGTGAAATACTGATTTGAACTCATGATGTCTTACTGAATCCAAAGGGGCCTTTGTAAACCATCAAAGAACAAAGACCTATGAAGAGGGGAGAGTGCAGAAATGTTCATCCCATCAGTTTGCATTCCAGGGATATGAGGACAAAAATCCCTGACCAGAAGGAATTAAAGGTTTGCGGATTTTTTTAATGCCTTTTGGACTGTAAGGGACAAACATTCTTAATTATAAGCAAGAGATTCCCAGGATCCACCTGGGTTAGCCCTACAGGATTTATAGAGCTGGCATATTTCAGCAGCATAATCACCATCTGAAATTTGAGACTAACACTCATTTGTGTGTATATATTTACCTGTTTTAACTAGTAAATAACTCTCATTTTTTTTCTGAGTTAATAAATACTTAGTTTACTATGGGATTCGCAACAAACATGGTCTTTGATGTGAGATCTAAGGCACAGACTGACCCAGGGAAGTGACTGGTCCTTTGGGATCTTTGATGTAAAGTGACCATTCATCACAGAGTCAGGCTTGCCCGACAGACCACAATGTGCAAGGGGTCTGTCTATAACTCCATGTAAAGACTGTACAGCACCTGAGAAGTTTACACGTGTTACTTGGTTGGTGAAATCTAAATATAGAACTTGCGACCAATTTGAGTTTGTGCTTTGCTTCTTAATAGACTGCCATGAGGTTCCTATTCTTCATGATATGTTCACACACAAGGGGTTATTTCAATACAAGTTGTTTCGATACAAGTTGTATCGAAATAACGCCTTATTTCGAAATAAGTTACTTTGAATTAACAGTTTGTTAATTTGAATTAAAGAAAAAAGCAGGAATCAAAATAGCAAGTTCAGACAACAGTTATTTCGAAACGAGTCACCGTTGTTTCAAAACAACATGCTCAGACAGCATTGTTTCGAAACAATAGTTTTGAAACAATGTTGTTTCATCCCCACACAGGGTTTAAGTTGTTTCGAAACAACACCGTTGTTTTGAAGCAACAGAAACCCGTTGTTTAGAAACAAAGGTGCGTCATGTGAACATGGCCTTTCTTATTTCGAAACAACCTCTGTTGTTTCAAAATAAGACTGCTGTGTGAACACACCCTAAGAGTACTCCAAACAGCATGACATTTGGCATAGCTGACAGGATTCACATGCCAGAGTCAATGGGATTTGTAGATCATAACTCAGAACCGTTAATAGTGAAAATTTTGAGGGTTGAAGACTAGAAAAAATTATTGGGCCCATAGTCAAATGATGGTTTTGATGCAAGAATCCGTGACCAGTTACACAAAGAGAGAGGAATGTCTTTTGAAAGGAATGTTCCAGATCTGGAACCAAGAACTTTGCTCATAAGTTTTGACCAGGCATCCAAGGACCCTACTCAGCATGACAGCTCCTTATCAACCAGGGATCTGGTCTCTCCACCAGCTACAATGTGCTTCTTTCTGGTGGAGAAGGGTCAGTGCCCTTTTATCCTCTTTCAACATCTTCAGTCAAAAACCAGCTGCACCTTACTCCTCTCTCTTCATATGGTGACATGACTCCTTCCTGCTTATCTGGGGCTGGATCAATGGACATCTTGCTTCCGAAAACCCACAAATACGGCATTTTCTCATGATCTTTTTTAATATTCTACAACTAAGACACTGGTCCATCACTGCTCTTGAGCACCCCGGTGGTTTAGAAGTCATAGACTCATAGACGCTAAGGTCAGAAGGGACCAATATGATCATCTAGTCTGACCTCCCGCACACTGCAGGCCATAAATCCTCAAGTCCACAGAACACAGCACACAGTGAAGGAGGTACACAGGCTTTTCTGGATGGGGGGTGGCATGGCATGCTTTTGGAACAAGGTAGGAGAATCACATATCCTTAGAGAAAATACACCCTACCTTATATAAGCTTCCAGTTGCTGTAGACTGGTGCAGCATACTGAGCAACCTGGCACTCCATGCAGCAACAAATGAATTAGCGCACGGATATAGAAATTGATAGTGATTTTATATTTTATTTTTGTTCTTTAAATTAGAAACAACAGTTGAGTGTAATTTTCAGCTGTCTAAGATAGTCACTATTAACAGAACTCTGTGCTCCATTCTTATATCAGCAATACAAAAGTAATTTGCAGCAATTTTTTTATATGGGATTTAACCCCATTTTCTGTTCATGCAACGTCTGAACAGATTGCTAACTTACATATATTTATATTCCAACCCCTTTCTTCTCCCTGACCCCATCAAAATTTGGTGAATTTTTGCTTTATCTTTTATGAATTAATCATAAGCAAGTAAAGTTTTTGATGGCAAATTCAAACTGTGTTGGTTAGTGACTAGACACTCAAGCCTCATGGTATTATTTCAGTTCCATTATTAGCTGACACAAGCCGCATGGCTATTCAGTCTCTCAAGCAAAGAAGTTACATGATATTACATAAGAAACAATGGGACATTTTAAACCTTTTCATTTCTGAGGCATGGATTTAGCTGAGACATCATTCCTCACATATAGGCAAATTTATTGGGCAAGTTCAGAATTTTAAATTTTAAATTTCTTTCATCACAGACACATATGTTAATTGTGAACACATGCAGAAACCAGTCTGTAAAGGAACCAGTAAGAGCTTTGCTGGTTCATCTAACTGCTTGAGTGTCAGGAGAGCTTGTAACATTTTCTCCTTTGCTGTATTCCATCTCTTATAAAATAGACCCACTTCATTGGAAAAACATGCCAAATTTAGTTTAACATTTACTATCTGCTTAAAATTCACCATTAAGTTTTGGAATAACTCTTCATATGCAGTGTAATTAAAATTCAGTCAAACATATCTTTTTTGTGTTCTGGCCAAACATATAGACCTTCAGGTTTGAGTACATACCCACTGCATGTGCTTTTAATCTATCGTCTCATTCTAATACCTGCTGGGTACATACAACCTTACTAATTACTTGTTTACTCAACTTCTTTCTGTTACAGAATAGTACTGTATTTCAAAGGCAGGAACAATCTCCTTAGAAAGGAGCTCAGAACTGGAGTTTGTCTATATGGATGATCTTCTAGTTATATTAGTGTTATTAAATCACTCCAGTTGTACCAGCTTAGCCTGCTGGTATGCACACACTTATTCTAGAAAGAAAATGTCATTTTAGGTTATGCTTAAACTGCTTCCAAAGCAGCATAACCTTGTCACAGGATTCCAAAAGGCCAACCATGTTAGTCTAGTTCAGTAAAACAAACAAGGAGTCCTGTGGCACTTGTTTATTGCATGAGCTTTCGTGGGGGATTTTCCCCCGTGAAAGCTCATGCAATAAACAAATTTGTTAGTCTTTAAGTGCCACTGGACTCCTTGTCACAGGGTTGTGACTGCCTCATAGTGCCATCTGTTGGCTGAATGTGGGGCTGCCAACAATACCTGCCTCCATTTCCGTCACTAAGGCAAATCTCCGTCGCTCTCCACACACTGGGCTGTCCTAGGCTGTGTTCACACACAAAGGGCTTGTTTCGAAACAAGAGGTTTCGAAACAAGCTGTTTAGAAATAAAAGGTTATTTCGAAACACCTTATTTCCAAAGACAAAAAAGGTGTCTTGGAAAGAAGGGAGCGAAATAGCATGTCCACAGTGTGGACATGCTATTTCGCTTGGGGAGGGGACTGAAGACACCCGCAGAGTGAAGCGCAGCCACGTGCCTCACCCCGTGGGTGTCTGCAGGGGCTGCAGGCACCCGCGGGGTGAAGTGCAGCCAGGCGCCTCACCCCATGGGTGTCTGCAGGGCTGCAGGCACCCACAGGGTGAGGTGCAGCCACGCTAGCCTGCGGGGTGAGGTGCTGCTGCGCTTCACCCCGGGGGTGTCTGCAGTCCCCTTCTGCTGGCCAGGGGACACCCCTCAGCACCCTGACCAGGGTGCTGAGGGTTCCCTGGCCAAGGTGCTGAGGGGGCAGCCCTTCCTCCCAGCGTGCTTAGCACCCTGGGAGGAGGGGTCAAATGCTGTTTCGAAACAGCCATTGTTTTGAAACAGCATGTCCTGTTGGCATTGTTTCGAAACAAGCCGTTTCGAAACAACTCTGTTTCGACGGGAAACCAGGTTTAAGCCGTTTAGAAGAAACGGCTGCCATTTTGAAACAAGGGGATTGCTTGTTCCGAAATGGCCGTGCGTCATGTGGCCATGGCAATTCTTATTTCGAGACAACGAGGTTGTTTCGAAATAAGAATGCTGTGTGAACACACCCCTAGACATGTAGCGCTCTGGACAAATCACAACAAACTTAAAAGTCAAAACTAAGAAGTCTTTGTGGCTACTTTTCGGTCCATCTTCTGGACCTTGGGCCTTGCATCTGTCCTGGGTTGGGTACAGAGGCCTGGTCCCCAGAGTGGTTTCCTTGGAGTGCCTTTATCCATTCAGACTCTGGTCCAGGGGGTAACACAGGAGCCTGTCTGATCCTTATAGGTGCAACTCCAGCTGGAGACAGTCTTTTTATAAAGCCCAGGTGTCCATTAATTTATCATTTAACTCTCCTTAATCCCACCCCCTCAACCTGGAAAGCAACTAATTACTTATGGAACAAGTGTGGGTGACCCCATCTACGCTTAAAGGGGCCAGTCACTCTTAGTCTTTCCTCCCTAGAGTCTTCCTACTCACAAGGCAGGATCTACGTTATCTACACCGGATTTTCCCATCTAGTCTGTTTGCCTGTTCTCCTCCTCTTCTGTTCTTCCTGCAGCTGGATAACTTAGGAGAAGAACCTTTCTCTTTCTCAGCATACTTTTATGTGTCCCCCAGCCTGGGGATCTGCTCCCCACATCTTTGGGCCCCTTCTCCCGGGGGTCTGGGTCTGGCCCCCACTATGGTGGGCTGGAGGCAGGGCAGGCCATGGCCCTGGGGCCAGAGGCCACAGTCAGCCTCAGTACTCTTGCCTACAGACAGGCTGGTCACTACCTGGAGGTCTAGAGAGGTTTTTTGTTTTCAAAAGAACACATTTTCTTTCCGCAATGCTGCTTGGTTTCCTCCAAGGCAACCAGTTCAACACGAAAATTCTCATTCCTCTTTCTGAGACAAGCCAGCTCCTGCTTATGTAACTTGCCCTGTTCTCTTCAATGCAAAGTATCCAACACAGTCTGAACCAGGTTCCTGCACTTACTTTCTTTCTGGCCTGTGTCATAGTCCTCACACGTACAGCACGTCTCCTGTCCTATAGGTCTTTTTATCTTGATCTTTTTATACTTGATCATTTTTCCCAACAGTATCTCCTGCAACTGTCCCTGGAAATCCCCCACTACAGGGATTAGCCAGTTTCCAACTGCCCCTACACTACCACCAAAGTCTAGTCTGTTCTTTCTAACGCACCTGCATTCTTCTCTTTATTACACAGTTTTTACTTTGCATTCATCTCCCTGAACTGTTTCTCCAGAGCCATGACCTGTTGGGGACGGGAAGAAATCTGGTACCCCAGATCCGTCCTTGCCTCCCAGACTGGTGCTGGGGTGTTCTCTGCCTCTGCTGGTTTTGCTGGTCTTGCAAGAGTTGCAGAAGGATTGCCTGTCTTTGCCTTTGTTGTGCCAACAGCAGGCAAAAAAATTTGTTCCATTCCTGTCCTTTTAATAGAAGGGACTCACCAGACACACCCTCCTTCTCCATATACTAGCTTGGAAAAATGGATGTTCCCCAGGCCAAGAAAGCATATGTATCCCAATCTTCATAATCCCTCCTGTGATGGGAAGGGATTTCATGACTCCATTACTTGTACCCATTTGTCATGGGATGTAATTGCTCCATAAACAGCTTGTCTTGACCGAGCATAGTTCCGCTAGCACTACCTGCTTCAGTTTCCCTCCCAGTGGTGGGTTTCTTTGATTCTTTACACATCAATCTGTGCTGAAGACACAAGGTAGTCCTCCAGCTAAATCACAAAATTAACACCTTCTCAGGTACGAAGGGTCAAACTGAAAAGTCCCCACCAGATAAGAAGACATCTGCCCTTAGGGGCTTCTATCCAGCCCACCCTCTTTGCTCTGACCCAGTGCCTTTCTGGGCTCTGTGACAAAGCTAAAACAGGAAAAAGACACACTTATACCATAATAAAAATGTTTCTACCCAGGAAATTATACCAGTGTAGCTACTGGTCTTCAAATTCATGCCCTACCTTATAATGCTATAATTTCTCCAAATAAACAAGGCCTTTAGAGGATGGTCATATCCAAAGTTTAGGTTAGCACTTAGGTTTCAGATTCA
Organism: Podocnemis expansa; assembly: GCA_007922195.1. Taxonomy (NCBI): domain Eukaryota; kingdom Metazoa; phylum Chordata; order Testudines; family Podocnemididae; genus Podocnemis; species Podocnemis expansa. Next base: position 19,913,615 of record ML681997.1, read on the forward strand.
TGGTCAACTCAGATCCAAAGTTCATGTTCCAATTAAATGATGCATACATCCTCAAGAGATTTTTGGCCCAAAATGGTAGAAATCTCACAAAATTTCATAAACTCATGAGATATCCCTCATGGCGAGCAACGCATCTCCCAGAAATGGCTCCTCTGAGATTTTGGTACCATCTAAGTACAGCAGAAGACTGAGACTCTTCCAGTTTTACATTCAACTGGAATCTAAATGGTAATATCTGGCTGAGATGTGGTGAAATTAATCCAATGCCTTTCTTTCTCACCATAAAAACAGAGGCAACATGGTTTGGAGGATCTAGCTTATCTTGATCTGGATTATTTCTAATAGAAAATTCAAAGCAGAGCTGAAATCCACACCAAAATAATGGAAAATTTCCCTTTAGGCCATTATCTCATTTGTAAAGTCACCTTTTAACAGGTAAAACCTCCAAATGGATACTTCTTACTTAAAGAAACACAAGACTTCTGCTTCTTACTTTTTCTTCCAAAGGCAGAGGACAAATCATATTCTCAGTGCCATATTAAGCTTCTACTCTTAGTTCTGCAGGGGTTATGCTGCTTTTATGCCAAGCTATCCCTCAACATCCTGATATATCAATTCATAAATGTTTATAAATATATTCATTTTTATATATGTCCCAGTGCACACACAAATCATGCACCATACTGACCTTTTTCATAAAAGCATATAATTCTTGAGCCTCAGGTCTATGAGTCAGTAAAGAATCGGATGGCCAGCCAAACAAAATTCTTAATAGTAGTGAAGGTCAAAGCGGAATACCAAACTACCGTAGTTCACTGAATAGAAGGCTTTAAAATTAAAGGGGCCATGTTCCTGCAGAAATAGTACAGTCACCCCAGGCAACCAGGCCAAGGCTATCTTTGGGTAGCCCACTTCAAAATCAACTGGAACCATTGTTTGGAATAGGTAAATTACCTGGGATTCCTATGCAGAGTTGCATCTTGCTCAGGTGGATAATTTAAAAGTTTAAAAAGCACAATGAAACAAAAAGAGACAGGAGGAGCAGTATTTATTGCAATAAAGATAAGGGGAAGTAGGTAAAGGGGAGGCAGTTTTCTGACCAGAGCACAGGACTGCAAATCAGGAAGACATATATTCTAAACACAGATCACTGCAACACAAATGCCATCTGAGGCCTTGGACAAATCACTTAATCTTCCTGCTTCTGTTTTATTTTTCCCACTGTAAAATCAATAAGTTTGCCTACCTCACAGGAGTATAGTAAAGATTATACCAAATATCTGTAAAGGGTTTTGAAGAGAAAATGTGCTCTCCGTGTTACTGGTAATATTAATTGTGCCCAGTGACACTAGCTAAAGAGGACTATTTGGTTAAAAAAACCATGACATTTTGTAATCAGCACATTTTAAAACATAATTCCAGCTCCTGCAATCCACATAGGTACACAATTATGTTTAAGTTCTGTCTTCCTAAAGCATTTTAGTCTTACAAAAAATACTGTTTCACAGAAAGGCAAAATAATATGCCATGATAAACAAATTGTGGCCAGAGTGTTGGCCATGCCACCTAGAATCCTAAAATGATGCCCTTTCCATGCAAATTGCAAGCTGAGGGTAAACAAGACCAACTAACTGCAGGTTTTTATTTCTGGTGAACTCAGAACAACAAGCAATTTCTATCACATTTTTGTTAAACAAAATGTAGTAAAGGGGCAAGGGGAATGTTGTGGCGTGTACAGTTACTCTATTTTCTTTTAAACAATATTATCCATATTAAATGCAAATTAAGTGCAATCTGCAAATTTCTGGAAAGCTGCCGGTACAGACCTCTGTGGCACAAATGATGTGCTGTACTTGCTATTTATTTTCCTTTTAAGCTCTCTACATTTAGAACCAGATTCTGAAACTCAGTTGCATAGAAATCAGGAGCAATTTCACTGACATCAGCCTGTCCCTTAATTTCTTAGGATTCATCGTAATTGTTATCTAGATTAATATGGGACTGAAGGATACCATCACTTGCAGATTTAGGTTAACAGCAACATACGGTCTTGCAAGAACCTTTATAATTATGAACTGCTGTAGCTAAGGTGTCAGGCAGCAGCTTTGAACCCAAGCGCAAATTTCTCAGTGTATACATGCACATAATATAAACAGAGTCCATAAAAAGAGCAAACTGTGAGACAAAAGCAACAGCTGCTCCTAACACTCCAAACCTGGAAACGTCATAGGCTGTAAGTCAATACTTTGCTACTTTTTTAAAAAAAGAAGTCCATTACCACATTAAATTTCCTCCCAGATGGCACGCTCCTTCACCTTTCTAACCTCTTATCGGTTTAAGAATGCTAGGCACAGCTGGCAGCGGGTGGCTGTAAAAGTGTGAATTAGCAATAAGTGATCAGGCTGAGTGAAATTAACAGCAATTAAAAAAAGACTTCTGAAACTCCTGCTGCATGTTGATTTCACAATTTCTGGGTCACTTCGCTTCCATATTTGATGATTGAATGGAATACTGCAGTACAGTAGTAGTCAAATCAGCTATTGATCACAGCAGCCATTCACCTCATTAACAGTAAAGGATAGCTTAGAGCTGTTAAAATCAATTACATGAATAACTGTGCTAGTAATATTACAAGAATTTCTTACCTTAAAATAAATACTACATGATGCAAGCCACTCAGTAAGCTGTTTTCTGTGGACAGAATTCTCTGGATAGCCAGTGTTAGACCTTTTTCTATGGATTGATATTTTCAACATACTGACCTGATGTTTTTAAGATTAACAGCCACTGTAGGGTGCAAGTAAAACCTGTAGAGGCAACCAGCAGTGACTTACTATTTTAAATTTCTTATGTGACCATCTCATGGGTGCTACTTCAGGAACTACTACACTATACCTTAAATATCCAGAGCTCAGCAGAGATTTAAACCTCTCTAATGAGTCAGCCCATTCTTAAGAGAACGGGATACATTCTTTTTTTCTATTACCTGGTTTGCTCTTAAATAAAAATAGGACACCCATAGACACATACGGCATTGCATTCTCCAGGAGTTATATTTATATAAATAGCATGAGGATGTGATTTACACAAAGTAGTTTAAACTGTGTATTTTTCAAATACATGTAATAGCATACACTACACACACTATATTGTGTGTGTATGTGTGTATATATAAAATTTCATTGTATCACTATATTTTGATCTTATATTAATGTATATTATAAACTACCATACCTGCAGAAAAGTGATAGATTAAACTAATTTAATTTCTTATTGCACAGCATATGTACAATGACTCTCAAGTGAGCATGCAAAACAAACAAGGAGTCTTGTGGCACTAGTTTGTATTGCTGAGCTAGACTGACACAGATACCCGCTTTGAATTATGTGAGAATGGGTTACTTAAGTTTTAAATTCAACAACCAGCGGTGAGACAGGCACACACTTGGATATTTTACATGCATTCACACAATAATGCCACTTGCAAATAAACCCTCAAATTACTAGATCTGTGTGTGCAAATGTAGGGTTTGTTCATTGCACCTGTTGTGTCCATGATAAGAAAAAGGAGCTCATAGTTTCCATTAGTCCCACATATTTTTGAAACTAGGCATTACACTGGTTTTTCAAAAAGCACTGACACATTATAAGTGTGTGCAGAGTTTGTGCATATAAATGCTGATTAATATATTTAGTATAATGTAAAGGGCACTTGAAAGGACCTATTATAATTATAATTTAAGGCAAAGATAGAGAAGAACTGATTACACATAGTGCTGTGCTGATTCAAGTGAGGGAATTCACTCCTTGCTGTCGTAAATTATATTGCCCCTTGAGAGAACCTCTGAGTCAGGAATAGATCTTGTTAAAATGTATTTATGAACAAAGAGAATGTTCATGGAAAATAATTATTTTGGTCAAGTGTTTCTGGATATTTAATTAAAAACTGGAAGCAGAACAGAAGTATTTTTGATTCACAATTTTCATTTTTTTTTTCCAAAAAGAAATTTTTGCCTCCCCAATTACTGGTGAAAACAGATCTTTTTTCAGGTTTGAGTTTTTAATCCCCTTCCCACTCCCACCTCCCCCCCAAAAAGAGAGAAAAAAACATTGAAAACAATTATTTAAAAAAAAATTCCACAAAAAACAACTGCCATTTTTCAACCAACTCCAGCAGAAGGTGTGTCAGGCTGTTTACTGGAAAAACTTACTATTATTTGTATTACAGTTGTACCTAAAGGCTTCAATCAAGAACAGGTGCAAGGTGCTGTATATACAGTAAGAAGAGGCAGCTACTACCCCAAAAACAGACAGTTAACACAAACAAGACAGACAAAATGTGGGAGGGGAATCTGAGTGGTGAAATGACTTGTCCATAGTCACTCATCAGTCATCAGTCAGTGGCAAGCCAAGAATAGATTCTAGGTATCCTGAGTCCCAGTCTACTATTCCTCTTCACAGCAGAAGATCCTGGATACTCCATCTCTCTTGCCCCTCATGAGGACAAGCGGTAAGAACAGAAGGGGGGAAAACAACCTTACTTTCCTTTACACACCTCTAGCGGTCCCCCATAACAGACAGAACAGTACAGTGAAGTAGGGCACTTCAAGGGGGTCCCCACACTGTGTGCACTGTGGGGGTTTTAACTATCACAGGGCTGCAGTAACTTCTATGGTGGATAAAACAATTCTGGATGAAGAAAAATAGAACATATCTGGGCAGGTACCTAGCAGACTGCTTCACTGCTGCTCTCCCTTGCCTCTTCACCAGATCCACCTCAGAGGACTGCACAGGACAGGAATAGAACTGTGGTGTATGGAAGACCACGTTAAAATTACAAGCTATCACTTTAGTGTAAGGGGTTTCTTGGTTCTGCCTGCAGGCTAGGCACCTCTCTAGAGAAGCATGCAACCTGAGTCAATCTGCAATACCCGACTAATATGCCAGACCTTACCTCCCACTCCTCCAGTACTAGGGTGTGGTGAGGGAGGAGAAGGAAGCATTTACCCATAACAGAGAATCTGACTTACACTAGACAAGGCTAGGGGGAAAAAAAACAAACTTCTGAAACAAGAAACTCAGCACGACACAGTCCTCATGGAATACTTAGATTTTGTTGGCCTGTGCCAGGGTTAGAAATTATGTTAATTTGTCATGTTATTCCTAGTTAGCAATATGCAAGTTTTATAATCACAGGACTCCATCTAGCTTCTGGAATTCCATTGCACAATGGCACAAAAGCACCCCAGGTATGAAGTTGGACTAAGGACAAATTTGGCCAAATATGACCACTGAACTCTTTGCTAAAACCTGCAAAGAATTTCTCTTCCGATCCTACAGCTTTACATGCTTTAAAAAAAAAAATCTTTCTTTTTTCATAGCTCCTGTTTCATTTGCATAAGGTGACAAAGTGTTTCCATAGTAACAATGGGGATATATAATTTCTAAATAATGATCTCTCCACATAGTACCGAACAATCATTTTCACATAAGAACACAAAATCTCCAAATGCAGTTCACTTTTTTACTTTACACAGAAAAATTATGTAATATCTTTTTTGAAAGTATTGCACTGTAAACTGAAATAAACTAAACAGATATAAAATAAGTGAAAGGTAGTGAACAGGTACTTGAATGTATTTTCAGTACCCATAAAAGCATAAGGTAAAACATAGTAGCAACTGAGTTAAACAGGTCACACTAGAGTAACTCCCCTGAATTCAATGAACATTCTGCTTAATGGCTATGCCTACACTACAGGGCTCGGTTAAACCGGCTTAATAATGTCTGCTTAAAGTAGACTTTATTAAGCCAACTTAGCATGTCCATACTCAAAATGCCAGGAGACTGCCCACGCCCACACTGGCAGCTGCTAGGTCGCCAATAAATAAATTTATTAGTCTTAAACAGTGCCTCTGGACTCCTTGTTTGTTTTACAACAATATCAGGAGGGTCCTTTGAGAAGGGGAGACACACAGGTTTGGGTAGAGAAGGGGGAGACACCCAGGGTTGGGCAGAGAAGGGCAAGGGGGGGAGACACCCAGATTTGGGCAGAGAAGGGAGAGACACATGGGTTTGGGCAGAGAAGGAGCGAGACAGGCAGGGTCGGGCTGAGAATGGGGGAGACATGCACGGCGGGCAAAGAACAGGGGAGACATGTGGGGTCAGGCAAAGAACAGGGGAGACATGCGGGGTTGGGCTATGAACGGGGGAGACATGCAGAGCGGGCTGAGAACGAGGGAAATGCCAGGTCGGGCTGTGATGCCTGGCTCAGAATGGGCAAGATCAGTCAAGGAACATGGGGAGTTTGGCTGTGGTCCACACAGCTGGAAACACTCCCAGCTGTGTTGTGCCTTTTAGCCAGTCTCTATCCCCAAGTTTTCTGTGGTTTGGAGGCCAATTAAGTCGACTTAATAAAGTCAACTTAACTGTAAAGTCGACTTTTTAAGTGGAAGTAATAAAGTTGACTTTACCTGATGCTAAAGTCGACTTTATTGCCCTGCAATGTAGACAGGGCTTTGTTTAAGTTGACTTAAGGCCCCTTAAGTCGACTTAAACACACAGTCTAGGCATACCCAATTAGACCAGTGTTAGTGAGATAAAAATGCAGTTTTAGATCATAGACTCTTATCTGAAAAAACATTGCTACTACAGATAATTGACATGATGTGGCAGGGTATAGAGAAGACAGCAACTGCAGTGTTTTGGATTTGGATCTAGCTTTTGAATTTTCCCAGAGTTTGTGGGGTTATAGTTGTAGGATTAGGGGTCAAACCTTTTACATAGTGACCTTCTCTTAGAAAAGTTTGAAAAAACTGAAATACAGCATGAGTGAAGGTCATTTCTTTCCTGTGATGCACTACAGAGTCAATTCATACTGCACCCAGGGTTGGTACATAGTCAATGAATGACAAATGTCCTCACAATAGTGCTTAAGAGGGTCTTCAGTGATGCGCAGGACTTGTATAGCCCATCTGCATGGGGGGTGAATGTCACCTATAATGGATTCCAACATCTTCTGCTCCTGCTGCTGCTACGTCTTTTCATATGGAACTTGTCTAAGGCTTGTATTTCTGCACAGCTCAGAGCAGGACTGAGGGTATGTCTATACTGACAGCAGCCAAATTGCCACCATCAGTGCGCTCATCTGGGTTCAACTGAGCGGGCTGTCGAGATGTGCTCAATTGCTCTGGAGTTCGCATCAATAACTCCAGCCCTGGAAGTAGTGTAGTGCTAAGGTGGCCGGACGGCTTTTCCATTTGCCTTAACACAGTGTGTAGGGAGAAGAAAATGGGAAGTTAATAAGTTGGTGGTAGATATGCAAGGTATTTTACGTACCTTGTGTATCTCCCATCGACTGCTTTCAAAAACTGTGTAAGCTAGGGCAGTGTTCTAAATATGTAATGGAAAACAGTTACGCATCATTCTACCAAGCTGACACTACAGTATCTCAGCCAACAAGCTCCCTAGTTTTTTTTATTAATAAGTAATGCATTAATAAAAAGTGAAAGGAAAAATGTCAGAAGCCACATTATTCAGCCTCTTAAAAGGCATAAAGGATTGACCTATTACGAATAGGCATGGGCTCATATTTTCAATTAGTCAGAAAGGAACAGATTAGTTATGGTACAGCATGATATTCTAACGCAGTAGTTCTCAAGCACTGTGTCAAGACACATTACTGTGTCACCACACAGTGGTTAGTGTGCTGTGGAAAGCCAGGGAGATGACTGGATTTGGCCGTGAGTGGGAGGGTTTGGTGCGTCCTGTAGCATCGCCGTATGCAACCAAGTGTGATGTGATCTGCAAAAGGTTGAGAACCACTGTTCTAACACACCAATTTCACTCAGACTGGACTGGCTAAATCTACATTAATCATCTCTGGTATTGCAAGTAATGAAGTTGGGATCCAAAGAAAGGAAAGCTTCCTGTGGTGTGTGCTAGTGGCCTGTATGTGTACCACTGCCTTCTGCTAATTGGCATGCACTGCTCAATGGCGTCAAGGATCTCAGACTGATAAAAACTGATGGAAATTGGTTTGTAATCCACACAGCAGAGGGTATTTGCATTTAGAGAAGAATGATATGATTTCCATCATCCTTGTCACTGTGAAATTCTTAGTGGTCATAGTGAAAAACAGAATGAAAATCATGGAGTCCTGAAGAGTTATGATACTGTTATAAATTCCAGAGGGGTATTACAGAAATACAGTCTTTGCCATAGGACATTGACCCAGGAATAATATGGCCTGGTTTGGCATTTGTAGCAAGAGAAGATCCTTACTATGCTATTACTCCATCCTATAATAGGATCTTTAACACAGAAGAAATTATTCACTCATTTTATTTCTAGAATAGTAGTTCCAGCTTGTCTGACTGTAATTACTATGGTGACATACAGTATTTATTCTGTTGATGGTGGTACCGTTTTCAGATAACACTCTTTAACTGTTTCAAAGGGGCAGCCGTGTTAGTCTAGTTCAGCAAAACAAACAAGGGCTATGTCTACGCCGGAGGCTTAAGTCAATGTAACCAGGTTTAAGTAGACTCAAGCAACTCCAGGGCCACATCTGGAGTTCATTAAGTCGACTTAAACACTTGCTTCAGTTGACTTAATAACTCTCACCCTTAAAGTCAACTTTAAGCATTAAGTCAACTTTATTAAGTCAACTTAAGACAATGTGGCCATTAAAGTCAACTTAATAAAGTAGACTTAAGGCAGGAGAGCTATTTAAATTGACTTTATAAAGTCAACTTAAACAAATGGGAACTGTGTAAGTTGACTTAATAAAGTCAACTTTAAGTCAACCTTATTAAGTCAACTTAACTGAGCCCTCTATAGACATAGGCAAGGAATCTTGTGGCACATAAATCAGTTAGTCTTTACACGTGTCACAAGACTCCTTGTTTGTTTTATTCTTTGACTGAACTCTGTCACCTCTGAACATATTTTAAGTTATGAATTTATTTCACTTAACAACATCAGCATCTCATTGTTGATAAACTAGCTGAAAGGAACAATGTGAAAATACTATTTGCCTTCTTCCCCTTCAATCCCTGTAAATCAATTCTAAAAATTCTGAGTGGAGGAGGGACATATTTATAAAGCCTCTCTCCGTTTTTGCATAGCCTTTGGCTACCACAATAAATTACAGCTCCACTTTGGCTCATGCTAATGTTTTTGACACAATTAATGTGAGCTGGAATTCTCACTACATGTTTGTGCCTGCAGATCAGCTAGTAAGAGCTCCAAAATATCACTTCTTACACCCACAAAATTGCATGCAGAAAAAATGATGAGGTTGAGACTGGCTTGAAAAATAAGGTCTAAAAGGGCAAATAAAGTTTTCAAAATACAGAGAAATCTGAAATAGTAGCTCAGTGCACTAAAGAATGCTTTGTCTGTTACTAACCATTACCTGGTTTCTTATGGCTACATTTTGTGGGCCAAAGTCTGCCCTCTGATGAGGCATATTTGTTATACAAAAGGGCCCAAGAGCCCCTTTAATGAACCACTGGAGGAGCCACTAGCAATAGCAACTTCTCAGACAGTGTCCCTTAGCCCAAAGTGCAGATGGTGTGACCAGAGTATTCTTATGTCCTAGCAATCCCTGGCTGCAGGAATGGTACCTTTTGGTTAGAGAAACTGATATTGATTAGCTTCAGTTAGCACTAGAGACCTACCAAGGGGGCTGAAAGTTCCTAGACCAGGGGAACACAAAGATGGTATAAAGACACCTTTGCCTTTCTGCTGTGGGCTCGCACAGAACCCAGATCAGCTGGCTCCACCGGAGAAGCACCTTTACTTGTTTACAGACACAAGAGCATGGTTCACATGCTGCCTACCCTTTCTCTATCTTCCCCTAGTGAAAAAAGAATTCATTGGTGAATAGTGAAAAAGGGAATGTTAGGAAAATGATAGGAATAACAAGAAAAGTGAATAAAAGGAATAGTGAAAAAGGAATTCATAGGCATTCAAAAGGTGACTTCATTGTCATGTCTGGACAGCTGGGGTGTATAGGAACAGCCATCCAGCAAAATCTAGTTGACAGTATCTAACTCAGAAATAAGAAAGCACCAAACACCACATTTTTCCATGAAATATACATTAGCTTCTGCAGTGTGATTAAGTCAAGTCACAGTGTAGAATGTGCTGAAAGAAAATTCAGTTAAGGCTGACACTACTGGCTAACTCATAACAGTATGAAAATAAATGGATCAATGACATGTGTTTAATCAAGGAGTAGCAGTCTACACTTGAATGTTCTTGGCATCTGTCAGTTTGCACCAGCATCTCCACACTCTTCAAATGTAGTTTTTGTATTCCATTTCCCAGCTATGAGTCTCGTAAGGGAGAAATCTTTCAAAGAAGATAATTAAGAGAGCATAGTTACCATACCCAAAGCATCACTGCATCCACATCAGTCTCTTGAGAAAGTTGTCAGGGATGTTCCAGGTCTCTCTCACAATCCTTTTAAGATAATGAACACCACCAACTTTCTCTAAAACCTTGGTGACTGTGTGCTAGAGCGTCCCTATGTGCCAATCCCCAGAAGACAGAAATTGTTACAGCCCCTGTTTACTGAGCATTGGCTTTTTAAGTCAAACTGTAGCAGCTCATGCTTTTAGCTCTGGAGGTCCACCACTCATTACTCAGTGTGTCAGTCAAGAGGGTAGCCATCCCATTTGCACATTGCTTTTACTGAGGGACCCCTGAGGATTGACGCCCCTTCTGCCAACATAGGGTCCTGGTAAAACCATGTGCTGTTCAACTGATAGAGCAGACTAGCAGAGAGATAAATGTATTCTGACTAGTGTTATTGTAGCTTTTCATTATGAAAGTTGTGTGAAATGCATTAGACTATCACAGTGCAGCACACCACAGCTCTGTCTCAAAAATAAAGAGGAGCAGGAAAAAAAAATCAGTGAGGCACGCATTACACAGTGCATATATTCTGTCTAAAGAAAACCCTTCTTGAGACTATCTCTTCATGGTACAGGCTCAGTAACCAGATGGAGGAACCAAGAGTTTATTCTTTCTATGTGGCACAAAAAGAGTCAACATTTCTAAAATTTAGAGAATGAAATAAGAATACTAAGTCAAGATTGTCATTTTATGTTTGTTTGATATTCAAGACCAAATTGATATCCCACTCAGCTCATAAGCCACCAAATCATTCTGAAATGGGTCATTAGCTGATTTCAATATAAATCTCAAACTTAGCTACTGGAAACTGCCTTCATTTGGACAACATTTCTCAGGGAAAAAAAAAAAAGCAAGAAGTCTTGTGGCAGTTAAAGGGTAACAGATTTATTTATCACATGAGCTTTCCTAGGAGAAAAATCCTACTTCATCAGATGCTTTGAAGAGGGGGAACTTACATAATTGGATGAGAATAAAAGCAGGGAGTGTAAGACATGGGATCAGGTCATACTGCCACAGAAAATCAAGCATTTGTAAGGATTCAAACTCTAGGAAACAGCAAACAGAGGGAGGGTGAAGTCAAATTACTTGTGGTAATGTGAAAGGAATCCATAGTCATGACTGGGCCCTGCTTTCACACAATCTAATCTGCATATTATTTGAATTTCAGCTGTTTCTCTTGAAGTCTTGATGTCCCATTGATTTGCTCGATGACCATCGTTAAAAAGTCATCAATGGAGTGATTAGGAAGATGGAAGTGCTCAGCAACTGGGTTTTTTGTGTTGCGATTTCTGATGTCAGTTTTGTGTGCATTTATTCTTCTCCATAGGAACTACCCTGTTTGTCCAATGTATAAGGCGTGGGGGCATTTCTGGCACATGATGACATAAATCACATTAGTGGATGAGCAGGTGAAGGACCCTTTGTTAAAGTAGCTGGCTTGATTAGGTCCTATGATGGTGTCTTTTGTGCAGATACGTGGATAAAGTTGGCAGCGTGGTTTCTTGCAGGGATATGTGCCTGCTTTAATGTTTCTGTTGTTAGGTCTGTAGTTGCTGGTGAGTATCTGTTTAAGGTTCGAGGATTGTCTGTAGGCAAGGAGAAGTCTGTCTCCCAGGGCTAGAGAGAGTGAGGGGGTCATCTTTTAAAATAGGCTGGAGGTCCTTAACAATCTGTTGTAGAGGTCTGACTTGAGGGTTGTATGTGGTAACCAGTGGTGTTCTATTGTTTTCTTTTTTGGGCCTTTCCTGTAGTAGTTGACTGCAGGATACCCGTCTAGCTCTGTCAATCTGTTTCTTTATTTCTCCAGGTGGGCACCATAGTTTTAAGAAAGCTTGAGAGAGATCCTGAAGATGTCTGTCTCTGTCTGAGGGATCAGAGCAAATGTGGTTATATCTTAGGGCTTGGCTGTAGACAATGGATTGTGTGATGTGTTTTGGATGGAAGCTCAAGGGATGTAGATAACTATACCAATCAGTAGGTTTTTGGTATAGAGTGGTGTTGATGTGCCCATCCCTAATTTGTACTGTAATGACCAAAAATTGGATCTCCTGTGTGAAGTGTTCCAGGCTTAATTTGATTGTGGGGTAGAAATCATTGAAATCTCTGTGGAAATCTTCAAGGGCATCCCTGCCATGGGTCCAGATGATGAAGATGTCATCAATGCAGCATAAGTAGAGGAGAGGTGCTTTGGGATGAGACTTGAGGAAATGTTCTAAGTCGCCAATGAAAATGTTGGCATATTGTGGGGACATGTGGGTACCTATAGCAGTGCCACTGACTTGGAGGTATAAATTGTCCTCAAATCTGAAATGGTTGTGGGTGAGCACAAAAGTCACAAAGTTCAGTCACAAGCTGTGCTGTGGCATCATCTGGGATGGTTCTTCTAATAGCTTGTAATCCATTCTTGTGTGGGATGTTGGTGTAAAGAGCTTCTACATCCATAGTGTCCAGGATGGTGTTTTCAAGAAGCTCACAGATGGATTGGCTTTTCCTCAGGAAATCCGTGGTATCTCAAAGATAGCTAGGGATGTTCATAACATAGGGTCTGAGGAGGAAGTCCACATAGCCAGATAAGCCTGCTGTAAGAATGCCAATGCCTGAGATGATGGAGCATCCAGGGTTTCCTTTTTTATGGATTTTAGGTAGTAGATAGAATATTCCTGTTTGGGGTTTTTGCTTTTTTTGCTTTACTAAACTAACACGGCTGCCCCTTTGGAATTTCTCAGGAAATGTTTGTCTTAAAATGTGACTGAAAGTATAGGCATGAAGAAGTTCCTGCTTCTTTTAGTAAGATAGCCTACAGCCACTATATAAATATATTTTAAATAAACTATGTTAAAAAACAAATGCCAAAGGTGTAGCAATGGTAATATAGTTTGACAAAACAAACACAGAGTCTTGTAGAACTTTTAAAGACTAATGAATTCATTTATTGTATGACCTTTTGTGGGAGAGATCACACTTCATCAGATGTTTGAAAATGAAAATAAATAAACAAATAAATAAAATCAGTATAGGAAGCAGGGATAAATGCGGAGAAATAAGGATAATAATAGAATCAGGCCAGATTACTTCAGCAAATCATACAGGTTGTATTGATTCAAACTGAGCAGAACAACAGAAGGGGATGGTGAGAGGTGACAATCACTGATTATAATGGGAAAGCCAATCCATATTTCTGTTTCAACCAGAGTTGATGGTGTCAAATTTGCATATGAATTCTGACTCTGAAATCTATCTTTGAAGCCATAACGTATAATAAATCTGTTTAAGGATAGCCACAGATAAGTCCTTCACAGAGTGGCTGGGAGATTGATTTGTGTCCATTTTTTTCTTCTGCAGAAAGACAGTCCAGTTTGTCCAATGTATAAAGCCAAGGCACATGATGGCATACCTTGCACTGGTGGACAAGTAGGTAAATAATCCCCTGATGGAATAGCTGGGTTGATTAGGACTTCTGATGGTGTTATTAGTGTAGATATGTGGGCAGAATTGGCACCAGGGTTGGCATCTCTATCAAGGGTTAGCATCTCTATCAAGCATTCTTAAAACTACAGTACCCACCTGGGAAATTAAGGAAACAGATTGACAGAGCCAGACAGGCACCCAAAAGTCAACTACTACAGGACAAGCCTAAGAAGAAAAACAACAGAACACCACTGGCCATCACCTACAACACCCAAGTCAAACCTCTAGCAACACATCATCAAGGATCTACAGCCTATACTTCAAGATGATCCCTTGCTCTCCCAAGCCTTGGGTGGCAGACCTCTCCTCACTTACAGACAGCCCCCCAACCCTAAAATGGATATTCACCAGCAACTTCAGATGATACAATGGAAACACTGAAGCAGGCACATATCCTTGCAACAAACACCAACAGCAATCTACTCTTTCCCCTCCCTTCTAGTTCAGCTTTTGTCTCCTCTGTATTCAAATTAGATGCCTTCCTCCTCCATGCTGTCTGAATGTTGAGAGGGTGGTCGCCAAAGGCACAGAAGAGACAGATTCCCTGTTTTCATTTCTGGTAACCAATCCTACCCATCTGGAGTAGCAATTAAAAGAAAAGTCTTTCTGATCCCCTGTAGCTCTTCAACAGAGCATGGTCAATCATTCTGAGAGGAGAGTGTATGTGCAGTCAAATTAGCACTAGGAGAGACCAGGGGATAAAACATGCTCAGTGAACATGCTATCTTTGGCGACATTAGCTCTTAAACTCTAGCAACTCTTCACTGACCATGTGCACAGTGTAATTTTTCAAAGGCTAACAAATTGGCCAAATTCAGGAGCACTTCATGGGGATGGGAAGAAGCACAACCTTGATACAAAAGCCACTCCACTCCAAATTTCAAGTCCCTGCTCCAAAGCATGGAGGCATTAAAGCTTTTCAAAAAGAAGATCTTCAGAATTCTTTTTTTTACATGGGCAATATAATATGTTTCCTCCTAGCCTCATTTATGGAAATCGCTAAACAGATTTGGCTGGAATAGTCAAACAACAACAACAACAAATTAAATTGAGACAGACACATTAAGAAGGAAAGTTTCAAGCCAAATGCTTTAAACTCGGCAAAGATATAAGCAACTGAAAACAGGGTTTCATACTAAGAAGTTTTACTCCTCTACATAACACAAAAACTAGGGATCACCAAATGAAATTAATAAGCAGCAGATTTAAAATGGAAAAAACAAAAGTATTTCTTCAGACAACGCATAGTCAACCTGAGGAACTCTTTGCCAGAGGATATTGTGAAGGCCAGGATTATAATGAGATTAAAAAAAAGACATATGAACTGATGGAGGATAGGTCCATCAATGGCTATAGCCAGGATAGGCAGGGATTGCTCCTTCCCACAGGCTGGGACTGGCCTATGGGATGGATCCTTTTAAGCACCTAGCAGTGGCCACTGTTGGAAGACAGGATATTGGGCTAGATGGACCATTGATCTGACTTATTATGGCCATTTTATGTTGTTATTAAGATAGTCAGCAGAAGTGATGTATCTTGACTTTAGCAAAGCTTTTGATATTGTCTCCCACAATATTCTTGCCAACATGTTAGATGAATGGACTATAAGATGAATAGAAAGCAGGCTAGACACTGAGGCTCAACATGCAGTGATCAATGGCTCAGTGTCTAGTTCACAGCCAGTATCAAGAGGAGTGCCACAGGGGTTTGTGCCAGGGCCTATGTCATTCAACATCTTCATTAATGAGCAGGGAAATGGGTTGGAATGCACTCTCAGCAAGTTTGCAGTTGACACTAAGATGGGGTGAGTGGTCAATATGCTGGAGAGTATGGAGAGGATACGGAGAGACCCAGCCAGACTGAGCCAAATGAAATCTGGTGAAGTTCAATAAGGACAATGCAGAGCTCTGGACTTAGTACAGAAGAACCCCATGCACTACTATAAACTGGAGAGCAACTAGCCAGGCAACAATTCTGCAAAAAAGGACCTAGGGGTTACAGTGGGTAAGAAGCAGGAGATGGGTTAACAGTGTGCCGTTACTGCTACAAAGTTGAATGATACATTGTACTGCATTAGTAGGAGCAGTGTCAGCAGATCCAGGGAAGTAATTTTTCCCTTCTATATAGCACTGGTGAGGTCACATTGGCTATGTCTACACATGCATTGTTATTTTGAAATAAGGATTTCGAAATGAGTTATTTCAAAATAAAATCCCTATTTCGAAATAAGTTAATTCGAATTAACAAAATGTTAATTCGAATTAAGGGAAAGCCTGCAATCCAAACGGCTGTTATTTCTGAAGGGATGTTTCGAAACAAAGCCATTTGGACCTGTTGTTTCGAAACAGCTCTTTCAAAACAACAGGTCTACACAGTGTTGTTTCAAAAGAACAGGTCTAAACAGCTTTATTTCGAAATATCCCTTCCGAAATAATGGCTGTTTTGGGGGGGGGGGCAGGTTTTACTTTTTCGAAATGACGATTCTTATTTCAAAAGGATGGGATCTGTCCTTTCAAAATAAGAAAACGTCGTGTAGACCTAATTTCTTTTATTTAGAAATAACGAGTGTTATTTTGAAATAAAAGTGCCATGTAGACATAGCCATTTGGAGTACTGTGTCCAGTTTGGGGTTCACCTCCCACAGAAAGTACGGAGATAAATTGGAGAGTCCAGAGGAGGGCAACAAAAATTATTAGGGGGCTTGAGTACACGATTTTGGTGGAGAAGTTGACAGAACATGGCTTGTTTAGTCTCCAGGAGAGAAGAGTCGAGGTGATTTGATAGCAGCCTTTGACTATCTGAACAAGGATTCCTGGGAGAAAGCAGCTGGCACTTCTCAGTGGCGGCAGATTATAGAACAAAGGAGTAAAGGTCTTAAAATGAAGTGGGGGAGGTTTAGATTGGATACAAGGAAAAGTTTATTCAGGAAGATAATGAAGCCCTGTAATGGATTATGTTGGGATATGGTGAAGTCTCTGTGCTCAGAGGTTTTTAAGGTCCAGCTTGATAAAGACCTAGTCCAACCCCCTGGCTGTGATAAGTTAGTTGGGATTGGTCCTGTTTTGAGCAGGGGTTGGACTAGATGACCTGCTAAGATACCTTCCAATCCTAATATTATATGATTGTATGAGTTGGGAGAAAGAGTTCATGTTTAACTGACTGCTTGACAGTTTTCTGCAGATTTGAGTTAATAGCACAGTGTTACATCAGACTGCATTTGATTGGGTCCTGATAACTAGAGCTGGTTGACATTTTTGCATGAAAATTGTTTCTTGTTAAAAAATGTGGTGTCGATTATGCCAAAATACTACATGAGAACACATTGATTTCAGTAAAAGTTTTCTTGTGTCAGAAAATTGAAAAAAAAATCTGCTTTAAGTTGAGATTTTGAAACAGGACAAAAAGTTTTGTTTAGTTTCAACTTAAAGGGTTATTTTCTTTCACTTTTTAAAAACCAAAAAAAAAATTCAGCATTTCAGATTTAGCTGTTGGTCAGTCCTCATCCACCCCTTCTTTAAAATGTTATCTGTGTACATTAATTTCTTTTTTTCCTACTGCAAAAGTTTGGAAAAAGAAAGAAAGTGTAGAGGCATAAATCCTTGCTTTTCACTTTTTTTTTTCCTGTTTTCCAGTTTTTCCTCTTAGATAACAGCAAAGATGTGGACATAATCCAAAATAAACACATGTGGAATGCAAGGCTTTAAATTTCAGAGTTCAGCTGTATTAAAATGATCTGAATGAAAAATAAGCATGGCAATATTTTAAAAATCAAGAAAAGTATATTTTTCCTCAATCCATACAGCTAAAAGCATGGAATGAGTTTTCTTTTAATTTTCTAAATATAATTCACCTACTGTTTGAGACCAAACACAAAGTAAAAAACAGCAAAAAATTTTGAATTTTGTTATGAAACTTTTACTATCAAAGATGATATTTACTCCTATGCAGAGAGCTCAAAGGTCTACAAAATATTTTGGACCCACTTAAGATCTCAAAATATGACTTGAATGAGACTGAAATAGTTTATAGGGTGTGGGCATTGGGATTAATTTCACCCAACACTCCTATCATAATAAATGAAATATCATAAATATTGAGGAAATGTTGCTGATCTTGCTCACACAAGTGGTATAACAGATATATGAACAGAGAGTTCTGTAACTCCTGTTTTGCTCTTTAAGCTTCCCCTTATGCTTTTTGTGTGCACATGCACACCTATAAAGGCTGGAACACACTACAGTAAATATACACCGTAGCTGTTCATCCTGAAGGCTAAATTCATAAACATTTGAGAGAAGTTGGTTGTGGGAGATAAAATTGGATGATCTGACAGCTCAGCTAAAGAAGCAGCTACAAAAATGACACAAAAGCATCTTGTACATATTATTCACATTTGCTGTAACTGGTTATATGGTTAAATTAGTGTAACTGATTCGCAAAAGATTCTCTACTGGCATTGTGAAATAATACTGAATATCAGCTTTAACTAATAGCTCTTATTAACAATCATAGCATCAATAGAACTGAATATAGGCCAATGTCTATTTTACAATGAAAAAGAGAGAAACAGATGAAATCCATTGTTTAAAAATAGTCAAATACATAACTAAATGCTGACATCAGACTGAGTCAATTAGTTTTTGCAGCAGTGCATTACTGTACTCCAATACCCTTTATGCGTTCACAACAAACCCCATTTCACCTTCTATGCTATCTCTAGGGGGAAGCCTCTACAAGTGGCTTACTTATGCCATTAACTGTGGCCCAGTTAACACCATTTGCTTTCTCTTTCTCTCTTAAACATAGTTTCCTTCTCAGCTTTAGAATGGTCAGCAAGCACATATTCTCTAGTATGAAGAGCCTAACGTAAATTATGGTTGAATTTAAACAAAAATATAGTGAAGACATAAAAATGCAGGAAAATATTATGAGCCAGATCCAAAGCTTGCTGAAGGCAATGGGAGTCTTTCAACTGTATTCAATGAGCTTTGGATCAGGACCTGTATAATTTATCTGTCTAGTTTTTGCACAGGCTTCACTAATATAAGCTCTGAAATTAAATAACAACTGTTGAGGATTGGTAGCTACAGCTGTTACCAGGGGTGTTGCTGGCACTGGGCACCTGGGGCATGTGCCCCGAATCCCAGCACCAGTGCCCCGGATCTGGCGGGGCCACCACTCTCCCGGTCTCTGGCCCAATCAGGCCAGAGATCCGGGGCCAAGCCGCTGGTGGCCGCGGCAGCCCCGCCCTCGGCCAGGGATCCGGGACCCAGCTGCCCGTGGCCACTTCTGTCCCTGTCCCCGGCTGGGGATGCAGGACCCAGCCGCCCGCGGTGGCATGGCAGCTTCCGGCCCTGTCCCTGGCCAGGAGGTGGGGCCTGAGGGCTGGAGGCAGGGCCTGTGGGCCAGGGGCGGGGCCTGGGCCAGTGGCCCAGGTCCTTCCCCGGGGCAGCGATGCTCCTGGCTGTTACATAAGAAAAGAAACTCAGATTTTTCTCCATCTTCTTTTTAATATCCCTCTCCTCCTTTGGGGGAGTCTACACTGATGATAGAAAGTTTAGATTTATATCTGCTGCTTCACCCAGGGTATGTCTATAGTGCAATTAAAAACCTGAGTTGGCGTCTGTCAGCTGACTCAGGCTGGCAAGGCCAGTTTAAGGGGCTGCAAGCATCTGACGAAGTGGGATTTTTTCCACGAAAGCTTATTCAAAAAATAAATCTGTTAGTCTTTAAGTGCCACACAACTCCTCGGGTTTTTTTTTGTTTTGTTTTTTTGTTTTGTTTTTTTTTGCTGGACTAGACTAACATAGCTATCCCTTTGGAAACTGCATAATTTCAGTTTGTAGCATGCAAGCTTGAGCTAGGATTCAGGATCTAGGACCCTCAGAGGTGGAAGGGTCCCAGAGCTCGGCCTACAAGCCAAGTCCGAGCATCCACATCACAATTACACAGTCCTTTATTCTAAGTTCCTTAGCCAAGTCAGCTGACACAGATCACCCACAGGTATCTGATTGCAATGTAGACATAAACCTCAGACTGCAATGTACATGTAACCCACTGTTACAAAGATAATTAACAGCTTCAGCTTTGTGGTTGTAATGCGTAAATGCTGGCATATCTTCAAGTACAGAGGGGTTTTCTAAAATGAGCACATAATAAATTATGATTACCTACTACATGAATTATAGACAAGTTAGTCTAGCTCACGATTACACAGTGCTTAAGGGTCTGCTGCATTTACATAAGCCTTTTTGGTTCATATGTTGGAGTGTGGATTATAACTTCACAACTACAATTAAAAACATTCAACACAGACCCACACAGGGATGCTGGCAGCAGAAAACATGGGACCTCTGAAGCTTACTGCATGAGTTACTAGTGCACGAGCTAAAGGACACAACTCTTACCAGGCTCTTCATTTTCTAGAGTGCCTACCTGTCACTAGAAGGGGACAGCAAAACAAGCTAGGAGTCTGTGGTGCTTAAAGACTAACAAATTAGAAGGGAACAGAGCTGCATTCAGAGAAGTGAGGTTCCATACCCCCCCTGGTAAGACAACCACATACCCAACTTGAGTTGCCTGAAATCCCCCTGTGGACCACCACTTGTTACACCAATCCACACAGGAGTGTGAACAAAAGGGATCAACTCTGAGACTCTGGCGTTTAATGCACGAGCCTCTATTGCAGGGATCTCAAACTCAAATCACCATGAGGGCCACCTGAGGACCAGGCTATTGGCCTTAGGGCCACACACCAAAAAGTGTCCTCCGCCAGTCTGGGGCCCAATCTGGTCCAGCAGCGCGGAGCCAGATCTGTCCCCAGTGGCCTTTCCGTGGTGGCTAGGGATGGATCCAGATGTCTGCTGCTGGACAGATCCAGTTCCCCACCCCCTCGGCCTGCCGCTGGCTCCCCCCAAGTTGCCCCAAACCCTTCTTTAACTCCCCATCTTGCCACCAGCTCCCTGCTTTCTTCCAGGCCCTTCCCTAAACCCTGCATGGTGCCATCAGCCCTTTGTGCTCTTCCCTACCCCCCCACATGGTGCTGCCAGCTCCCCACACTCCCCTGGGCCCTTCCTTAACCTCTCGACCCTGCCACCAGCTCCCCATGCTCCCCCAAGCCGACCACCCGCCAAGGCCTGTTCCTGGCAGCCGCGCTCCCCCGAGCTGATCCCCCCTTACATGGCCGCCAGAGCAGCCGTGCCACAGAGCTGTGCTCCCTCCCCCAGAAGGCAGTGGGGCGGGGTTTGAACACTGTGCCTGGCCAGGAGCAGGCAGGCCTAGGGCCAGGGCAGGTGCACGTGGCCTGGGCCCAGGCTCCCTGGGCCGGCCTGGCCTGCCCACACGTGATGGTTCCCAGTGGCCTGGCTGTAGCTGGGGACGGACCTCCACAAGTGGCATGGCCTCGGCCAGAGCCGGCTCCTACCAGCGGTCTCAGGGCTGGGGGCAGCAGCGTTGGCCAGGGCTCGCTCCCATGGGCTTTGCATTGCTGGTGTTCTGGTATGGATCAGGTCGGCTTCGCCTGCACTTCCCCCTCCTCCATGGGGTGGGGTTGGGGATGCCCCCCCGGCCAATTGGCCCTGGGCCTCACTTCCCCAACGGCCCTGAGGGCAGGAGTTTTAAGAGTTCCCTGCCTGAGGCAGCTCCCTGCCCAGCCAGGGCACTTTAAAATGCCATTCCCAGGACTTTGCCCTGGTCTAGTTTTGGCCCTTGTCCCCCCCACCCCACCCGGGGGCTTCCTGGAGCTCCCCCACCACAGAGGCCCCGTGAATCTTCCGCACACACTTAGGCTACCCTCCTTTCAGTATGAGTGTTGCAGCTCCCGGACGCAGTTCAGCTCCTCCCTGGCAGTGTCTGATGATGCAAAGGGTGGGGCGGGCAATGCGCTGCAGCCCACCCTGCCCCAGAAGTGATGGAGATGCCAAGCTCCCAGCCAGCAGAGGGGTTTGGTGCTCAAGAAGCACCGTGGGACAATTTTGACCTGTGGGGTGAAGGGGTTGGAAACCCTTGGATTCCAGGAGTCATCAGGGGCTGCAGGAGGTAATGTCGGGGGCCACATGCAGCCCGTGGGCCACAAGTTTGAGACCCCTGCTCTACTGTTTGAGCTAAAAGACACATCTCTCTCAACCAAGGCTTTTAGCAAGCTTGTCAAACTCTAGCTGCCCCACTCACTACTAGAGGAGAAAAGAGCACCTCTCCAAGCAAGCAGAGGTGTGTGTGTGTACAAAATATTGCAGGTTAGCTGATCAGCTAAATCAAATACTCTGCTAAATTAACATAGCTCCCCTGACATCAGCGGAGCTAGGTCAACTTATGGTGATTAGGATCTGACTCTGTATTTCTGTCATGTTGGAAGATTTTAAAATTGCAGAACTTATACAGGCAAAATAGGTCGTGGAACATCAATTATATAATTTTTTTTTGCCACACTGGAGAACAAATAAACAAGATAAAATTTTAATATAAAGCCAATATGGATCAGCTATATTGTAAATCTTTTACTTTGAAAATGTCAAGTGATAGATCCAACATACATTTTGAAAGCAGGTAACTTCAGAGGGGTTCCAATTCCTGCCAAAAGGTAGACTATTAAACAGCAAAATATAACCAGTGTGAATGCTTGTGAATTCCAAAATGTGGTTTGGCTGACTGGAGAAACTAGTGACTTGTACCCTATTGTCTAGGCCAGCAATTTTTCTTGAATAGTTAGCTATGGAGAATGAAATAACTGATTGATCAGTGAAGTACTTATGTGAACAACAAACTGTTTTTACTGACACAGCATTTGTGCAGGGAAAATCTTTGTCCTCCAGTAAATTATTCAAAAACTAATGGTAATCAGTTTAGGTTCCAAAACATGTACTATGGAATATGAACCTGTTCTTCTTAGCTGTTTTAGCACATGTATGCTCCAGCCTCTTAGGTTTGCATTCTTTTCAAAAGTGCTCTGAAATGTATGTGCAAGACCAAAGCTGTAGTGAAACTACCTGACTATGCCAAATTAACTACAGCAAATGATAAATCCTTCACAATCATGGTTAAACTTGTCAAACAAATCTTGAACTCTGACATATATAGAAGGATATGGGGTTTTTTTCTTTGGAAAAACAGTGACTCTAGAGATATATTTGTGAATATTCAAAGAAAAATGCCAAAAATCTATCAGCCCTGACATACTTGCTCAACTTTAAGCATATGAGTAGTCCCATGGAACTCAGTGTTCAAGAGTATTTCTTGAATAATTTATAAGAAGACGTAGATTTTCTCTGAAGAAGCCATGACTACTGTGGGACAATAATATGCTTAATAAATGTCTTAGTATTGGTGATTAAATGAACCACACTGTATTTATATTTTTAATTATTTATAAAAACATTTTATTAAATATTTTTCAATGGTCTTTACAATAGTTTTTTTTCCTTAGGAAAATCAAACATTTCTACAATTGTGTAACTGGTAAGTACATATGTATCTGCTTTATACTTTCAATTTTTTCCAGGTTCAACCATCTTGGAAATGACTGCAAGTCTTTAGTATTTGAAAACAGAAACAATTAGAGTTATATTAGCATTCAAGGGGAATAAGCTGTTTACTCCTGAGGCATATTTTATTTTATACCATGGGACAGCCCTTACACCTTTATAATGTGTTATGTAAATTGAACAGTATGTCTAAAATTCTCAGTTATACTTCACCAATATTTCCTCTTTTCTCTTTGATTTTGGTTTTGACATACTCAGAGGACGTTAATTACCTGTTAAAGAATGGTGTAACCCAATTCCATCATATTACTAAGATGAGAAATGTCATATTTTATGAGCAAAATTCAAAACAGTATAAAACTTATGATTTGCTATGTTAATATTTCAGATAAATCCTGCAAACTGTTAGACTCCTGTTTAACTTTATGCACTATTAGTAAGCCCATGGAAATCCATAGAGCTATTCACAGTAAATGAAGTTACATGTGTGTGTGAGTTCTTCCAGGTCAGTGCTCAAAACAATACTTTCTATATAATTCAATATACTTGCTGAGATGAGTAAGTGAGCTAAAGCTAAGTATTATAAAATCTAAAAATATGAAAGAAGCAATATAAAATGTATTTAATACCTTTATTACCCATTGAAGGCAGTTCTGTTTTCAAAAAAGCATGCTTAGAGTCAAGTACTACTCAATGGGTATGTCTACACTGGAGCCTTAGGTCAACTTAACCTTCCTTAAGTCAACTGAAGGAAAGTTCTGTCCACACTGGGAATTTATTAAGTCAACTTAAGCACTTCTTTAAGTTGACTTAGCCCTAGTTTACATTTACCAGAGTTTTCAGCAGCAGTTGACAGCAGATACGGAAGGCAGATAAAACACCTTGCATCTCTACCAATGACTTTCTAAGCTCCTGAGACACACTAGGGAAAGCTGACTGCAAATGCCCTGTGGTTGGCTTTCAGCAACTTCAGTTACAGGATTGCAGTTGCTGAAGCAATTTCTGGAGCAATTCAGTGAGTTCATACTCACTGCTGAATCGCGCCTGGAGGATCGCGTCAATGGTGGCAATTCTGCCACTGTCAGTATAGACATACCCTGAATAATACCAACTCTTAAGATTGACTTAAAACTTATATCAACCTTATTAAGTTGGGTTAAGCCAGTGTAGATGGGGCATAGCCCTTAAGTCAACCTTATTAAGGTGATTTAATGGCTATGCCCCATCTACACTGGCTTAAGTCAACTTAAAAAGGTCAGCTTAAGCTTTAAGTCAACCTAGTAACTGCCAGCATGGACATGGGCAGTCTACAGGAGTTTGGATTGTGGACACTCTAAGTCGACTTAACAAGGTCAACTTTAAGTCGACTTAAAGTCAACCTTGTTAAGTAGACTTAACAGAGCCTCCAGTGTAGACATACCCAATGTGATTAAGATGTATCATGATGTGGCCCTAAATGTGCAGAGGCTTCATGGGAAAATATATCAGAAGTGAACTAAAATAAAGTAAAAAATTCTCACCTGTTTACAAAAAATGATGCATATTAACTAAATCACTGCATGACCTTATTTATTTAATCCTGTCCAGCCTGTTCTTGTTCCCTCCCTTGTTTGTTCTCACACTCATTTTTTATGCCATGTCTAAACTCTAAATTCTCCTGGCTATGCCTGATTGGTCTGTGAGGTGCCTATGTCACTTTCAGGCATGTTGCAAATAAGACAAGTCAAAATTCCATTGCAAACTTGTGCTTATTAATAATAAAAATTATGATTAGACAGTTAGGACAACAGAGAGACAGATTGTGCTGCTCTTACTCATACTGCTGAACATTTGCTCTTGTGAATAGTGCTGTGGAAATCAGACACTCAGCAGGACTTCTCTTATGAGTAACTGAGAGAGAGAGCTACACAATCTGGTCCACACCAACTACATATTCTGTGCATTTATTTAAATGGTTTTGATTCTGAGGTCTCTCAAGGGTAAGTTACACATTACACAGACAGCTCACTTCACCCTATTCCTGAAATGGATTCAGTTCCAGAATAGTCTGCAGCAGCAGACTGTACAACAGCTTGTATGAGGAGATGTATACAGGGCCTAATTAATCCTAATGTTTTTCAAAGTTTAATCATCCAGGTCATTTGCATCCAAATATTTGAATGTATGCGTTATAATTCCAAGGGAGCTGTGAATGGGAGCCAAATAGTAAAGTGAACGTTCCACTCCTTGCAAGCTGCGTAATCTTTCTCCTTCAGTGAGTAGCACTGATAAGCTTCTTTAAGCCAGTCCTTCATAGCTGGAGTGTTTGTCTCCAGCCACTTTCTAATAATATAGCTCTGCACTTTGTGCTTAAGCTGCATCCCTTGAGTAGCAGGAAATTATACCTTCTCTCCATGATCATATATGGTAGGCAGCCCATGGAGACATCAGACTATTTCTGAATGGCCTCTATTCAAAGAACAGTAATGGTAAAATACAAGGTGAGATCTTAATCAGACACACTGCAAATTATCAGCCTTGTAGGAGACTACATATAGATCTGGGTGATGCATACCTGTGACGAACAGCTTAGCATATCTTGCCTATGCCTCATAGTATTTTTTAAATAATTGTCAATCTACCACACTTTTCTCAAAGAAAATGTGGCTTGGATCCAGATATTTATCTGCTTCTGTATGTATGTCTTTGTGATGATTTCTCATCCAAAATTATAATTAAACTTAATTTTTCAGTTATCACTTCTATATTAGTGGCTCCCTTACCTATAAATATCTCATCACTTTAACTCCTACTTCAGCTGTCTCATATACATCAACATCTGGCTCCATCTGCTCATCTGAACATCACTGATATCTAATTGGTAAAAGAAATGCATCCAGTTAAGTCTCTGTCTCAACTCTGATCTCCCCTCAGTTCCAAAATCATGGAGCCATCACCTCTTATCTCATCTTTGCACTGCACGCTGTTCATATATTCAAATCAGGAGATAGCTCTCTTCAGCACACATGCTGTCTGACTTATTCATAGATTTGTCATTTATTGCCTTGAGCACTGCAACACCGTCTCCGGTGGTGTCCTTTGAGCCAGTCATGTGCAAACACCAGTCTGCTCAGAACATAGACATGTCTTCCCCATCCTTTCTTGAACCTCCACTGACTCCCTGTCTATTTCTATCTCTATCATGAATTCACTCCCTTTATATTCAAGAATCAGAGTACTTTTACACTGCAATTTAAGCCTGGGCTCAGCCTCAGGCTCAAGGCTAATCATCCCACCCCCCAACACAGGGATTAAAGTATAATTTGGCAGGAACAGGAGCCCTCCTAAATTGGTGGGCCCTCCTCACACTGGCCCGGGCCCCCCTCATGCCAGTGCTGGCCCCTCCTCGTGCTGGTGTGGGCCCCCTCATACATCCCAGCTCCTGACCCCCACCCCTGCTCCTGCCTCCCCACACCTACCCCCTTATGCGGCTGCTATGGGGAGGGGCCCTGGCCTGGGCTGACGCTTCAGCCTAGAGCCTGGTCTCACTGAGAATGCTCAGAGCATTCTCAGAATTCTGAGCATGCTCAGTGCAACCAGACTTGGTGGCAGAGATCTTAGAACTCCCTGCCCTGCCAGAATGCTGTTCCGGGGCTTGCTATTTTTAGGGGTTCAGCGTTCTGGTCCCTAAAAATAGAAAATGGAGCCAGAATGCTGCATTCCAGGGCCTACTATTTTTAAATGGTGGGCCCCAGAATAGCGTTCCTCTGTGTTCCAGCTTAATTTAACTCCTGCCCACACACCATTTACATACAAATCTATTTGATTCACACTTGGACCCAAAGTTCTAGAACCTGCAGGGATGGAGGGTTCAAGCCCAAGTCAAACAGGGACCCAAGGTTCAAGCCCTCTTGCTTTGCAGAATAAGATGCAGCTCCCACTCCCAGCTTGGGTCCTGGATGTCCACCAAATGCATCCTAAAATGCTGTGGGGTGAATGCCTTTGTCCTCTAGCCCAAGAGTTGACAATTAATGTCAGGGAAACAGAAGCGAACCTCCTCACAGTAGTGCAGCAGCTTGGCAAGTCAGCATTTAACTTCCATTGTTTTCTGAGCACCAACCTGCAAACACCTTCAGAAAACCATCTGTTGGCATCATGGAGACTGACCAGAAGATGGCCTTTGTCAGATGTGCAGCTTCATTGTCACAGGAGCACAGAGCCTTTAGTTAATCTCTAGCACAAGACCAGCAAGACTGTGGCCTTAGTAAGAGCACCAGGAATGACCATGAGATGCCAACAAATAGCCTAAATTTCTAACATTGCCAGATCTTTGCTATGTCCACACATACATCATCATTTCGAAATAATCCATTTTGAAATGAGTTATTTCAAAATAAGTTAATTCGAAATAACCATTTAACTGAAAGGGACTAGATAAGTTAATTCGAAATAACCATTAACTAAATAAGTTAATTCGAAATAACCATTTTGAAATGAGTTATTTCAAAATAAGTTAATTCGAATTAACAAACTGTTAATTCGAATTAAGGGAAAGCCTGCTTTCAAAATAGCCCTTGTTTTGAAATGGTTATTTCGAAACACAATGGTGTTGTTTCAAAACAACATGTCCGAATGCTGTTGTTTTGAAAAAAACCATTTCGAAACAATGTCTATTTCCATTAGATGCAAGGTTTAACAGTTTCAAGATAACGGCCATTATTTCAAAACAACAGGCCCCGTTGTTTCGAAATAACGCTGCATCATGTGGACATGCTGCTTCTTATTTCGAAACAACCTCTGTTGTTTCAAAATAAGAAGCCTGTCTGGACATACCTTTAGTGTAGTGAGTGGATTAAGTGGATCAAGATGAAATGTTTGAAAACCAGGAAGCAGAACTGCACCTTGGGCAACTTGCCAACGTGCTGTTCTTTGCATGAGGAGTTTGACCAGGTGCAGAGTGCTGTGCTGAGCATAGAACCAATAGAGATGCACCATAACTTGGTCAGCCAGGACAGCCACTGACTGGCCACAAAATCCAGCAGGGGGATTGTTGAAAACCAGGAGGAGGTGCCAAGTGATGCCCAATAAGTGAATCTGTTGCTGAAATCAGTCCCAGAAGAAGCTTTGCTACAGAAGCAGCAGCAGCACATCCTGGGGGTCTACTTAGTAAAGCTTTTTGATGCCTCCTGAGGAACAGCCAATGCCAGAACCAACAGCAGATACTGATGGGACAGAAGCCATCCTGGAGCCTACTAAGTTTTGGCTCCATTGCAGTGTTTATTGATTAGGGAAAGAGAAAATTTTCTGGGTTATGAACCCATGCAAAAATTAGGAGAAGCCCCAACAAGCAGTATGTATCCACTAACAGCTGACTGTATTCCAGAGTCTTGGCATCCCTCTCTTCCTTTTCCCCAACCCCGGCAAATGAAGTTCAAATTGGGACCAAGAAATGTCAACTGTAACAATGCTTTGAATGTGAATTTTTACCAGAATGGAGAAGATTTTTGCTAGGGCCATTCCTGATTCTTAAAATAATATCTTTACATTGCCATGCCTCTAAGTACATCATTGTGTAACCATTGAAACAGTGAACTATGCAGAGAAAGGGAGAGAATGTGCTCCATTTTTAAATCTAGTCCCTTTCAGTTAAATGTACTCAATGCTGTCCATTGGTGACAAAATCATTTTTCCCAAATATGACTGAGGTTTGAAATTTTGTTAGAGGAAGGCAAGTACAAAGAAATGGAGTTCTGCATGTTTGCTTGCAGTCATAATATGCTAACAAAGGAAATACAAACAGATTGATACAAGGTTATTGTTTTTTACCTGCAGATCTCTAGCAACCTGATCCACACTCATAGCTTGTTCACTGGACTGTCTTCCAAAAGCATGGGAATTCTCAGGTTACAACAGATTGTCAATTTCCAAAGGGATCCAAAGTGGGATTTTCTCCCACGAAAACTCATGCAAAAAATAAATCTGTTAGTCTTAAAGTGCCACACAACTCCTTGGGTTTTTTTACAACAGATTGGCCTGTAAATTTTGTGCATACAGTCAATTGCACATTTTGAAAATATGCAGATTTCCATGTGGCCACCAACAAAATGTATTTAGAAGCAGCTGATGTGCAACTCAGAATGCTACCTGTGGCTGTGGAGCCACATTTGGCTCTCTGGCTGTCCCTTTGTGGCTCTGACCCTCCCCACCACCAGCAGGAAACCCTGCAAGCAGTCTTCTCTTCATTCCAGGTTCCTTGTCACCAGGGAACCCTGCAGGTGGCCATGCCAGACTCTGGCCTTCCTCCCCCACCCCCCATCCCCTGTCTCCAAGGAGGGTCCCACTCCCCAGCCAGGGGACCCTGAAGCAGGCACCCTGGCCCAGCTCCCCCAACCAGGAGGGTACACCCATCACAGCTCTCAGAACACTTGATTACTGAAGGAACTTTTTAAAATGGCTCTTCTCATCTTTCAGTCTGCTGACCCCTGCACTAGATGCTTATATGATTTTATTTGCCAAAGCATGTCTTATAAAATCTGTTTTCCTGAACACTTCACAGAGTTAAACAACACTGTTGCAATTACAGAATTCAAAATATGAACAGTGTCTATGGGGAAAAATGTTAAGAGGTATAAGGCAGTAGGAGGCATATATGTTTCTAGAGGAGATTTGAAAAGAGATGATAAAAAAGCCAATTATTTTTAATGGGTTACTTTCTTGCTTTCTATCTTTATTTAAATTACTTGGAAACATTTTTCATTTTTAAATGAAAAAGGTAGATCCTAAACACTTTCTGTTTTCAAAAAACAGATTATTTATTTTTTTTAAAACAGAAAGGCAAACATTTTTTGTTTTCATTTCATTAACTTGGATCATTTTGGTCAAAATATTAAAGATTTTCAACAGAGAATTCCCATCCAGTGATAGCAGTAAACAAATAGGCTCGTCCCTTAATGGCTGTTTTTGATGCATTTGGAATGACTATGGACTCAAATATGACCCAGTCTTTGATTCAGTGATGGAAGGAACATAAAACACCTCTTCAAAGAGATGGCTCCACCAGACCCAGCTGGAGGCACATTGGTAATATAGGGTGGGATAGCTTTATTGCTGTCTCCTAAGCTATATCTCTTTTATATGTAAAAAGAGGTCTTGAGTATCCATGTCTATTAGTATGACACCTGCAGATGTTCATGCCCATTCACAGTGTACAGACCCATTCACAAGTACTAATTTCACTTTGAAAATAGGAGGGAAAATTAGAGGGTAATTTATTAGCTTCATTGTCAACTTCTAGTAGGGAAAGTAAGTCTTACAAATTCCCAGACACAGCATTTCTGTTCCCAAGAACAGAGGGCCTGTTGTTCTGAAGAATGGGAGAAAATCAAATGCAAAATGCCCTTGGGTTTTTTCCTGGATACTAATAGTTATCAGTATGTCTCTATGCAAGGAATACAATACTGTCACCTGCTGCTTTACAATGTCAGTTTTGTAAAAGCTAAGGTCTTTTGGTCTGCAGAGCTTAGCTAAAAATATCTTCTGTATCTTTGCTGCTTATGACTAAGAGAAATATTTAAGTAAGAACACGTGTATTATTAATATTTTTTGCTGTTGAAAAAAAGACAGGGAAAAGTGTCCTCAGAAATTATTTACCTACTCTAGTTATTAATGATAGGTTTATATTCCACTTCCTGTGAAGCCTATTATCCAACACAGAGGCTCCCATTCAAAAAATCATCCATATTCAAAAAAACACATTAAGTACCTACTTAATATGCAGCAGTATTAATGTGGTGTAAGCATATGATAAAAGTTAAGCACAGTAATACTTTTCCAAAAAGACATAAACCAAAATTCATGCTTAAAATGCCTTGTTGAATTGGAGCCAGAAAGATGGTGCTCATTCTTTTTTGTCTATGGATTGACTGTTCTATAACATTTCCAGGAGTGTTATTTACTTCAGGAATTCCAGTGCTTCAAATTCCTTCAGTATTCCAATCTCCAATGTAGCATTCAGCAAGGTAATTCTAAATCCAAACTAAACTAAAGAAGAGGATCTGATTTGCATAATACTGAATCATAGAATCATAGACACGGAAAGGGACCATGAGAGATCATTGAGTCCAGTCCCTTGCATTCATGGCAGGACCAAGTACCCTCTTAAACCATCCCTGACATGTGCTTGTCTAACCCGCTCTTAAAAACTGCCAGTGATGGAGATTCTGCAACCTTCCTGGGCAACTTATTCCACTGGTTAATCACCCTGACCATTAGGACTTTTTTCTTAATGTCCAACCTAAACCAGCCAACTGTAATTTAAGCCCATTGCTTCTTGTTTTATCATCAGGAGTTAAGAAAAACAATTTCTCTCTCTCCTACTCATGACAACCTCTTAGGTATTTGAAAACTGTTATGTTCTTTCTGAGTTTCCTTTTTTCCAGATTAAACAAATCCACCTCTTTCAATCTTCCCTCATAAGTCAAATGTTCCAGACCTCTTATCATTCATGTTGCTTTTCTCTGGACTTTCTCTAATTTGTCCACATCTTTCATGAAATAAGGTACCCAGAACTGTACACAATAATCCAGTTGAGGTCTAATCAGGGCTAAGTAGAGCAAAAGAATTACCTCTCATGCCTTACTTATAATGCTCCTGTTAATACATCCCAGAATGGTGTTTGGTTTTTTTTGCAATAGTGTTACACTGTTGACTCATATTTAGCTCCTGGTCCACTATGACACCTAGACTGTTTTCCGCAGTACTTCCTCCTAGGCAGTCATTGCCCATTTTGTATGTGTGTAATGGAGTGTTTGTTCCTAAGCGAGTACTTTTGTCTTTATTGAATTTCATTCTGTTAAGCCTTAAGTCAATCTTAAGAGGTAGTGTTATTAAGTCAACTTAAGGAAGTATTTAAGTTGACTTAATAAAAGCCCGGTGTGGCTGCAGGAATCTGTAGGTCAACTTAACCTTCCTTAAGTCAATGTAAGGCTCCAGTGTAGACATACCTTGGGAGTGGTTATCCAACCAATTTTTCACCCATTGTATAGTAACTCCATCTAGTCTGTACTTCCCAAGTTTGTTAATGAGAAGGCAATGCGAGATCTTAATAAAAGCCTTACTAAAATCTAGATATACCATGTCTACTGCTTCCCCTTTTTCCACAAGGCTTGTTGCCCCATCATAGAACACTATCGGGTTGGTTTGACATAATTTGTTCTTGACAAATCCATGCTGACTATCACTTAACACCTTATTCTCTTTCAGATGCTTTCTAATCACTTTATATTGTTGTAGCTTTAAGTCATTGTACATATTTGGGAAATTAAAATACCATCCAAATGAATGTTCAAATGTTTAGCACCCTACAGCACTCATGGCTAGAGCTAAGTAGAGGCTGAAAATGCCAATGAGAAGTAATTCTTCCATTCTACTCCACGCTGATTAGGCAGAGTACTGCGTCCACTTCTTGGCTCCTCATTTCGGGAATGATGTGGACAAACTGGAGAAAGTCCAGAGAAGAGCAAGAAGAATGATGAAAGGTCTGGAACACTTCACTTATGAGGGAAGGTTGAGAAAACTGGCTTTGTTTAGGCTGAAAAAGAAGAGACTGAGAGGGGGCATGACAACAGTTGTTGAGTACCTAAAAGGTTGTTACAAAGAGGAGGGAGAAAATTTATTCTCCTTAAACACTCACAATAGGACAAGAAGTAATGGGCTTAAATTACAGCAAGGGAGGTTTAGGCTGGATATTAAGAAAAAATTCCTAACTGTCAGGGTGATTAACCACAGGAGTAAACTGCCTGAGAATGTTGTAGAATCTCCATCTTGGAAACTTTTAAGAGCAGGTGAGACAAGCACTTTTCAGGGATGGTTTAAAATAGTATTTGGTCCTATCATGAATGCAGGGGAATGGACTTGATGATGTTTCATGGTTCTTTCCAGTTCTATGATTTTGCAAAGTAATATTTGAGATATCAAAATCTAGCTTCATTCCAAATCAGAACGGCAACAAACAATTTGAAAATTCCACAAAATGTAAAATTCTGGAAATAAACAAACAGCAAACCTGATTCGGGGTCAATCATAACATTTTGTTTAAACAAAATCTAAATTTGTTGTGATTTTGATCTTTTTAAAATGTTGTATTATGTTATAACTAGGGCTGGCCAGAAGATAAGAAGTCATTTTCACCTGAAATGTTGAGGTTTCAACATTTGTTTTCATTTCATATTGGAATGAACTCATGAATTTTCAAATTTTGTTTGAGAAAAGACAAGAAAGAGATCCATCCCTGAGCCCCAATAGTCAATTGCCCAAGAGTAAGGTAGTCACATGGGGTTTTGGAGACCCAAATTCAAATCCCTGCTCTGCCTAACCTCCAGTATATTGGCTATTCTAGAACAGGAACATATATGCAAATAACTCCATGTTCTGGTAAAACAGGGTTCCATTAAAATGTCTCAATTCTAAACACACACTGAAATGTGAGAAAATAAAATGTAGATAATAAATGCATTAGATTAGACAGAACCAAACAATGCCTGGAGCAGGTTTTTTGGTTTTGTTTTTTTCAGTTGAACCAGTAAAATCAAACCCATTTTTTTAAAGTCTTACACAGTAGGAGCAATTTTAAAGTGCTTTTAGCAACTGCACTAATATGCAGTGAGTGACCCTGTACTCTGAAGCCATTATTCAAGTGTCAGTAGACAGTAATATTTGCATGAGCGGAACACTGGAATGGCAATTTTTCAAGTGTTGTTCTCACCGGGTGAGGGCAGTCATAGTCCTTAATGCAAAGGATGCAGCTGTCACCTTGGGAGAGAACCAGATTGGCTGCCCACACATAAAGCAGGAGATTCTGCTTGGACTGAGCTTTGTATGTAGCAAAAGAAAGGAAGTCAGAAATGAAGAAAGAGGAAGAGAATACTGCACAAGCATGATTCATCTGTTTTTTTGGTCTCATATTTCATGCCTTATTTGAACATCAATTGCTATCATTTCAGGGGTGGGGAAGAGCAGGGGTACTGGGATAAATAATGTACATATTTATGTGCAAAACAAATAGACATGGAAATGCAGCTGTAATTCAACTGCATCAGGATGAAAACTAACATCTGCATATCAATAGACTCAGATTTGAGGCTGTTCTCAGTGGTGTCACGTCAGGAAATCTCAGAGGAGAAATTTATACCTCTTCTTCCTGTTCTATTGGAGGAGTCTTGCCTGCCTCCCTGCCATTTCAGTTGAGGTGGTCAAACTCAGCAAAACTGGTGCAGAAAGATGTAAAGTGAATTCTGCTATGCCAGACAAGATGACTTAGTTATGATGATGAGGGAGAGAAAATTCACCTTTCCCTCAACTTTAGAGAGATGACAGATTTAACTTTTACAGTGGTTCCATAGAAGTCCTAGGGAACCTGCATCTGCTGATTTCAGTTTTCCCCTTCTCTGTTAAATTAGCCATTTTTCAGGCTGCACTGGACCATGGTGGCTTCTCCCACATAACCAAAGTTCATGTTACTTTCCTTTCCGTCCTGCACAGAATGCTACTGGTGCATTCTTCCACTGTTTCCGCCAGAATGATCTTGGGATAAATTTATGTGCAATAATGGTATTCTGAGGGAATGCTCATCCCTTATATTTATGGAGTGTGTAGAGTGAAGTGTTCTCTTAGAAACTTAAAGTAGAAAGCACATTAGGAGGGCAATACCAAGCTGATGAAAGACTGTAAACATGTGACACATTCTTTAAGTCCTAGGAAAAGCCCAGGCATAATGCTGAGAGTATTAGCTCAAAGGAGCTAGGAAACAGGCAGGGCCAAAGGATAAAGAGACAGAATATTATTAAAGCGAAGAAATCAGAGGTGGAGACACTACACTGGCATGGTAAAACCAACAAGGCATCTCTTAATAACACAGTGATCCTAATGTACCATATATATTTATGCACAATAATTCAGTAATATTTGCTGCCAAGTATTGCCCCAGCTTCCTTAGTCACTGAATTGCCACACGGGGCCTTTCCAGTTGTTATTCTAATCTGGGCTTCTCTGTGAAACTGCGGCCAGGTTCAGATGCTTCAGAGAAAGGTTTAAGGAGCCCTGGGATAGCAAAGTTTGGAATAACCTACTCATAAGGGAAGTTTCTCTCTAAATACATAGAATTGATGGTTGTTTCAAGTCCTTAGGAAAAAGTAGATTCATATCCTGTCTTACAAAACTATGGATGTTTTACTATTTTACTTAATGAGTGGGGAGGGGGGGAGGGATCTAATGCAGGAAGATTTCTTCTGCAATCTCGTATAATCATGAATTTCATAAGTTAATTACACACTGCTTAAAGTAGTATCTCCTTTTAGCACTTTTGAATATTATGCCATTCAGTTTCATGGCCTATCCTATTGCTCTCACATTATGCAAAAGGTAAATATAGGATGGACTCTTTACCATTCTTTATTACGTATAGCTCTGAAGTGACAACTCCTGCTTGTTTTATGAAATAAATTGTCCTAAAAATTAGTCTGGAACAAAATTTCAAGGACATTCCTCAGTCATTTCATAGATTTCAATGCTAGAAGTGCCCAAGTTAATCATCTTGTCAGACTCCCCTAGACTGAAGAGTCCATTATTAAACATTTGCTCCCCAGGTAGATAATTTTCAATTCCCTCTTCAACTTTCTCTTTTTTAAGGT
This sequence comes from Podocnemis expansa, assembly GCA_007922195.1. Taxonomy (NCBI): domain Eukaryota; kingdom Metazoa; phylum Chordata; order Testudines; family Podocnemididae; genus Podocnemis; species Podocnemis expansa. The sequence continues at coordinate 19,949,652 of ML681997.1, forward strand.
GACTAGATTGAGGTCTTTGGGTCTTTCACTATAAATTATGTTTTATTGTCCTTTAATCATTCTCACGGTTCTTCTGTCAACCCTCTTCAATTCATCAACACTTTACTGAAACTGCACGCACCAGGACTGAATACAATATTCCAGTAGGAGGTCACATCAACTACAGAGATAAAATAACCTCTATTCCTACTCAGTGCTCTTCTTTTTTGCATCAGCTTTTTTGGCCACAACTCCACACTGGGTATACCTACACTATGGACTTAAGGAGGCTTAAGTCAACTTAAGCAAAGCCCTGGCCACATTTGATGTTCATTAAATCAACTTAAGGGCTTCCTTAAGTCAACTTAATAACTCTCACTCTTTCAGTTGACTTAGGCATTAAGTCGACTTTATTAAGTCGGCTTAATACAATGTGGCCATCTAGGTTGACTTACAAAGCCCTGTGTAATAACTTGTGTCTGCTTAAGTCGACTTAGTAAATTCAAGTTAAGCAGACACATTTTTCATTAGGACACTTTCTTAAGTCGACTTAACAGAAGGGTGGACTTATTAAGTCAACTTAAAGTCAATTTAGCTTTTGTAGTGTAGACATAGCCACTGAGAGCTCCTGTATAGCTGATTATCTACCACAACCTCCAAATCTGTTTCATAGTCACTGCTTCCCAGAATAGAGCCCTCTGTTCTGTTAGGATGGCCTAAATTCATTTGTTGTAGATAAATATTTACATTTAGCTATATTATTTTCCCCCAACATAGAAGAGAATTTCTATGGAAAAAAACTTACCAAAGTGGTTTTTCCCCTAAAATTCCTGTTATTTTTAATATTTGATTACACTTTGTTTCAAAAGTTACATTAAATTTAGTTGCTGCAACTCTAATATCCCTGAAAGCCAAAATCTCCATGTCACATAAAAGGTGGCACTATTGCTAGTAAGCCTCAAGAGAACTTATTATATCTTCATGCGCCTTCCACCATATAATTAATGCTCATTTACACCCAAAACTTTTTATCTGAAGTCAATATTCTTTCCCGTTGCTAACATACATCACAGCATGATTAGATCATGAAAAGAGTGTGACCCCTTCAATAACACTCAATATAATCACTTAGTTCTCAGTCTAATGTACTGACCTCTATGGAAACCTCTAAATTCCTCAAAATAAGGACACCAAGCAAGTAGCATACCAGTGGCTTTTTAAATGAATAAAAATGGACCATTTAACAAGACATGAAAAAAATATTTAAAAAAGAGACAGAGAGACAGAAAACCCGATTTTTTGATTAGCGAAAGCACTGTGATTCAGTTTGCTTGCACAGCTGTTTGTCAATGTGATAAATGAAAAACCTTACACTCTTCTTTAGTGTGAACGCCTTTATTCCCTACACTTCACACAAAGCACTTGCTACCACAACATCTGCATGTCTTGTTTTTAAAAGATAAATCTCAAAATTCTTGGCTTTCCTCTGGGTATAACTTCAACCGCCCTCCTACACCACTCACGACATAGCCATAAAAAGGGGATAAGCAAACAGTTGTCTATTAGCCTTAAAATTTCCATTTCAAACTCTTTCAGTTGCTTGTATTTCTTTATTTGAACTATTCAGCTAAATCATATGTACTGTAACTCTCTTCTCCTTATTTTTCATTTGACAGGAAGACATAACAGACTTATTATTTCACTCATTCAACATTCAAAGTGCTATAATATGTGGTTATTTTATTAGCCACCAGTGTTTAAATTGCCACTGGTTCTGGATAGATAATTTCTGGGGAAGTCATCATTTTAGAGTTAGATCTGCTTATGGCTTATATAAGGTCTCTTTCCATGTCTTTCATTAGTAAATGGGGGGGTTCTGGTATGACCTTTGAAACAACAATATGTGATATGTTATTTAGCTATTTATAAGTTTCATTTTCTGTGTATCATAGGCTATGTTCACATGGGGAGGGCTTGTTTCGAAACAAGAGGTTTCGAAACAAGCTGTTTCGAAATAACTCTTTATTTCGAAACAACTTATTTCGAGGACAAAAAACTTTCTCCTCGAAATAAGGCATCGAAATAGCAGGTCCACAGTGTGGACCTGCTATTTCGACAGGGGAGGGGATTGCAGGCACCCAAGGGGTAAAGCTTAGCACCCTGGGAGGAAGGTGACATGTTGTTTCGGAACGCTTTGTTCCGAAACAACATGTCCGAACAGGGCTGTTTCAAAACCTCTGGTTTCGAAACAACCCTGTTTCGACAGCCAACGAGGTTTAGGTTGTTTCGGAAGGAACACGGCCATTTCGAAACAAGCTGTTTGCTTGTTTCAAAATGGCCGTGCGTCGTGTGGCCATGCCACTTCTTATTTCGAAACAACCTCTGTTGTTTCGAAATAAGAGTGCTGTGTGAACACAGCCATAGTGTGTCTAACTATGTAACATGTTGTGGTTTTGCTTTCTATGTGCAGCATCTTGAAACTCCTAAGAAGTCTACTGTCCAGAGATACAACCATTTTGTATACAGTCACACTAGAGAGACACACACTGTCGCTATGTCTACACTTGCAAGTTAGTGCGAATTAAGGTGGCTTAATTCGAACTAGCTTACTACCTGTCCATACCAGGCTTTCATTAGTTTGAACTAAGGAATTCCTTAATTTGAACTAATGAAAGCTTAGTTCAAACTAGTAAGACCTGCTGGTTAGTTCGAACTAAACCCTTAGTTCGATCATTAGTTTGAATTCAGGATGATATAGACAAGGATTAACCTTTAGTTCAGACTTAGTACGTTTGAACTAAGGGCAGTTAGTTTGAATTAAAAAAGTGGACCAATTCAAACTAATGTTAGTTTGAATTAGTCCATACTGTTAATTTGAACTAATAAGTTTGAGTTTAGTTTGAACTAAACTCAAGCTTATTAGTTCAAATTCACAAATTCGAACTAACTTTTCCTAGTGTAGACATAGATGCTATGTTTCAAACCAGGAAGACTTTAACAAACTTTCCATGAAATGTTAATGGGCCTTTAACACACTTCTCTCTTGTGCAATGATTTGAACATCTCTTTGAAGTAATTTTAACACATACACTATGACTCCATTGTAGTCATCAGCTTCCATAAAAAAGAGCAGAGAAGATGTGCAAATTAAAAACTTCTCTACTACTATGGATCCCTTGTAGGATTCTATATTTTAACACCATTTTATTTTAGGCTACATTGTGATTTTAGGTCAGTTAACTATAGCACTCCAGGAGGCATTGTGACTCAGAGGCACTCTTGATTCTCAATTACCAGCCTGTGTTCTCCTTGCTTCCAGGATGATTCGTTTGCAGCTGACCTGATGCTGGCTTCCATATAGTGACCTGATAGAAGGTTATGGGAGAAGCATATTTGTGTTTACCTCCATCTATTACATATGGTCTTAAATCTGTTCATTCCCTGTTCATCTTTTCCAGGAGAACTAAGCAGGCATGTTTATACCTGTGTGACTATATCCTGAGGAGAACTCTACTCCCTTGCATAGGCCATCCATCCAACAAGGCTCAATCCAGTCCTTTGTTTATACTGACATCACCTTAGTAACTGACAACAATGAAACAGTTAATGATTCTTTAACAGAGCCACCTCCCCACAAAACTGAGTGGAGCACAAACTCTGTTCTCCATGATTTTGATCTCTGAGTTTCAGGGTATTTTGCACTTTCCTTGCCTGGAGCTAGACCTCGATTAAACAGCTAAAAAGCTCTCAACTCTTTGTTTTTTGAGCTTAAAGCACATTGTATTCTGGATTTGCTGATGGTTTCATCAAGTTGTGAAAGATATTTCATTGCTGCTGTTCCCTTCCTTCTGTGCCTGCCCTCTCTCGGGCCCCATTTGGCAGCTCCAGATAGAGTTTTTTAGAGCAGGCACTGCCTGTACTTTCAGTGTCTAGTGAAATGAAATTGCATTCCTGCCTGGAAGCTCTGGGGACTTCAATAATGTATGTTATAACAGCACCACCAATTGCTTTCTGCCTGAACTATCTAAGCACCCATAAAGTATCCAAATTTCAATTACTCCGCACCTTTCCTCAGGTTTGAAGAGGCTAACCCTAGCTTTCCTTCTCTGACAGAGCTTTCCTGGGGCCTTTTTAGCCGACTGAGACTCCAGGGAATACTGAAGGGAATACACCACCAGAACCCAGAGGGTGCAGGGAAATAAGAGACAAATGAACAGCACCCAAGCAGGAGCTAAGGAAGACATGACCATCTCTACCACGTGCTGAATTACAGTGGTTGCACCCTGGAGCTGCCATTTAAGGTATGTCAGTGCAAAGAAGAGTTAAATCCATTAGATCCCATCCCTACACATATGAGGAAGCTGCTTCTTATTGTTGAGTTAGCCAGGCATGCAGCAAAGTTCATCTCAGCATCTTGTAGGCAAGCAGGAAAAGAAATCCAGGCAACCCTTTGCCTTGTATACCATTTAACCTGCTGTTGCATCCCAGAAACACAGTCAGCTTGGACCAGACATTTCTTGAAGCCCTTGCCCTTCTAATCACAACCACAAACTTCACCACCTAAAGTGATGGCTTGAGCAAAACTTCAGTATTTTCACTATGGCTGGAATAGATGCTGGATTTCCCTCAAGAGGATCTGAAAAGTACATTCTCCTTTGCAAGAACCACATTCAAAAGGCTGATCATAGAATCATAGAAATTGAAAGGCACCATGAGAGGTCATCGAGTCCAGTCCCCTGCACTCATGGCAGGACCAAGTACCGTCTTAAGCCAACCCTAACAGGTGTGTGTTTAACCTGCTCTTAAAAAATTCCAATGATGGAGATTCCACAACCTGCCTAGGCAAAACAAACAAACAAACAAGGAGTCCTGTGGCACTTAGGGTATGTCCACACGTCTCTTTTATTTTGAAATAACCCTGGTTATTTCAAAATAAAAAAGATTAAGTCCACACCATGTTTTCTTATTTCGAAATGACGGGGTCTGTCATTTCAAAATAAACACCGTCATTTCAAAACAGCTTAAACCCCATTCATTTAGAAACGACTGTTATTTTTAAATGGTTATTTTGAAATAAGGCTGTTTGGACATGTTGTTTTGAAACAACACCATTGTTTCGAAACAACAGTTTCAAAACAACATGTCCAAACAGCCTTATTTCGAAATAACCATTTCGAAATAACAGCCGTTTCAACAGCAGGCTTTCCCTTAATTCGAATTAACATTTTCTTAATTCGAATTAACTTATTTCAAAATAACGATGTGTGTGTGGACATAGCCTTAAAGACTAACAAATATATTGATTACATGACCTTACATGGGAGAAAAATCCCCCTTCGACAGACAAAGGGGGATTTGCTCCCACAAAAACTTATGCAATCAATATATTCGTTAGACTTTAGAACTCCTTGTGTTTGTTTGTTTGTTTTACTGAACTACACTAACACAGCTGCCCCTTTGGATCTAGCCTAAGCAACTTATTCCAGTGGTTCATCACCCTGACAGTTAGGAATCATTTCCTAGTCTCCAGCCTAAACCTCCCTTGTTGTAATTTAAGTCCATTGCTTCTTCTCCTATCATCAGAAGTTGAGGAGAACAATTTCTCTCCCTCTTCCTCATGACAACCTCTCAGGTACTTGAAAACTGTTGTCATATCCCCTTTCAATCTCCTCTTTTCCAGCCTAAATAAACCCAGTTTTCTCAACCTTCTCTCATAAGGGAAGTGTTCCATACCCTTCATCATTCTTCTTGCTCTTCTCTGGACTTTCTCCAGTCTGTCCACATCTTTGTTGATGTCTGGGAATGAGCTGGATACAGACCCTGCCTTGCTTCTGATAGCTTTGTTGTCTATCCGTCCATCCACAGCTAAGATGTACATGTTGCCATGTGAGATATTCTACAATTTGCTGTCAGTTCCTATTTCTTCTTCCTTGTGTTGCGCTCTGCTGACCCCACCTCATCTGCAGAGAACAGAACAGTTAACACATAACCAAATCAAAACCTACACACACATCCCGCTGACAGGACACAGTACTGTTTTTGGGAAGATTCCCCTAGAAGGTTGAGAGAGTAAGTTCCTCCATCTTTGAAGAATCTGATGAAGTGGGATTTTTCTCCCATGCGAAAAATCAATCTGTTAGTCTTTAAGTGCCCCAGGACTCCTTGGGTTTTTTTTTTCATGGTTTTTGAAAGCATCAGCTTTTGAGAAATATGTTCGCTATGCATAAATTGTGTTTGTTCCTCTGGTCCAGTTCTCATAATGAGAACTTAACATGCCTGGGGGTGTGAGAGTGCAAAGAGTCTTCTCCCTTTGCTAGGTTGGGGCACAGAACCCACTCCTGCTGAATTCTCTCAGGTTCCCACCCTGTATACAACTAGTAAGGGAGTGGGGCCAGTAGCTTATATGTATTAACTGAATCCTTTGCAGTTTAACCATGAACACACCACATGAGAGAGTGCAGGCTCGCATAAGCAGGAATGATCTCTGTGCTTCTGCCCTTTGCAGTTTGTCTCAGTCAGAACTCTGCTGAGAATCAACAAAAATCTGGGATGCACATCAGTCCCACAGTTTGTCCCTGCATTAAACCATCAGTTCAGGACAGTGTATGTCTTCTCTCTCTCTATTACACCCACACATTTAGGGAGAGGAAAGCAATAAGCAGCACAGACAGAGAAATTGTTCATGCAGATCTTTCTGCCACTGAATAAACTGCTCCAGTTACCTACAGACTCTTTGATACAGTATCATTGTGTTACCATACAATACCCCTTATCAACCTATCTGGTACTGAAATGCAGGGGGCTAATGAAATATTGACAAGCTAATGTTTTATTTAGTGGAATATTAAAGAGCTAATGCTTCATTTAAAGAGTCAGCACATACAAATAGCTAGCTCTGGAATTTTATTACAAATTCCTAGAAGACTGGGAAAATAAATGTTTCATGTTGTGCTGCATATGACAGTTCCAAGGGGTAAAATGTTCATCTGCTCCACAGTCACAACTTTTCATCTTCAGAAAAGAGACTTGAAAAATATTAGAAACTTACTTCCTTGCTTAGAGTTTGCTGCCAACGTTTTAGCCAGCATAATCAATCAATTCCTCCTATATTCTATCTTAAACTGAGCATTATTTGATAATTTATTCAATGCACAGAGAAGGATAGCATTCCCACAGAACTTTTTATCTTAGGTCAAGAAACAGACTGGAATGGAGTACAATTCCTGAACCGTTTCCCTGCTAAAAGGATATTTATATTTACTCAAACTTTCCCAGTGTTTTATAGCCCTTGAATTGCTCTTCAGCAAGTTTTCTGTTAACAGCTGCCTGATGGGTGTCATCTCTAAATGTAGATGGCAGTGTAGTCGTTCTCTTACCTTGCCACATACTGTAGCTCTATAGAACCACTCTTTTCTCTTTCTGTGTGAGCATGATTATTAACCACGCTTAGAGAAACAATGAGAATAACACTGCACTTTCCATTTAAAGGGCAATGTTCTAACTGGCACCTAAATACAGGCTTGATAGACTCCCAAGCAGGTTAAATTACATACTACAAAGGTAGCATGAATGAGTGTCTGTGTTATATCCTAAACCAGTCCTCTACCCATGCTTCTCACACAATCAATTTCTACTGAGGAAAAAAGCATCTTTTTGGGGGGGTTGTGTGTACAGTGTATGGCTCAAGTCCACATTCTTGGAACATGGTCCATAAAGTTGATCTATAGTCCTTAGTGGCAGATGCCAATCAAAGCAATATTTCAAAGGGACCATAATTTAAGAGCCACTAAATTCCTAGCCCCATGTAATTAGCACTGAATTCTAAGCCACATGACGCTCACATGAACAGAGATTTATGTCCTTTCAGAAAATCTTTAAGACTTCATTCAAAAATAAGAATAAACAAACAAAACAACTTCACATATGAACTTCTACATATTTGCCTGCAGTTCTTCAGCATTCTCTACACGGCTTTCTAGAGGGGTAGTGTTGATATACATTATTGATTGTGACATACCTCATGGTATATTGCAGAAATTAGGTAAATACATTATATGCTGTCAAGATCATTCTCAGTAGTGCTATCCCATATTATCCACCTATCTCTCCAAGTGCTACTGTCAAGCACCACAGTAACTTAGATTCCCTTGCATCAAATAAAAAGCCAACTGTGTTAAAGTTAAGGCACAAATATACTCTTGGTATATATGCCATTGTATCAGGGATGATATTGGTCCAGTACAATTAAATCAGTATTTTAAATCAATGGAGCGAAGGTTCTGTCACATACAATGTACAGGCATTTCTTAACTAATCAGCAATTATGAGAAAGGCTAGGCAGAGGCATGAAAATTGTTACACCTAGACATGTTTGTTTTACCATTACTCCAGCCTCACTCCTTCTCCACCACTGTTCTGTTTCACCCACTGGCTGTGTCTCATCATAAATTTATGTTGTAAACTCTCTTGGGAAAGGTCTGTGGAAAAAGTTTTGGTCCAATTGACTTAGATGGGGCCAGGATTTCAGCTTTCAAAACAACAACAAAAAAAAAACCTCCCTAAATTTCCACAGTACAAAGGGAACCTAATCCTTGATTGGAGTCACTAGATGACACTGTATTAAAAAGATTACTAATATTTACTCTTCCATTTTGGCAGTTCCTTATTGCTCTTATTCTGAGTTTAGTGCAATATTTCAGACAGTGCTAAAATCCTATCAGATCTAAACAGAGCACTTTGACGGTGGTGTTGGTTTACACTTGTGGAATGTGCTGTGTGGGTGGAGATACAGACAATGTACCCCACCTCCCCACAGCCTCAGAAATTGATTTGGGGCTTTATTTGGGCCAACAGGGAAAAGAAAACCTTTGATCCTTTTTCAAGGAATATATCCCCTTCTCCATTCCTTGTGGGTATGCAACCCACTCGTGGTCTTCAGGAGGGAAATGCTCTGGGCTGATAGATAAGGCATAAGGATGAAGCAAAATCTCATTGGCTCCCATGCACTTAATTGGAGGAATTATATGACACTCCCCCTGCCCTAGCAGGCTCATTCTATGCAGAAAGGAAAGTTCTCCTACTCCTTCCTTTGCGATTAGAATAGCACTAGATTTTTGGGGGCCTTTCTTGGGGATCCCACTAGTCATCTCTTAGGGACAGGGAATGAATTTTTCTGTGCTGCTGGGGTGTTTTACCTTCCTTTCAGAGGCCCCAGGGCCCAAAGACTAGGTTAGGTTGCAAAATTCAATTTTGTGGCAACCCAGTACAGATAATTGTTCAACAGGGGTCCTGTTTTCCTGATAAACCAGAGCTGGAAAATGATCGAGAGGAGGCATTTCCTAAGGAATGGCATTGGAGCTCCTATTGTCTTGTACAGCAAAGAGACAACTTGCCCAACACACAGATAAAAGGGGCGGAGGCTCTTAATAATCCTTCTGTCTGATTAACAGGATGGATGTCTGTTGACAGCCCTCCAGCAGGCAGAATAGAATACAAGGAAAAGGTGTATTACTGGACAATTCCCAGATGTGTTACTTGCTAAAACTGTTGCCTAAAGAAACCGAATTCTTGTCATTCTTTCTGCATCACACAAGACAAGGTACAGCTGTTAAGTTACTCATTACAGGGCTGATAGAAGCTAATACATGAAAATTCCTCCTTCACCAATGTGTTCCCTTCCCTCCCTCTTCCCTGACCTTTTGCAGTTCTTAGGGGCATATTCTGACATGGAGTTTTGCATAAAGTATCAGCTGGATTAAATGGAAGCTCTGCAGATGGAATCATGGCAGATTTATTTAGCCCAAAGGATTAAGCAAACAGAAAGAGGGTATGTGATACAATAACAAGGAGAAAACATATTCTATGATATACCCTGCTCATCACCATACTATCTCTACATCCAAAGAACACTTATAAATAAGGGAAACAGAGTTAAATACTGTTCTAACCATTGTCAATTCTAAAGTGAGTCAGACATTTCTTTTCTTTTCCACTTTAAATTTAAAAGGTCATGCAAGGTGCTGGACAGATGACCATGGAATCTAAAGAGCAGAGCTGACAACAGCCCTGTCCGTATGAGACTGTTCCACTCTGCGTCACCATGTCCCAGGATACAGCTGGCTTGTTGGCAGCCCTGGAGGTAGCTGCAATGATGCTGTTCTCTGAATCCATCATCCTCCCTCCTGCCCACCCTGATGACACCTTCTCTCAGCGTCGGGCAGCCAGCTCCGATTGCCCTTGGTGCTGAAGCAATTATGACACTCAGGTGAAATTATGAATATTACAATCAAGCATGCATTCAAAATTCTCATTCAGTGAATGTTCCTCCTAGAAAAGGTCAGGATTTCAAACACTGGTGAAAAGCGAACATACAGAAGTTGTCATAAATGCAGTTGAACCAAAATTTATCTTTGAATTAAAATGAATATTCATAGAATTTTTTCCTCCTTATTTTTAAGGAGACACTGCAAAGCCTCTCTTTTTCATGATAACAAGGATAACATTCACAATAACAGCTTCTTCTCCTTTAACAGCTACCCAAAAAATTATTAATCAAAACCCATAGAACATAAAAACCATAATACCTGAAGCAGAAGTTTCACCTCCCAAAGGGAGAAGAGCTGGAGACTCCATGTACCACTACAAACTATTTTTGTAAGGGGCTCACATTTTATGGCCATGGGCAGAAGTAGCTCATTCTTTATTGAATACATCAGATGTTTTTAAGAGTAATTGTATAAAACCTTGTCAGTTTCATACCTATCAGAATATATGTGACTTTTCCAGAAAGCTATTTCTAATTAAGATTTTGCTAATAGTAAAGCAAACATTGCAGTGATTTCAGTGCAAGAACATTCCTTCCCTTACACAGCAGTATGGATGTGCTATCCACCCAGTGAGATAAGTATGCTCAGAAAAAAGAATAAAGTGGTTAAATTGCTGGCAACCATTAGCAGCTGTCCACATCAGCACTCCCTCTATTTGCTATCTGTGTCACAGCGGCAGCATGGTAATGCTTTGGAGGGAAATTTGAAGGAAAATGAGGTCTAAAGGAACTGGGGTCATACATATTTGCTGTGCTTGATATTTGTCCACTGTATGCCTTGATATATCAAGCATTTACTATGAAGAATCAAACATTTGTGAAACCTATCTTTGTTACTCTTCTCTATTTTTAGCTGTTATTATAGACAAGTTTATATACCTCTGGCCATTTGCTCATTTTCCAAGGATGAGTTCTCAACTTAAGCTTTGAGTTCATCATCATGAATAAATCTGCAGAAGAATTTATCCTCCCATTTCTACTTTTTGCTGCAGGCTTCTTTTCTCGTGCAGTATATCTATGTATAGTGCTCTCTTTGCTAAATGGACTGGCACAAACAAGAAACCAAGGAGAGTGTGTGAAAGCATCAGGAAATGGAACCACAAAGCTTACAAGAAATATCTTTCAAGAATTACGGTTAAGGCTAAATGCACTTATTAGTCTAATTCTGCTTTGTAGCATCTCTGATTAAATTATTTGGGCCTGATTCTCCTCTTGCTGACTCTGGTGTAAACCCACAGAAACTCCTCTGAGGTCAGTGAAATTTACAACAACATAAAACTTATTAAAGTGAAAGGAAAATCAGTGCCATGGCCTTCAGGGAGGTGTTCCTGATTTACCTCAATATTACATCAAAACTAGGCCCTCAGAATTAAAGGAAGCAATTTTTCAAATTTAAAATCAACCAATTTTTGTTTTAACATATGAAACATAAAACCAGAAGGCATTTAATCAGATAGAGAGTGTCAAATCATTATCGGATACTCACCAAGTTAGCTATTGAAGAAATGGTCTCTGGAGGAATTGAACAGAAAGCCACAGGGGAAATGCCTGATGGGCATCTTTGCACTAGGAAGTAAACAGCTACCAACCACCTAAGAAGGTAAGCAATCATCATCAGTTACTTCACACTCAGAAAAGTGAACGGAGAATTCAGCAGCGACACAAGGACAACAGAACAGTGTGCTGTCTCCCTGGAGCAAAAATATAAGATATCGCTACAAGATCAGATTGGATTGTAATGTTGTGCACATATCTCTACTGGCAATGCTACATATTCATATTCATATAATCAGGAAGACAAGGTGAATAAGACTTTTTTTCAACAATGTATAAAATCATCCAAAGCACAGGACTTGGTGGTGATGGGGGAATTGAACTATCCAGACATCTGTTGGGGAAATAACACAGCAAGGCACAGATCATCCAACAAGTTCTTGGAATGTACTGGAGACTTTTTTTATGTTAAAAGGTGGAGAAGGCTACTAGGGAGAGGTCATTCTTGACTTGATTTTGACAAACAGACAGGAACTGGTTGAGAATTTGAAAGTGGAAGTTACCTTAGGTGGAAGTGATCATGAAATGGTAGCATTCAGGATCCTAAGGAATGGTAGGAGAGTGAACACCAAAATAAAGACAATGTATTTCAAGAAGGCAAACTTTAGCACACATATGGAGTTGGTAGGAAAGATCCCATGGGAAGCATGTCTAAGAGGAAAAACAACTGAAGACATCTGGCAGTTTTTCAAAGAGACTTTATTAAGAGAACAAGAGCAAACAATTCCACTCCATATGAAGGCTAGGAAATATGGCAAGAGACCACCCTGGCAAAATCAGGAGATTTTCAATCATCTAAAAATGCAGAAAGAGTCCTACAAAAAGTGGAAACTAGGTCAAATCACTGAGGATGACTATAAACAAATTACAAATTACACAATTACATAGGGGAAAAATCAGAACATGCTAGAATACTCAAGGAGTTGACTCAGGAGATGTCTGAGCCATTGGCTATTATTTCTGAAAAATCTTGAAAGACTGGAGAGGTCCCAGAGGACTGGAAAAAAGAAAATATAGTGCCCAACTATGAAAATGGAAATAAGGACCACCCAGGGAATTATAGACTGGTCAGTTTAACCTCTGTACCAGGAAAAATAATGGAGCAAATAATTAAGGAATCCATTAGCAAACATCTAGAACAGAATAATGCATTAAGTAATAGTCGGCATGGATTTATCAAGAACAAATAATGTCAAACCAACTGACTAGCTTTCTATAGTGGGGTAACAAGCCTGGTGGATAGATGGGCAGTGGCAGATGTGGTATAGCTAGACATTAGTAAGGCTTGTGATGTGGTCTCACATCACCTTTTAATTAACAAACTATGGAAGTACAACCTGGATGGATCTACAATAAGATGTATGCAAAACTGGTTTGATAACTGTGCACAGAGAGCAGTTATCAACAGCTCACAGTCATGTTGGAAGGGCATAATAAGCAGGGTACCATAGGGATCGGTTCTGGGACTAGTTCTGTTCAGTATTTTCACCAATGATTTAGATAATGGCATAAAGAGTACACTTATAAAGTTTAACAAGGAGCCTAGTGGCACTTTTAAAGATTAACAAATTTATTTATCACATCAGCTTTTGTGGAAGAAAATTCCACTTCCTCAAACCTGAAGTGGGATTCTCTCCCATGAAAGCTCATGTGATACATAAATTTGTTAGTCTTTAAATGTCACAGGACTCCTTGTTTGCTTTGCTGAACTAGACTAGCATAGCTACCCTTGTGGAAGTTTGCAGAAGATACCAAGCTGAGAGGGGTTGCAAGAGCTTTGGACGATAGGATCAGGATTCAAAATGATTTGGACAAACTGATGAAATGGTCTGAGGTAAACAGAATGAAACTCAATAAAGACAAGTGCAAAGTATTCCACTTAGGAAAAAACAATCCATTGCACACATACCAAATGGACAACGACAAGAGGAAGGATTACTGTGGAAAGGGATCTGTGTGTCATTGTGGACCACAAGATAAATATGAGTTAACAGTGTAACACTGTTACAAAAAAAGCAAATACCTTTCTGGAAGGTATTAACAGGAGTATTGTGAGTAAGGCATGAAAAGTAATTCTTCTGCTCTACTTTGTGCTGATTAGGCCTTACCTGGAATATTGTTTCCAGTTCTGGGTGCCTCATTTCAGGAAAGATATGGACAAATTGGAAAAAGTCCAGAAAAGACCAGCACGAATGATTAGAGGTCAGGAACACTTGACTTATAAGGGGAAGATTGAACAAGATGGGTTTGTTTAGTCTGAAAAAGAGGAGATTGAAAGGGGACATGATAACAGTTTTCATGTACCTAAGAGGTTGTTTTGCGGCAGAGAGAGGAAAATTGTTCTGCTTAGCCACTGATGATAGGACAAGAAGCAATGGACTTAAATTATGGCAAGGGAGGTTTAGGTTGGACCTTATGAAAAAATTCCTAACTATCAGGGTGATTAAACACTGGAATAAGTTGTGTAGGCAGGTTGTAGAATTGCCATCATTGGAAGATTTTAAGAGCAGCTTAGACAAACACTTGTCAGCAATGGTTTAAGGAGGTACCTGGTGCTCCTAAGAGTGCAGGGGACTGGAGTCAATGACCGCTCATGGTTCTTTCCTGTATCTATGGTTCTATGATATTGGAACTAACAACAAAGCTACACAGATTATATACGACATCAAAGATCTTAGGAGGGAGCTGAAGAAGAGGAAAATTCTAAGTGAACTTTTTTGGAAATTCTTATGGTCCTGTGGCCAAGAGAAAGCTAGAAGGCAGAAAATAGTGGAGGTGAACCATTGGCTGTATGACCGGAAGGTTTACACTTCATGGAGCTTTGAGCCACATTCCAGTGTGTGAGGAGTGACACAAATGGGACAGCCTGATTCTCACAGGTAGTGGGGATAATCTTCTCAGTTGAAGTGGCCAGAGGAGACTAAACTAAGAACTAAAGGGGATGCGCTAGTATACTGGGTAACAAGTAAGAGGAATTAGAAATTGTCATTGACGAGAAGAAATACATTATTAGCATTACTGAAACTTAGTGGAAAGATTTGCATTGTTGGAATTACTGAACAGGTAAAGAGGTATGGTGTGGAGAGACTCTTTTTTACAGTTATTGCTTGCTACAGGATCTTAACTCCCTAGGGATTAATGTGCCAACAAACCAACCCCAGGAAGGGTACTGTTGAGCATCTGTTACAGACTAGCAATTCAAATCAGGCAATATGACATGTTACTCCTTACACACCTATGTGCAATGTGTGGGTAGAAGAATGGTGTTATTGGGGACTTTAATTAGAGGACTTCTGCTGAAGGTTCTGCACACCAAGTAGTAGAACATCTTTATAATTTTTAGAAACTCTAGAGGATCATTTTCTAACACAAAAGGTATTGCACCCAATATGAGAATCAAGATGGGATGCCTTTGCCAAACGCTTGTCGCTGTCCTTCAAGCCAGTTTAACTGGATAAATTTAATAGCCCGTTACAGAAGATGTTAGACTACACAATCTAACGCTCCTTTGTGACCTTCACAATCAATGAATCTATGAAAAATTGCTTGCTGTTTTGCCATTGTTCCAAATTACTGAATAATCTAAACCACAGAGGCATATTTTATTCTGACCATTGTCTCTGAGGTCAAAGAGCACTTGAAATATGAGTGTTTTTTCCAACAATCTTGGAAAGATTTCAAAGACTTGGTACATGTTTCCTTCAGGTAGAATGTAGTTTCCAGTGAGAATGCCATGTGAAACAATGAAATAATAGGAAGTGCAAATTTAATTAAACTCCTTTTGACCTTACTGATTATCAGTAATGGTGGGTAATAGAGATTCATACAAACTACTAAAAAAACCTATTTAAACACAGACAAATGAGGCAACAAGTAACACCACTGGTAACAGAGAAATATAATCTATTGGAACAGAACACAAACTTTTTCTGTTTCATATCACCATACTTTAAGAACTTCATTTTCATTTGATCCAAAGCTAGGTAACTCCTAGAGGTGTACCTCACATAATTATCTGCTAGACAGGTACTGTTATTTTTGGCTTGGGGGGTTTTATTAAACTTGATTTATTCCATATTTGAAGCCATTATGTCACAGGTGGCATGTTTGGAAAGTCTAGTGCATAAAAGTTAATATAGTAAAACAACATAAGAAGGGTCAGATCAATGGTGCATCTAGCCCGATATCCTGTCTTCTTACAGTGGCCAGTAGCAGATGCTCCAAAGACAATGAACAAAACAGGATGATTATCAAGCAATCCCTGCTTCTGATAGTTGTAGGTTCAGAGACACCCACCACATAGGTCTGCATCTCATCTTGGCTTGGTCATTGAGACTATGTCTACACTGATGGCCGCAAATTCACTGCCATCAGATGATTTATCTGGTTCAATTGAGCGGAAGTGAAGACATGCTCAATTGATTCAGAAGTCAATTTAATAAAGCCACTTCCAAAAAAAGAGTAGTTCTGCATTGACGGGTACACATTTCCCATCAGCACAGCATAGTGGTGATGGCGCACAGAGGAGAATTTAGGAAGTCAACATAACATACACAAGTTACTTTATGTAGCTTGTGTAACTCCTATCGACTGAAGCTGAATTTGTCGGTAAGCATGGTCCAGGGCCGATGGACCTATCCTCTATGAACTTATCTAATTCTTTTCTGAATCCACTTCTGCTTTTGGCCCTTACAACAAACACAGGCAATGAGTTTTGCACATTGGCAGTGCCCTGTGTAAAGAAGTACTTCCTTTGTTTGCTTATTTTAAGCCAAAATCCTCATTTTCAAAGATAGAAGTAATCAGGGCCAACTGAAGGGCTTTTGGCACACTACATGAACTGACACTTTGGTGCCCCTATCAAGGGGGTGATACTTTCATTTATCAGAGATAATATGTTAATATATTTTTTAAAAAGAGAAAAAAATTAACTTCCATCCAAGTTGGCACCCCTTAAAGCCTGGCACCCTAGACAATTGCCTTGTTTTGTCAGTAATCAGTTTTGCACCCCTAATTTGTGTGTCCAAGAACTATGATTATATGCATGAATCAGACATTTTCAAATACAAAAGGCCAGTTAGACACAACTGTATACACATGTCAAAATATCACTTTAATTTGTGTGTTTATTTTACATCTGTGCCCATGGTTGCAAATATTCCTGTGTTCAAAAAGCCTAATGAAAAAATCATATGTCAGGCACTGAACTCGGGCATCTACCATCTTTCTAACTTCTGTCTTATCTCACTGCTCCCATAGCCCCTTCCACTGCAGTAGTCTGCGAACCTCTATTTATACAGAATATCAGTCTAAAACATGTGAGATGCCTGCTTGAAATAAGAGAGACCTAATGGGTCTGAGCTTGCCACAGAATACTGTAATCATGCTCTCTGCCAACTTTCGCAAACACCAGAAAATTGCCTTCTTGTATGAGATGAGTAAATAGGTTTTGATAAAATAATACTTATCCTAAGCCAGCACCTGAAACATGAGCCAAACTGAATTCAAACCTTTGAATACCTAGAAAAAATGCTACCTTGTGCTTTTAAACTAGAATTTTAACATATCTGCAGTTCTTGGTTTGAGGCTGGTACAGGAAGTAGAAATATTGCAGTGTTGAAAGAAGAGCTGTTCTTACACTTGTTAAAAACCCACCCCAAAATTAGGGAGTATTGAAAAGTTGCATTTTGAGCCCAACAAATTCAGATTAGTTAAGAAACATTTCTGAAAAGCACCTCAACTCAATCTGGATGATTCTGCAAACCAGATCAAATATCCAAATAATTTGGCATTCACCTCTTATTGCCATATGACTCATAATAAAGACTTTCCTCTATGAAATTTCATGCAAAAGGCTCCCAAGGCATTTGTAAAACAGCGCAAAAAGTTTGCAAAATGCCCTCTTTCTGAATCTTTAGCCAAACGATGGACTGTGAACATCATAAAAGTGCAACAGAGCTGTTTAATAATATTCTGCAATTAAAACACTACAAAAGTTTAATACAGAAAGTAAACTATATCCTGAAATTAATGCTTGAAAAAGCATTTCAGGACTAAGCCTCATGTCGGTGCACAGTGATAAAAGTAATTCACAGGTGCAAGACCAGAGATGAATTATATCGAGGCCAGATTTACAAAGTATTAAGGCACCAAAAGATGCAGGTTTGAACCTAATAGCTATGTCTTCACCTAAAATCTTAGTTCGGACTTGGTTAGTACGAACTAAGTAGTTCAAAAATTAGTTTGAACTAAGCGTGTTTTTTTAGTTCAAACTAACTTTTTAGTTAAAACTAATAAAGCACAGCTAGTTCAAACTAAAAGTTAGTTTGAACTAAAAAAAAAGCATGCTTAGTTTGAACTAACCACTAGTTCAAACTTTAGTTCAAACTAGCTTGTCTCCATTGGGCTAGTGTGTACTAAAAATGCAAATTAGTTTGAACTAAGCAGTTAATTCGAACTAACCAGCCAAACTAAGTAGTTGGAACTAAGCTAAACTTTGTAGTTTGAACTAGACAAAACCTAGTATAGACAGGGTTCAAATGCTTAGTCTGAACTAATTTGCTAGTATAGACAGCCATAGGGACTTACAAAAATGCCCAAGTTAGTTGAGCGCCTAATTTGCTTAGATATTTTTGTAAATCCTTTAAGCAGCAACTTGCATCTTTAGGCAGTTAACACCTTTGTAAGTGTGGCCCTTAGTTTTCCAAATGAATTTAAATATGCACAGGCTGGGATTAAAGTTTTCAGAAACTACATATTTTGTATGCCTCCACTGCAGAGTTAACTTGGGTGATCAGTACCTATATCTGAGTAATGAGAGTGCAATCAGGCCAGGAATTAGTTTGGCCCTGTTTCTCTAACCACTTCATCAATAGTTCGGGCTTTACATAAGTAGTTTCTGTTATCATTTTACCTCAGGTCTATTTCAACTCTTTAAAACATCACTTTTTTCTCTTTATTATAGATCAAGATAGCTTTCCAGTCACCATTGTGCTCTTTAACTTTAATGTACAAGTCACAACCTGGAAGCATCAGTGAGTGCTGGCCTTTAAGAGTTCCAACAACCACTGCTGTCAAACATGTAGAATTCTGTCTGCTTTTCTGCTCTTCTGTCTTTGTCATCAACTCAATCCACTGACCTTCTCTACACAGTAAAAGTCTGCCTACAGATGGAAGACATTGTATAACTACACAGCATCAAATATTATTAGATGTAGCCATGGTCTGTTGAAAGACAAGTTATTTCTTTCTCAAGCACAGGAAATCTTTTAGATCCAGCTACAGATAAACACACTTCTAGAGATTATATTGACTAGTAGTCTAAGTCAGACAAGTTTTAGAAATATATTTAAATAGGGTATGACTTCTTCAAAAGAAAGTATAATGTATTTAAGATGGGTCAATGACCTTGAGGAATTGATCTCTGACTTGATATAGGAAGGTCCATACCTGAAAACAATTATTAATTTATATTTTGGAATAAGTTAAGCAGCTTAAGAAATGCTATAATCAAGAAGGCAAATACAAATATAACAAGTAAATAAAAGAAGCTTGCAGTTAGCTAAATTAAAGTCCAGTAGGGTATAATGATTAGCATGAGCTTAGCAAGGATAGCACGTAATGTAAATATTTGATACAGAGTTAAAGTTTATAGGAGCTGATTTCCAGAGAGTGGTGGTAGTTTTTATTTATTTATTTATTTTAACCATGGAGAAATCATATTTACATATAGAAACTTCTGGAAAATAAAGTGACACAAATAGGTTTATGCTTAGGAGCTGGAACCCTACTTATGGTTCCCTGGAATACCATAGAGGAGACTTAAATCAGATTTGGTCTCAGATATGTGTGGTATGTAAGGGAAAAGGGTTATAAAAGACTGTCCAACCGCCACTTAGTTGGGACATCAAGGATGGCAGAATGGAGGAAGTCTCAGGATTGTCAAATCCACTTACATTGCTCTCAATATACTATTCTCTTCATCTTTATTTGTAATGGGCTATACAAGGTTTTATGTCAGCCTTGCGACTTATGTTTTGTTTTGTTATATGCATCAGTTCTTGTATTATTATACTTATGCTTGGATTTATTTGGATTTTTAGTAATGTCTTCATGTTTTTATTTGCGCAATTCACCAGTCACCTTGCAAAATAATCTTACATAGCCCTCTGAGTAAAAAAACCCAAACAAATGCTGTTATTGATGACTTGTGCAATTTGCACCCTAAACTTATTAAACGTTAAAGGGTATACACATACCAGCAATAAATTCACTTCCAAATATTAAGGCTGAGATTTTCTATAGAAAATTAATGAAGTTAGCCATCTAACTTCCATTGACTTTCAATAGCAGTTGGAAATCCCTTTGGAAATCCCAGCCTTCAGTAAGTCCTAAGAAGAAAGCACTGGAATTTTTCTAATGTGAAGTTATAGTTTTTTTTTTTTTCTTATGACATGACTGACATGAAAAATGTCTGAAAAAGAACAATGATAACCTCTTGCATTCACATGCAATTGAACAAAATTACTTAGATGGTTTCCATTTCCAGAAAACTAACTAAAAGATTAATCAACTTAAAACTTCATAGTTCATGAACTCCTGCAATGGAAACTTAAATCTCAATTGTATTACTGAGTAGCATTGTGATAGGTTTGTTAACAAGAGTAGGGGCAGAGTGAAACAAGCAATTAGTGTCCACTTGTATTGATAGACTTAATATCCTGACTGGCGCTGAATATTTTGCCATCAGTCAATTCAAGAAGTAGTATTTGTTTTGGCTCAGAAGTGTCTCTCTCACCCTTTACTGTATGCTCTGAATTAATTAGGGTAACAGACTGTGTCAAAAATACTTGGATGCTTTCAGTGCAAACCATTAACGAAAAGTCTACAAATACTGCCAGGTTTCTAAAATGTTCTCTTGGGCCACAGACAGTCAAAGGTTTAATGAGAACATTCCAGGTTTTGAATGATGACAGGCCACCCACAGTTGATGCTGTAAATCTAAAGTGAATTCTCTCTCTCCCTGTGACAATTGCTAACAAAATTATTCTGTGAAGCTGAGATTCTGACCAAATAGCTTAATATAGAAATTCCAAATATTAGATC
This sequence comes from Podocnemis expansa, assembly GCA_007922195.1. Lineage (NCBI taxonomy): Eukaryota > Metazoa > Chordata > Testudines > Podocnemididae > Podocnemis > Podocnemis expansa. The sequence continues at coordinate 19,970,614 of ML681997.1, forward strand.
AAGCCAATATAGTTATTAGCAGGATCAAATACCAACACAGGGAATAAAAAAAAGTCTAAGTTATAAGGACATAATAAAAATCATGATGAAGAGATTTTTCTCTCAGTGACACAGGTATAATTGTGGACTAATGCAGCTGACTAAAGTGAAATGACTTTGGGTTCAATCAATGTAATTTGTCCTGATAGATCTATAGTTACCTCTTTACAACAAACATTTCCTTTTTTTTTTTTTCATTAGTAAGCAGATGCTGGACATCAATAATCACATTAATTCCACAGAAAAACATCATTTGATGAGTATCCAACATACCAAAACAGTTTACTGCACATGAACAATTTGTGGAAATATTAAGTAACTTGAAAAATTTCATAAGTGCTGTCTTTGCTCTATGCTGAAATTCCACATGCAAGACAAAGTCTCAAACATTAACATCCTTGAGAGAGCAAAACCAACCAACATCAAGGCAATGATCATCAAAGCTCAATGTAGGTGACCAGGTCATATTATCAGAATTAAAGATGTGAATCCCAAGAAAGAGTTTTCTATGATTAGCTGAAGTTCAGAAAGCATGGGAAGAAAACAAAACAAAATGCTTGATGCCCTTAAACAGAATTTCACCTCATGCTGCAGCAGTGTCTATGACTTTGAAGGTCACCTCTCAGTTTTGTTCAACATCTTCGTTAATGTTTGGGAGCATGAGGTAGACTGCACCCTCAGCAAATTTGCAGATGACATTTGTGACGCTGTCTAGATCTGGATTAGGGGAACCTTTTATAATATTATTTAAAATCGATAGGTCAATATTACAGTAATCCATATGAAATATGATATGTTAGGTACCAATAGGTTATAATTTGCTGAGAATGATTAGATTGTTTATGTGTATGTTCATATTTGTATTGGAAGTTGTGGATATGTTTAATGTAGCTGTATTTCAACTTGACCTGTGTTTCTGGGGCAATGTCTACACTTCAATAGTTAATTTGACTTTATAACCTTGAATTAGTTAATTTGAATTAGAGAGTCTTCACAAGACGCCTAATTTAAATTGGAGCAAGTTTTAGTAATTCGACTTAGAAAGTCCACTCTCTAAGTCATCTGGGAGAGCCACAGCTCCTTTTCAAGCCACAGCTCCCGGACTAGGGGTGCCCCAGCTCCCTTCTCCCCGGACCTGCGGCTCCCCAGCAAGAAGGACCCCCCCAGAGGAGCCCTGGAGAAGCTGGCTGCCAGGGCTCCCCTATCCACTGAGCCCCAACGGCTCCCTTCTGCAAGGGAGCTGCAGCTCCTTTCTTGCTGAGTCAGAGCTCCCCAGCAAGATGGAAGTCACTGGAGCTCCCCGCAGAAGTGAGCCACTGGCACTCTCTGGACTGGGGAGCTTCTGGGGCTTCCAGGGAAAAATGCTGCTGGCAATCTCTTCCCCAGGGCTCCCCTGTCCCAGAAGCCACTTCTGGGTGTCTTCCCCAGTGCTCCCTGGACAGGGGAGCCCCGGAGGATCCCATCCTGGGAGCGCCAGTGAAGAAAGCCACTGGCATTCCCCGGATAGGGGAGCCCCGGGCTGGCAGGGTGCCTTCTCTGCTGGCAGGCGGAGAAGGCTGCCCACAGGGGATCCTGCCAGCCAGCAGAGAAGACACCCCGCCAGCCAGGGGCTCCTGTATCTGGGGAGTGCCAGGGAAGGCAGCCACAATTGGCTTCCAGGACAGGGGAGCCCTGGAGGCTCGCCTGTCTGGCAAAACCCAGTGGCTGCTTCTTAGGCTCCTTTGTCCTTGTGGAGCCCCAGTGGCTCCCATCTCCTGGGGCTCCTGTGGCTTCCCAGAAGAAAGCATCAAGGGCTCCCTTCTCCCCGGGGCTGTAGCTCCCTGGCAAGAAGGGAGCTATGCTCCCCTCTCTCCTGGACCCATGCTGCTCCCAGGGAGCAGTGGCAGCAGTGAGTGGCTCCCTGACAAAAGGGAACCTTGCACAGCTCCATTCTGCCAGGGATCCATGCAGGGCACCGTTGTCCAAAGCCCTTGGTCGACTAAAGTCGACTTAGGCAGCCCCGCTGGGTTACCCTGTAATTCGAAGTTAAAGGAGGTTTTATTAAGTCAAATTAGCATTTCCTTATTATGAATTATGGAAACTCTTAATTCAACTTAATAAAATGACAGCATGACCGGAGAATAGGTTAAGTCAAATTAAGCCTCCTTAATTCAACTTAACATGTAAGTGTAGACGCACCCTGGGAAACACCATACATTAAATGGCTGCAGCAGTGGCCTGCTTAGTGGCCCATCAAGAAAATCCTCAGATACAAGGGGCCCAGGGAGAGACCTGATGAGTCACCAGGACTTGCTCACATGACTCTAGACTCCATCTTATTATTATGAATTTCCATGGGCAGCTCGGAAAAGGCCAAGGGAGATAAAAGGCAACTGCCATCCTTCCATCTTGTCTTCTAATCGACAGCCTTCAGCCATCACCCACCTCTGGATCTGTTCATCTACAGCTGTTATCTGTGAAACAATCTGTGAAACAAAGAAACTGAGACCCATCCAGGTACTGGATATACACCAGAGGAAATATATAAGCCTGCAAACTCCAAATTTCAAGAACTAAATGTATATTGCCTTTTAAATTATGTGTAGGCATCTGATTGCATTAATCCTTTAAGAGTTCTCTTTCTTTCCTTTTTATAATAAACCTTTAGCTTTAGTTACTAAAGGATTGACTGGCAGCATGGTTTCTTGGGTAAGATCCAAACTTATATTGATCCACTGATGTGGCTGATCCTTTGGGGTCAGGAGAACCCTTTTGGTAAATAGCATATAGCTTTAAGTAACATATCTTTTTACCAGACCTAGTGACTGACTGGGAGCCAATGGTTGAAATGCAATAAAGGGGGTTATTTATATTTTGTTGTGGCTTCTTGATAAAGAGTGTGGGAAATCAGAAGCACTGCTTGTTTGCTGATTGGGAGGCCTGACTTTTGTATCACCTATCAATACTGAGTAAATTTGCTCTCCTTTCTGCAGCCTGCCCTGACTATGGCATTTTCAGGTGGCTACTCTAGGCATGGATGGGTCACAACATTAAGCTGGGGAGGAAGTTGCAGGTAGGAAGGCAGAGATAGGCTAAAAAATGGCCTACACAATTTGGAGGATTGGGTCAAAAGAAATCTGAGGAGGTTAAACAAGGACAAGTGCAGAGTCCTGCATTTAGGAAGGAATAATCCCACACACTGCTATAGACTAGGTACCAAGTGGCTAAGCAGCAGTTCTGCACAAAAGCACCTGGACAGTTACAGTGGGCAAGAAGATGGATATGAATTAAGAGTGTGCTCTTGTTGCCATGAAGGCCATTGGCATATTGGGCTGCATCAGTAGGAGTACTGACAGCAGGTGGAAGGAAGTGATTATTTCTTTCTATTTGGCATTAGCGAGGCCACATTTGGAATGATGTGTACAATTTTGTGTACCCCCCACCCCCACACATGGAAAGGATGTGGACAGATTGGAGATAGTCCAGAGAAGGGCAACAAAAATTATTAGGAGGCTGGAGCACATGACTAATTGGAAGAAGCTAGAGAACAAAGTTTGTTTAATTTGCAGAAGAGAAGCATGAGGGAGTGCATTTGACAGCAGCCTTTAAATATCTGAAAGGGGCTTCAAGGGAGGATGGAGTGAGGCTGTTCTCGGTGGTAGTAGATGACAGAATAAGGAGCAATGTTCTCAAGTTGTAGTTGGGGAGATCTAGATTGGATACAAGGAAAAGCTTTTCACTAGGGGGGTGGTTAAGTTCTGGAATGGGTTACTTAGGAAGTTGGTGGAATCTCCATCCCTAGGGGTCTTTAAGTGCAGCTTGACAAAGGCCTGGTTGGCATGATTTAGTTGAGGTTAGTCCTACTTTGACAAATTCCAGCCTACATGCCAAAAGTTTGGAAAAAATCTTATTCCAAGAGATGGTGCATGTCCAGCCAGAAGCATACTGTGTGACAGTTGCACAAAATATGGACATTTTGCAGCTGTTTGCCGCATTAAAGCAGCCAGGGAGTTGAGTCATATTACAATCAAGAGGCCATTGTTTCCAGGATCTATCACTTGTGATGATACAGAGCCTGCCAGGAAAGTGAAACTGAATATTCATTGCAAGACTATTGCCTTTAAAATTGACTCAGGAACTGACATCACCATCACCACAGAAGGAACTTAAAATTGCCATCAGCCCATCCTAAACCTAATTCAGCTCTGACTTGCTTTGGAGGTCTTTTGAACCACATGGGCTGAATCATCACAAAAACTCACAAAAGACAAAAGCTGTGCATTCAGCATGACAGTGATCAGAAAACCCCAGAATAGCTTCCTCTTCAGCCACAGTGTGGCAGCCATAATGTGCCTAGTGAGAAAAGTGGAAGTATTCAGTCGAACCTTTGGTGACATTGGCCTTCTGAAAAGAGATCCAGTTCACACCAGCTTAAGAAACGATGTTGAGCCATAGAGCAGGAAGACCCATTCCTTTCTCTTTTGCATAGGTGGTGGGTAAAATAGGCCAAGGAGGCTAAATCTCTCCTGATGAAACAACCATTGCCAACCCACCACCAGATGCCTGCACTGTGATGGCCCCACCTATTTCCCTTCCACTGGGAGCAGGCTTTTACCAAATGTTTTTGCTTTTTTTTAATTATGCTTTGATCATAATGGTGGATGAGAAGGTAGTATTTGCTTCTCAGGTTCCTTGATTCCTTGAACTCCACAAGGAAATTAGTGGTGAACCCACCAAGCTGAGTAGCAAATACAACCTCCTCAGCCACCCAAAAACCTGCTTGGTGGATAATGAATAAGTTCAGTTCTGGGGAGTGGCAGAGAACGTGAACGGTGGGGACCTCAAGCAAAGACTGTTTGAGAGGAGAGGAGAGAAGTCAAGTGGGGATGAAGAGGAGGGATGCACTGAACATCCATGGGGAGACCAGGAGGAGGGGCAGGACACACATGGTGAGCAGTAGCAGTGTGGCCAAGTGGGGAGGAGTGACACAGGTCAAACAGAGTGGGGACAGAACATGAAGTGAAGCAGAGCCACCAGCAAAGTAAGGGTAGGGTTGCAGGTGGAAGAAGCAGGATGGGGAGCTAGGCTCCCCAAGAGGAAGCTTCATCTGCTGCCCATGCTTGTGAGTTTCAAATCAACACCAATAGTAGCTCCTGGATATGGTTCAGGACAACTCCTGAAGAGAAAGCAACCCAGAATGACTGTTCTAGTTCTGGAAAAGAATCTATTTCCAAAGTGTCCAGACATGATGAAAATGACATGATGAAAATAGATAAAAAGGCGAAAAGACTTTATGAACACTTTTACAACCGATGACACAGAACTGCAAATTCTAGAACTAGGAGACCACGTTGATGTCCAAATGGATATCTCCTGTTGTCATAAAGAAAAGAACTTGATGTGATCAGGAAGACTGACAGTGGAGAGTTCAGCGAAAGCCATCAACATATACTATTTCTTTCTCAGAAAGAACAAAAACCATAGTAAATTCTACAGATGCCAGGTATGGAACAAAAATAATCGACAAGGATTACAAGTGTACCACAGCCAGTCATTGCAACTAATGGACAGACAAATGATCAAACTGTTACACATTTGGGCAGTATAATTTGAAAACCAGGCTGATTCAGAGACATGTAACAGACTGACACTGAATTTCAAAGACAGTGTGAGATCGTAAATACTGCAAATGGTAAGAATGTAGATCTTAAAGGGAGAGAGATTTAATAGAATGCTGAAACTGTATTATTACACCATATTTCAGGTTCTAAAGGGACAGCCATGTTAGTCTAGTTCAGTAAAATAAACAAGGAGTCCTGTGGCACTTAAAAACTAACAAATTTATTTATTGCATGAGCTTTCATGGGAGAAAAATCCCACTTCATCATGAAGTGGGAAATTCTCCCATGAAAGCTCATGCAATAAATAAATTTATTAGTCTTTGGGTGCCACAGGATTCCTTGTTTGTTTTACCATTTTTCAGTTTTCCTACCAGATTTATACTGAGTTAGAAGAAGATGCTCAACACTTCAGAGGCAGGTCAGAGGTATCATATTTCCCTAAGTCTAATTACCCCTCTGTCAGCATTAATGGGCTCTGGAAGGCGATGTAACCACAGAGCTGGTTGGAAGAAAAAAAAAAGCTTGGGATTTCTTAAACCAAAAATATCTTTCTTTCATTTAATGTTAAACTTTTATGAGGATGTGTGGATTTCCATGAAATTTTATTGCAAAAAAATTTTTTGATTGTGTCAAAACTTTTGACATTTTCAGATCAAAACAAGGATTTTTTATTTCAAAATTAATTTTTGAATGTCATTCCTTTTTAAAAGTTTAAGAAAGCTGATGTTCAAGAAGAACAAAAAGTTTTGATTGGTCCCCCCAAAAATATATATATATTTTTTTCATTTGCATGGAAATTCCAAAATGTTTTGAATTTCAGAAAGGAAGAAGTTTCAAATTAGTTAAATTTCCTGCTTACTAGAAAAGCCCAGTTCTGGCCCAGATTTAATGGCCAGTCCTTTCCTGCAAGAGTGAGAAGCACTGTGAGAAAGTATTTTGAAGATGAGGATAGAGATGATTTACTAATATTCCAGAATACTTTAATTAAGAAAATACTAGTCATGAATGCAAATGGAGATGTTCATGCAACCAGCTCCAAAGGTTGTCAAACCATTTAAAGCAAAGAAATAATTTTCTAAGGAGATTACTAGCAATTTTCTGTCAATTGACAAATGATTTATCAACAATATTTCCATCATTTGACCAGCTTCACTGAGGAGAAATGAAAGCACATGGACTATGCCCGCACTTAAGCAGTTTAATCGATTTAAGTTAAACTGATTTAATAAAATTGCTATAAAAATCATTAAATCGATTTAACTACATTGATTTAACATGTCGCCACTAGAAACTCAAATCGAATTAGAATGTCCATGGATAGGACTTGCTAGTTCAATTTAGGAGAGGGGCACCATGGGAGGTGTGGCAAAACAGCCCCAAAAAGGGCTATGCCCCCATCCAATATATAGATAAAAGACAGCACCCCAGAAAGGAGAAGAGCAAAACTGTTAAATTGAAATAACACATCCACACAGTGTTATTTCAAAATAACAGTTTCACTTTAACCATCATTTTGATATAATACTAGGTTTTATTATATCAAAATGACTTTCCTTATTGCAAGATAAGGGAGCTCCATATCTCAGTATAAGAAAATGTAGTGTGGACCTGCAATCTTTTAAATCAAAATAATCTGCATTATTTTGATTTAAAGGCTGTGTATGGACATACCCATGAAGTTTTGTATATCACACCATTAGGTCAGTACTGTTAGGCGTAATTGATTGCACCAGAAATGGTCCTGAGCTTGCTCTCTCTCTGCCTGAGGGGTTTATAGACTATCAAGCAAACATAAAAACTGAGTTTAGAGGGACTGGAAGCAAATTTGTAGCTGTGGAATTCAGAGGGCACTGTATGCAATATACAAAAATGGGTCCCTAAAATCTTTAGCTACAGCTCATCTTACATTAAAGTTAGGTCTATATTAATGTTTTCAATTTATTGTTCAAAAACACTTATGGGAAAAAAATACATCAGATGACCCCCCCCCCTCAATGAATATTTAGGGACTGACGTATCTTCTAGTAAAGGTAGAGCAGGATCATATGCAATACAATGGGGTCATACAAGGAAGACTCGAGTTAGGAGGTTGCCTTATGTACACATTCCCTTTTAAGGCAATGCATTTTCTCCATTCCAACTTAAGCTGCACTGTGTTCTCCATATATTCTATCACTTTGTGGCTCTGGCAATGCTAGCTGTGAGGTACAGGAAACAGGTATCATGGCTTTACAGTTGCTATCGGTTGTTTATTAGATATGATTGCTTCTGTAAAAGGCAACTGCTAGCACAATTCCTCCTTTCCTGAGTGGGTGATATTGAATTCCCCTACATTAAACCAGTTCTTCTGGGACCAGCCAAGTTGACTTCAAGTCAACCCCAATTAAAAAAATATGTTTAAAATAATACAATATGGCACCCCAGCCAGATTATTTTTTAAGATAATTAGGTGCCTAGCGGGACTTTAAAAAATACCCATGCGCCTAACTCAGGGGTCGGCAACCTTTGCTGACTCCTGTGCCAGTCCTGTCTACCTCACCCTCAATGGGTGTCGGTGGTTGGGCCAGAAGGGGGCGGGGCCAGGCCTCCAGTTTGCAGCCAGGGCCGGCACCCACCCCCAGCAGCAGCAGGTAATCTGCAGGGGTCGGCACCGTGGCTGCCCAGCACCCCCACAGGGCTGTCCCGGGGGGGCAAGAGGGGCAATCTCCATGGGCCCTGCAGTTCTGGGGGCTCAGCACTGTTCTGCCAAGTAGGACAGCACAGGTTCCGCACCGCTGCCCCCCCCATGCCAGGGACTGGGTGAGCTGGCCCAAAGCGGCACCCAGTGCAGCACTCCCAGTCTCCACCCCCCCCCCCCAGCCATGCATGCTCCTTTCAGCTGTGCCGGACCAGCAGGGAGGGGACAGGAGGCAGCACAGGACCCATACAGGTACCCCCCACCCTGGCCGCGCTGCCTCCCTCCCCTCCCTGCTGCCCCAGCACAGAGCCAAAAGCAGAGCACATAGCCGGGGGGGGGGGCACCAGGAGAGCTCAGAGACTATGGGTTCTTTTCCCATTACAAAAGGTAATTTGACTTCAGGCTTCCCGGGGTTTGAACCTAACAACTTGTCTGATTTTCTGTTACTGAATGACCTGATCCTATGTTTTACACCCCCTTGCATTTATTTCCAGTCCATTCTGTAAGTTCACCCATCTTCGAAGCATCTGACAAAGTGGGATTTTCTCCCACAAAAGCTCATGTGAAAAATAAATCTGTTAGTCTTTAAATGCCACAAGACTCCAGTCCTTGTGGGTTTTTTTGCTGGACTAGACTAACATGGCTATCCCTTTGAAAATTGACATGAAAAAACTCCCAATAATTGCAAAAAGATCTGAATTACATCCCTGAAGAGAAGTGAATTCTTGATCTGTAAACACTGAAGGCAGGATTACAGCATCTAATTCAGAATCAGGATGTAAAAGAACCTGTGCAGCCAAAGCAACCCATGCAATTTCTCATTAATAAGGGCTACATATCACCAGACCTTTACTGCTTATGCTTTCTGCTGCTTCCAGTGATTCCTTTACTCTACCATCTTTTCAAGCAATGACAAGAGGAGTTCTGAAATTCTTCGGTTATCCAGAGGTTCCTTAGGATAGCAAAGTACAGTACAAAATCTACAAATAACTGTCTCAAGCAGCTTTCTTTCCTTTTAATCAAATTTTACAGTTCAGTTCAGTCTAAACAAAGAGTCATACCTTACATTAGATGGAATCATACTTGCATGACTTTTCTTCTGACTATAAAAATATCATAATTTGATTCCAACTCAATATTTTAATGAAACATTGTTATTTTCTGATGCGTTGTACAGTAATAAAAAGATAAGAAACCCAAGCCATGCATACACCCTATGGCAGGGGTACTCAAACTTTTTGCGAGCCGGTCCACATTCAGCCTTCCACCATTCATCGGGGTCCCTATCCCGAGCCAGGGGGCGTGACCTTCTGGCTGGGGGCGGGGCCTGCCCTCTGGGGGCGGGGCCTGTGCCCTGGGTCCCTCCCCACCCCAGCGACGCCCCTGTTGTCGCAGTCCACCAGAAAGGTCTTTGCGGTCCGGATTGTGGACCACGGGCCATCATTTGAGTACCCCTGCCCTAGGGTCTCTACCATCTTTACTTTTCAGGAACATTACCCAACACACTCTCACCCACACAGTATGCCCCACACCCCATGACCGCTCCCAGTCATCAGTAATACCCAATATACCCCCACCCCCTCCAGGAACTGTCACTTGACACCGTCCCCAACAGATACCATCATACTGTGTGTCTCATACATACCCTCTCCAAGCACTTTAGCCACACCACACAAACGTATCACAATGCAGTTAATACCACCCCTGACACCCAATAACAAGCCAAACCAACAAGGAGTCCTGTGGCATTTTTAAAGCCTAACAAATTTATCTATCTCATGAGCTTTCATGGGAGAAAAATCAAACTTCATCAGATGCTTTGAAGATGGGGGAACTTACAGAATGGGAGAAAAATAAATGCAAGGAAGTGTAAGTCATAGGATCAGGTCAGACTGTTACAGCAAATCAATGCACTAATTTAGATTCAAACACTGGGGAATAGGACTCCTTGTTTCTTTTGCTTAACTAGAGTACTATGGCTACCCCCTCTGGAACTTAATCACAAGCCAGTAACTAGTGGCTGGCACCTCTGCTTAATATGCAGAAGGTCCTGGGTTCAATTCCCAGGGGGTTAGACTTGATGATCTCATGAGGTCCCTTCCAGCCCTATGATTTGATTTGAACTCTCAACGACATAGGACAACTCCCATGCTGAGATTCATCCTGCTCCCCCACCCTGGATCCTGTACCTTGAACCTCCCCTCTCACCCATCCCTGAGACCATCAATATGCAGACTGCTGGCCAAATCGAGACCACCAGGTGCTTTTGAACAGACCCCAACCTCTTTTTATTTCTTTACTTTTTTGGATTGCTTTCTCTTGAATTTGGACCTTCGCCTACCTTGACCAAGATATTTGAACGTTGTCCAAAAAAAAACAAAAAAAAACCACACACCCGACTACCCCAGCTGCCAACTGTCATCCCTGATGTCCTCTTGCCCCAATCCATATCCCTTTCCTCACCTCATCTCTCCACAACCCTGTTCCCCACAATCCATCATCTTCTCCCTCTTCACTCCATCTCTTCCGACACCCATCTCTGCACCCCACGATATGGGACCATCTCCTGACACCCCATCACACTCTAGCTCCCACCCCAGCACCTCGTGACCCATTACACCCTGCACCCTACCTCTGCCAACATCCGCCCCTGCACCCCATTTCCCCACCACCCACCCCAGCACCTCATGACCCATTACCCCCTGCACCCCACCTCTGCCAACAGCCACCCTTGCATCCCATTTCCCCACCAACCGCCCCACCCCAGCACCCCATGACCCGGAGCATCCCAGCTCCTCAACACTCAGACCCTGCCCCCAGCGCAGGGCAGGGGCAGGGGCAGGGGCAGGGCAGCCCCCAGGCAGGCTGGGCTCGGGCTCACCCGGGCCAGCCAGTGCGGGTACCCTTTCATCTTGGTGAAGACGAGGTCTCTGGGCTTGAAGCTGTGCGGCATGGTGGGCTGGGCTGGGCCAGGCCGGGCTGGGACAGTCCAGGCTGCACCGCGCCGCGCCGCGGCCTAGCTGCCGGCAGCGGTGCGGCCTCCCCGGGCTGTATCCCAAGCCAGGGGGCGTGCCCTTCTGGCTGGGGGGGTGGGGCCTGCCCTCTGGGGGCGGGGGCGGGGCCCATGCCCCGGGTCTCTCCCCGCCTCAGTGACGCCCCTGCTGTCGCGGTCCACGGGAAAGGGCTTTGCGGTCCGCATTGTGGACCGCGGGCCGCCTTTTGAGTACCCCTGCCCTATGGCTTACTCGCTCTGTTAAATTTAATTACAGCAATTGTTCACAGTCAGATAAAATGTGAATCATTTTTATTAATTCAAAATGTTACAATTTTAACCTGTTTTAGAATGTATATTCCTCCACTAACCAGAGATCTTTTAAGTATTTGCTTAGTTGTAGCTGAAGAACAATCACTAGTTGGCACAAGAAGAAGGTTCACGCCCTTAGAGTGGGGACTGTAGAGCTGGGTCCAGGGAGTCCATCTCTCTGTCTCTTTCCTATTGCCTATGTGATGCCCTGAGGTGGATAGTAAATGGGCTTCACTATTGAAGGCTCATAAGGAAAAACATTGCTAATTTCAAGTCAGTTGTTACCATTGCATATAATTTCAATTAATTTAGTTCATTTTATAAAAAATGGAAACTACAAACACAGTCTACACTGAAAGAATATTTAGTTTGCAAAAATCAAGCACTCAAAAACTGACTCTGTAGCCTTAATTCATCCTGCCCTTCCCCCCCTCCATGCATATTTATTACACTACAGACCATAATTGCATGATCATTGTTAGGGGATGTGCATTCATGCACTCCTAGGTTATGAACTATGTAACTTTTTAGTTCATTTTTGCAATGTAATTTTATGGTTTGATGCTAATTATGCCATGCAAGTTCCCTTTTGAATGCCCTACTTTATTGTTATGGTATCATGTTTCCTGCAGTGTCATGCATGTGTACAGCTGTGAAACATGTTACATGGCTCAGAGCATCAGGGCTCTCTCTCAGCACAGAGGCTAAAGAGGTACATGACAAAGACAATGCAAATTGAGCTCCCTGGCCCAAGTGGAACAAAAGAAATCACCTCAGTCCAGGAAGAGAAGGGGGCAAGGGGAGACTGAAAACAAATACAAATACTTTGAATGGTTAGGGGGTTGTTGCCAGAGAAACCATCTTGAAACATCCTCCAACTTCAAGCAGGAACTGGGCCATGCCTCGTATTAGGAAGAGACTCCTATAAAAATATCTGTTAGCTGAACATCTTGTGAGTAATCTTAAACCACAAGGTCATGTTAGGTAGTGTTGTTAGAGTAGCATACATTTTATATCTTTTATTTGCTTGTGGTATCTCCTGACTCCTATATTAAATGATTGTGCATTGATTTGCTACATACTCACTTAAAATAAGGTTCCTGTCAATAAAACTAGTATTTGTTTTATCTAAAGCTGTGCAGACTTTAGAGGGTGCCAATGAAAAGATATTCTCATTTCTTTGTCAAATGAATGAACCGGGCTCCATGAGCCTAACAATGATTGGTGGAAAGAGTCCTGCTCTCTGTAGGATGTTAGTTCCCAATGTGGCAACTGGGGGTTGGGGGTGCTCACTCAGGGACTGTCCTCTAAATGGCTGGAAAGCACACGCCCACTGCCTGGGAACGATTACATGCAGGAGGCTGGTGTGAACTGACTCAGGAGTGAGTGGTCACCTGGCATAGTGGGGTAAGCTGGGGCTCAGCAGTGGAGTTTGGGGGGGTCACAGTGGCATACCGGACCAGATTCTGGGAGGGAAACTTCACAGTCATATACTATTTTTCTTTACAGGACTTTGCCTTAACGTGCAGCATGGAAACAAAAGGGGCTTAATTAAAGTTGCACTGGCAAACGTGTTTGGCTTTGCAACCTTAATGTTCTTTTAAAGTGGGTCTTTGGAGATGTGATTTCCTTTATAGTGATATTGCTGTATACTGTTATAAAATAGCTGATGAGCCCTCATGGGTCCTTTCTGGGACAACAAAGTTGTCTCTCTTCAGAAACTTCAGAAAATCCTGCTCTAGTTGTTTAAGCCCCAGAATGGGGACCATCTACTAATCATATCATTGATAGTGATTTCCTCTATGGCAGGGTTTTTTGCTTGAGGGCCACATCGAGGTGTAGGTGGGCTGGAGTGGGCAGAAGATGAAATGTGGAAGTGGGGAGAGGCTGCCGTGCTGCACTTAGGATGCTACTGAGATCACGTGATTGGGGGGAGCAGTTGCCACACTTCAGTCAGGACCTGCTGGACAGTGGAGATGGTGGGCCCAGTGCTCCAGTCAGGGCACAGCCACTGAGCCCATGCAGTGAGGGACACGTGCTGCACTGTTGCAGCTGCATTTCCATGCCAGCCAGGGCACCACTGCTGTATGCCATGGGAGAGGGGTGGGGAAGGAGTGAGGCCTGGTAGGAGTAGTCGTCGCTGGGCTCTGGCCAGACCCAGCTGGAGGGCTGAATGAAAGTCTTTTGCAGGCCACATCTGGCCCATGTGTTGTAGTTTGCTCACCTCTGCTCTATCATCTCTGCTGGTAGTTTAGGCTGAGGATTTCAAAGAGGCTCAAAGGAGTTAGACATCCATGTGAATCAATGCATAAATACACAACTCCCTTTAGTTATTCTCCCCTTCTGTACAATGAGGCTGATCATTAGAGAGGAACCTAACCCAAAATTCTGGAGCTTTTGGTCCCCATGCTTCCAGGAATTTGAGCTGTACCTCTTAATTCTGTGGCTTAGAATTTCAAAATATTTGAAATTGTATCACCAACTCAACTCTACAACTTAGCAACTACTGAAACAACACTATTAATATTCACATTTTAAAATGAGTTACTTTGGACTATGTTCACACTTGTTAGCAGTTCATTTTAGGAAACGAGTTTACAGGCAGGAATGTTCACCAAATCAATGAATGCTATAGAATATTTTCTGAACACAATCTTATAATTTATGCTGAAAACCTGACAGAGTTACACTCATTCACATAGAATTATAGAATCATAGGGTTGGAAGGGACCTCATGAGGTCATCTAGTCCAACCCCCTGCCAGAGGCAGGACCACTCCCACTAAACCATCCCAGTCATGGTTTTGTCCAGCTGGGCCTTAAACACCTCCAAAGATGGAGATTCCACCACCTCCCTAGGCAGCTCATTCCAATGCTTCACCACTCGCCTAGTAAAAAAAGTTTTTCCTAAAACATAGGGAACAAAAATATACTATGTAACCTAGCTAGAATCTTCATTACCCACAATAACAAAATAATAATACCTACCATTTTCATCAATAAATCACAAAAACTCTTTATAGAGAGAAAACCTTCTCCCTGCCACACACAATCTCAGAGTAGCCCAGGCTATGTCTACACTTAAAGAATGCTAGTTAGACCTAAGTTAGTTTGAATCAATTAATTCAAATTAATTATGATTAATTTGAACTAACTTAGTTCAAATTAGCATGTCCACGCTAGAAACCTAAATCGAACTAGCATGTCTATGTACTGGACTTGTTAGTTTGGCTTAGGAGGGGGGCACCATAGAAAGTGTGGCAACATGGCACCCAAGAAGGGCCATGCCCCTGCCCAATCCATAAACAAAGGAAGGCACCTTGGGAGGAAGAAGGTCAAACTGCCTTTAGTTCGAAGTAATGGTTAGTTCAAACTAATAAGTTAGCACTAACTGTTAGTTTGAACTAAAGGCACGTTTTACAAGTTCAAACTAAGCTTTCCTTAGTTCAAACTAAGAAATTCCTTAGTTCAAACTAAGGAAAGCCAATGTGGCCATGGACTAATTTAGTTTGAATTAAGCCTCCTTAATTTGAACTAAATTCCCAGTGTAGACATAGCTCCAGTGATTAACGCATTTGTCTGGGATGCAAACCCACCATATTAGAGACTTGAATGTGTCTCTCCCCTCTCAGTCCCCTAACCATTGGGCTATTGTTTATTTGTGGTTGATGAAGGTCTCATTTTTGTGAACATTTTCAAAAAGTCTCTGTTTTGCCCCAAAGCAAACCTGTAATATTTTTTTAAAGTCTTGAAAATTTTTGCACCATGGTATGATGCTCCATGATTGAAATAGGACCACAAAGATTATTGATATCACCACTCTTAGACAATTGCCTTCCCTGTTTCTTTGGATTGTGGATTTACAATTAAAAGGATCATACTGAACTATGGACTGAGGACCCTCCAATTTTTTGGAAGGTACTAGACAGACTTTAGAAGTCAACAGTCTATAACATCAGTCCTATAATCCTGATATAAGATTACTGTATGTATATAACTGATTAACTATTTTTAACTCTCCTCTTTGCTTTTATTAATCAACCCTTAAATTTTAGTTACTAAAGGATTGGACACAATGTGATTACTGAGAAAGATCTGGGTTATATATATATTGACCTGGCTAAGTGGCTGATCTCTTGAGATTGGAAGAACCCTCTGTATGTGATTAAATTAGTTTCAGTAACCACTCAGTAAAGAGTCCAGTGTCTGGGTGGTGAGATAAGGACTGGCATGCCTAAGATGATGCATATTTTACTGCTTGTTAACCAATGTGGTGGGACAGAAGTTTAATTTTGTTACTGGTGTGGTAGAATCTAATGATAGAATAACTACCAGTCTGGGGGGCATCTTCCCACTTTCTCAGCTGTCTATCCTGAATCTAGCATTTCCAACTGAGCCGCTGATGGGAAAAACATTTCCCACCCAGTCCTCTAGGTAAGTACCATTACCCCATTTTATACCTGGGAAAATGGAGGCACAGAGAAGTGATGTGACCCTGCCAAGGTGATACAGAAGGCTAGCAACAGAGGTGAGACTAAAACCCAGCTTCCTACATTCCAGCCCAATGGATCACGCAACCACTCAATTAATCCCCTGTTAACATGGTATATAGACAATGAACTATTTAATCATTTTTTACGATGAATACATATAAAATGCTATTCATGGACACCATGCAAAATTCACTGACTCAGTGGTTTGGATAACTTGTAACAACCAGCTATGTTTGCTTACCTGATTTCAGTGAGAGTTTTGCTTAAGTACAAGACACAAGATGAGCCTTTTTTGGGATTCTGGACTGGAATTTTAATATTGAATTAAAAATAGCTAGTTAGCACAGATGTTTCTTTACAAATTCCACAATAACCATTGGAACACTGAATTTTCTTAATGTAACACAATTATAGAAAGCACCTGTGTTACACAATGGCTAAAATCCTAATCAGAGGACTAGAAGAAAAAAACTGCAAGCCCATATGTTTAGGTGACGTTTCCATGGATACTACTGTCTTTCATCTGCAGGTTGCACACAGTTTCAGCAAGTGGTAAACTAAATTATTGGATTTTGAACATCAAGATGGAAACCTTAGACTGGACTTTGTATTTATTCAAGGTAGGGCTAAAGGCAGAGAAGAGAGCACCTGAATTATTCCTAGTGACCTGTGTTGCTAAGCAGATGAGCTGCTTCATTTTGTGTCAGGCTGAGCCTTTTTCAGGGTGGTTTGCTTTATTCACAGAAATAATAAATCACACCAGTAAAGATGGGAGATCATGAATGCGTGGATCACTGTGACCTGGTTTGAGTACAAAATTATGCAACACAATCTTACAGACAGGCACCAACGAAAGTAGGAATGATTTTCTGCTATGGCTACCTAAGTAACCAACAACATGGGGTCCCTGAAGACCCCATGATTCTGCACATTAAATTAACAATCTAATAATGGAAGATGTTACTGAGCAGAGGAATGTCACAAAATGCTTTTCCTACCAGTGTCACCTCAGTCTTGACTGGATTCTATTTTTGCCATCCACTCACCATCTAGGCTGCTTATTTTAGCAAAAGACTGAGAAAGCTGGGAATTGGCAGAGTTTACATTTGAGGTAAAGGAGATGCGGAGATGCCCATCATCTGTATTCTGCTTGCATGTCACCCCATGTTATCTTAACACTTCAGCCAACAACTTCACATAAATGCTGAATAATATGGAGGTGAAGAGTGAGCCTGAGGAACCTGTCAGGGGAGGGCTCTAGAAGTGAAGGAACATTTACCATAATGATACTAGGGGTGTGTTCACACAGCATTCTTATTTTGAAACAACGAGATTGTTTTGAAATAAGAATTGCCATGGCTACACAACACACGGCCGTTTCGAAACAAGCAAACCCCTTGTTTTGAAATGGCAGCCTTTCTTTTGAAATGGCTGAAACCTGGTTTCCCTTCGAAACAGCATTGTTTCGAAACGGCTCATTTCGAAACAACGCCAGCAGGACATGCTTACGCCTGCGGGGTGAGGCGTGTGGCTGCGCTTCACCCCGCGGGTGCCTGCAGTCCCCTCCCCAAGCAAAATAGCATGTCCACACTGTGGACATGCTATTTCGCTCCCTTATTTCCAAGACACCTTTTTTGTCTTTGGAATTAAGAGGTTTTGAAATAACCATTTATTTCGAAACAGCTTGTTTCAAAACCTCTTGTTTCGAAACAAGCCCTCTCTGTGTGTGAACATAGCCTAGGTATTCAGCAAAAAGGAAAAACCTGACTCGTTCTTGGGCATTTCCATTCACTGCTAACATTTCTTGGATTGGGATAAGAGTATCTGGCAATCAATGGCACCAAGTGCCACACTGATGCCAAGTGGGATGAATACAGCTGTGTGTTTCCCTTAGCTATAAATAGACAAGGATTTCTATCAGAGCAACAAGTAGGTGTACCGTGTCAGGTCTGAAGCCTGACTGAGGCAGTGACTGTACTGTGGAGTGGGGAAAGAGCATTCTTAATTCAAATTAGCTATCTTGAGTTTAAAATCCTCGCTAGACAAGACACTGCAGTTTTCACGAGATAGCAGGCAGTTACTTCAATCTGCTGACTCACACAAAACCTGTAAACTTGCTTGTCCTCACTATGTTTTCAGTGTAGTTACCTAGGCCTTGCCTACACTGGCATGTATGCTGGCAAAACTTTTCTTGTTCAGCGGTGTGAAAAAACACACCCTTAAGCAACACAGGTTTATCAGCACTATGTGCTTGTGTGGCAGTGGACATTCTCCTGCTGACATAAAAGCATGTAACAAAAGCATCAGTAGCTATCTTAGTGGGAGAGTATCTTCTGCTGGAGGGGCCTTGTCCAGACAACTGCTTATGCTGGCAAAATTTATGTCCTTTAGGGGGAGTTTTTTCCACATGCTTGAGCGACATCAGTTTTGCTTGCATAAGTGTTAGTGTAGACAAGGCCCTAAAGTTAGGGCATGTCTACACTACAATCTTAAATTGACCTAAGTTAGCTTGATTTACTGACCCCACAGTAATTACCATGGTGGCTGATGTCCATGCTACTCTCCTCCTTTCACTGGTGAATGTCCCCATCAGGAGTGCTTCCAGTGACTGACAAGAACAGAGTAGGGAACTGAGAGCCATAGCTTCCAGATGAAGGAGCTACCCAGGATTTTTCTTCATCCTTGGGCACCCAGAGTCCTGTTGGTTGCCTTGGTCCTGGTGAGGAGCAGGGAGCTGAGATCCCAAGAAGCAGTCCAAGCAGAGGGCCAGGGTAGCAGCTCAACTAGGAGTGAAGGCCTTGAAGCAGTCTGGCTAGTAAGGTGGCAACTGCTTTCTTCTAAATTTAAATTGACAAAATAGCCACAGACAATGTTAGCAAAGCAGTGTCTGCAGAGATACTGTGACATCCTAACTACACCAGCTTAAGTCTCATGCCTCTCATGGAGGTGACGTTATGTTGGTGTAGTAGGGCATTTACATCTGAGAGAGCAAGGCTGTTGTGTAGACGCTGACAAATAACTCCATAGCATAGAACAAGCCTTAGTTAGCTCAAGCAAAGAGCACACCTTTTTTCTTTCTCACTATGAGGACAAGGCCTGAAAGGGGCTCAAAATACAGAGTGAGGTGGCATTGGAGACTAATTTTGCTTGTCTTGATTAGCTTGTGTGTTTTAAGGTTGTTGAGAATATTTTTATTGATATTCTCAATAGTATTATCACTCTAACAGACGTTTAATTAAACAATGAAACAAACAGTGATGTCTGGTGCCAAATAAAAAACTGTGGACTCATTGATACGTTGACTCTCTTGTCCTATTCTTCATTTCATTGTTTTCAGTACATTATAGATTCCTAGCATTAAGAGCTGGATGAAGTATTTTTTTCATACCAACAGGAGTTTTGCCTGGGTAGGGACAATACGATTGGACTCTGTAGTCACACAATAAAAAAACTACTTTTCTTTATCCCAGGTGAGTGAAGACTGAGGCACTGTAAAAACAAACAAACAGATAGATAGATAAATAAAAGTCAGTAAAGCAAGTCGGCCAAATAAAAGTGGTAAGGCTGAGACATCTATAATATGTAGTAATCCCAGAAGTGAAACTTTTGTTAGTAGCAAGTATAACTTCTAAAATAATTTTATTTAAATATTTCATAGCAGCCTTATAATTCTGATTTTAAAAAATGTGGGCAAATTCATAACTGAAATCAATGAAGTAGTGTCTGTTAACAACAAGGATGAATTTGACCTAGAAATTTTGTTTATAGGAAACAAAACATCACAATACAGATCTACAAACCTTAAATTTTACTTGTTGTATTAATTGTTATCCAGGCCCTCTGCCTCTGCTTTCATTCTACCCACTCACTAACTTTTTAGTTACAGCTGTAAGTCAGGTGGGTTGATACCTAAATCTGACCATCTGCAACCACGTGGAGGCTCAGCTGAGACTTGTTTAAAAACAATTAGGCCTTTAAGGAGAGATTTGCAAATCCACTGTTAATATTTAAAGGCACAAATGACAGTTGACAATTTAAGGGTTGATCTTCAAACAAGGGATGGGCCTGAACCTGAGCAGCAGAGCCAAGCACCCCTCCCACCACAGAACTTTGGGGACATTTGGCTTTCAGTCCTATTCCAGATCCAAATTTTGTGAAACACTGGTTATTTCGAAATAAAAGATATTTTATTTCACTGGCAGTGTAAACATAGTCATTGTCATATTTTCCTAGTCTGAAAGTCCCCCCCAAATGCCTGTGTGAATACACATACAGTGATCAGGTTAGATCAATGACACAAATTCTAGTCAATATCATTTTTCTTTCGAAAGAAAGTCTAACTAAAATGATTTTTCTCTGTACTTGTTGTAAAAAGCCTATTTGAACCAGTTTACAGTCAGTAGAACTGACCTCCCATGCTGACAATGTCATAAATTAGGTTTGCAAGCACCAGAAGGATCAGAAATTCTACAGGGACATAAAAAATTAATTTTCAAATACATTTTGCAGTACATGCACAGTTAGGTGCAACTTTATTTTTTAAACTCCCTTTTCTCTTCAGGAGTCATTTTACTTGACATAAAACTTGTTTTATGCTTGTGGGAGTTGAATCTTATAAATAATAGAATTCCACTTGTTTTGACTTTCAGGAAAGATGGGGATTGCAGCTTTACAAACGCCACTGTGTATTCAGTTTTAAACAAGGTATATTTGGCCCAATTTAGTTCTGGAATAAAGAGGTGCGACTCTACTGAATTTAGTAGGGTTGCACCTCTTGACACCAGGGCTGAATTTGGCCTTCTTGGCTTTAATTCATGTCAGTATCTCTGTATTAGCAGCCTAGGATTATTATTGCTTAAGAAAATACAATGGAACAATACAGCCTGGTTCTTTGTTATGAATTCTCTTTCTTCGCAGCCGGTGCTGGAACACAGGCAACTGATAACACTGGGTAGTCTTACCCTTTATTTTAAATTCCTTGCAGACACAAAGGTCCTTCAGTAAGTCTAGCCTGAAATCTGTGAACACAGAAAAAAATGAATGGAAAAGCAATTCAGAAGCAATTACATACAACCTCTTCAATGTTCATTTTTGAACCTTGAGCCCAGCCTGGCTCCATTGAATCTATGGAAAACAATGTGAATGTATTATACAGCCACTGATATGAGTCCATGACTGACAGTCCATTGACATGGTCATGGTCTCTTTTGCTAGTGTCTGTTCTTACCATAGTCACTAGGGGAGCTGGCTCTTTATTAGCACCTACTACTAGGCCACTTCGCTGTTCTCAAATCAATGGGCTGATGTCTATTCAAGGGGCCATATTTGCAACTGATAGAAAGAGGAACCAAGTTTTCTCTAAACCACACCCTAGATTTGAACACACATTGGTCTGGAGAACGTTTGTAGTTTAATCCACATCTGAATTTTAATATTGGTTCATTGTCTAATTTGAAAATCAAAGGGGTCTCTGAGCCTGGTCAGCAGACAAACAAGAGCACTGTTTTCTGATGAACAAGTTTTCCATTTGGGGATAAAATGGCTAAGAAAGGCTAAAGAAAAGAAGCATTTGTCAGGAAGCATCAAAAGATTCTGGAGAATTTCCATGTTCCACAGGTATTGGTCTAGTTCAGCAAAACAAACAAGTAAGGTGACCCTTTTAAAAGCTGACAAATTTATTTATTGCAAAAGCTTATGTGATAAAAAAAATTTGTCAGTCTTTAAAAGTGCCACAAGACTTCCTGTTTTACAGATTTTCTGGTGGATGATATACAGAGTTTGTTGAAGTGAAAGGTAAAATGTTAGTTTTTGTTTGTTTGTTTGTTTGTTTTTAATTACATTGCAAGCAATGAGAGAACTCAGTCATCTGTGGATTTGTTTTGGCAAATCTGCTACCACTCCCAGGTTAGAGGTCCAAGAGGGCAATCTGATATCTGAAACAGAGTCATTCCCAAGTGGGGCAGAATAACTTTTGAAACTCACAAAGTAAAATATTGTGCAGCACCAGCCAAAGTCTCTTCTAACCAAGTAATCTTAACTCAGGACTAACAGAAGTAGCAGATTTCCAAAGTATTAGCATGGTGACAATTTGCATATTAATGGTAGAGGCAATCTCCAAACAGAAGCCCACATTTTCATAAGTGACTGGCTATTTGGGGCGCTGTGGTTTTCACATTCCCAGGCTGAGACAATTTAAAGATATCAATCTGATTTCCAGAAAGTGATGAGCACAGATCCCCCCCAACCCCCCAAATCAGTCCTCTTTTGAGGCACCTCAAGCTGAACACAGTAACTTAGGTGTTCAGTCTCTCCTGAAAATTTAGGCCCTACTGGGGTCAGGGTAGTATCTGGAAAATACCTGCATAACGTTCTTGTTTAAAGTACACTTTAAAAGTTTTTCCATAGACATCCAGGACTAAGTTTGATATTCTTGAAAATCCACTGTTGTTCTTAACTCCTATGAGAAACAGAAAGGGCAGATGATTTAAGAGTGAAAGTAACCCTGATTTCAGGAAGGTGTATCTTCATGAAGAGAATGCCACATTGAGAAGAACATAAAAACAAGGGAAGTAAAATGTATAGTCACCACTGTGTGACCTGTTCTGTGCACACAGACAGACATACTCATCCAGAGGTTTTTGATAGCAATTTGGAGCAGTGCTGACCCAGCTTATCCTAGAAAACATGCCAGTTTCAAAGGGAAGTAGACCTTGTTTGTTAGCTTGAAAAACACCAGTATTACGTCAGTTGGTATCATGCATCGTATACTATGAGCCTGAGTGTGGGGAGAACAGTCTGAATTTATCCTGAAATCACCATTGCTCCCAGCTGTCCTCTAAGTGCGTCTGTAACCATTACTCTGCACCATGTGACCTTTAGAACCAACCAATCAAAGGTGCTTTTATAGTTCCATAAGGATCATTCCCTGCCCCTGTCTTGGTGAGTCAGGTGAAGTGTGCTACTGTGGAGAAAGTCATAACAAAAAGAAGGAAAATCCTTACCTATCTAATTCAGTAATCAAGCTAAATAATGGGGTTTACCTGGAAATATTCAAGCATGCATGGTGATTTTGAAGTACAATTGAAAGGAACATTATAAAGGGGAAAAAAGGCAATGGAGCTGCTTCTCAAGCATATACATTTAGCATCTCTGCTTAAAATTAATGAAACGTTAACTCAGTTAAATATTTAACCCAGAAGCTAGAAAAATCTCTTGATATTTAAGTCGTGCAGCTCCCATATTCTTAACCACATCAGGAAGGTTCAGGTGCCTTTTCAGAATTACTGGTTTGAAAAATATTAATGTTAACTCCAAAAGTCTCAGGTCTCAAGAGGATTTACGACAACTTTAGATTATATTGTTTTGCAGAGCTTCTTCAGAAATTGGTGCTAATGAAACAATTTTAGCTACCTAAATACAGCAGGCATGCGGGGGGGGGGGCTCTGTCGAAGTATGTACATGTACACATATACTTTGATTCTTGGGCTATACTGGTAAGCTCCAGATGGCATGTGAGAGAGCTAAGCAGTATTTATACTGTAATAAATCCATGACATAACTGAGGGGCACAATAATTTAAACATTTTCAAAGAAGCCTACAGGGGCCAGTTGTTCAAATTCCATAAAAATTCAAAAGGAGCAGGGCACCAGCTGACTCCTTTGAATCTCCCTGCTTGAAACATTTAATTAAATAAAGGCATTTTAACTGATACTAGGATGTGTCCCCTTGAGCTCGGGCCCCAGAAGTGTAAGAATGTGGAAGAGCCTTTCTTGTGCTCCTGGTTTTTCTGGGATTCAGTTAGTCGTTTTGTCGGCTGTAAATTCGCCCAGCTAGAAGTGCTGCTGGATGGAGAAATCTCAAGCAAATAACCAAAACAAGTAAATGTCCTTTGTTTTTTCTGGGCTTAGAAAGTTTCCTCTCATTCTCCCTCATGGAGATGTTAATCAGCCTCTGATAAGTAATAATAGACATTTCATTTCCTTCTGCCTGCTTAATAAAAATAGACACTCCTCCCTCCCCCCAACCCAGGTGCTTAGGAGCAAATACAAAAATATCTGGCTATGAACGTGGTGTAGCTTCAGGCAGAGTTTTCCACCCCAAGCCTGAAGGCCAGGAAACATGTGCTGACCACCACCAAGTACAGAGGGCCTGAAACAGTGGTGAGCTGAGTATTGCAGCTCCCCTAGTGCATTGTTAAAATGATGGGCCAACTCTAGCCCTAATGACAAATTAGATCTTCACCCTCAGGGCAAAAGAAAAAAATCTTAGTGATGATCCAAAATTCACACTCTGAGATCAAACCAGTCTGATTCTGGTCATCAAAACCAGTTCAGCTTCCTATCCCAATCTTACCATGTTTTTTGAGGGTGGGAGTCTGAGGAGAAGTCTCTTTTTTCCTTTTATATAGTTTTATTTTTGTCCCATTTTGCTGATTTGTGCCTACTAGTTATTCTGATTTGTATATTAAATGCAGGTACTGCACAAACTGATTAATCAAAAAGTACATTTTCTTCCTTACCCCCATCTAAACCCACCCACACTCTCGTGCAAAAAGCAGACTGAGATCTTGTTTCTTTACTCGGTGGTTTTTTGCAGCCTATCTGCTGTCAGCACCCATCTGCCTCTTCTCCATGTTGATTCCAACATTTTTAGAAATATGAGCCAAGGAAATATTGCTTGAGAAACATCATCTGGTTTGGCAAAACTTTATTTATTTATTAAAGGTCTAATCCTGATTCGATTTACCTAAGTTTAACCAAAATGGAGGGTGAAACACCTGAAATAAATTTCCATCCCTGACCCCAGCACCCCTAAAAAAGTTTGAGGTGGAAGTTAAACGAAATGTTTTGTTTGGCCTGAAAAGGACATAGTAGTGAGAGGGTGGGATGGAAGGGAAGGTTCATTTTGTTAAGGAAAAACAAAACTAAAAAATACCTTTTTTGATTGAAACCAAGCTTTTTTTTTTCTTTTCGGGGGGGGGAGGGGGGATGCGGGAGCGGGTCAGGCAGGGTGGCCACCTGAAATAAAGTCACTTATTTGCACAGCACTGATTTCAAGTTCTTCCTATGGCTCTAGTCTTACAGCATGCATTTGCCTTCCACTTTGCTATCCAGGGGCTTTTCAGTTTCTCCTGAACAGAGACAAAGAATATCCACAAGTGTGGGTCATCACTTCCCTGATTTCCAGTGAGATCTGTAGATTCCCAAAAGGTTACTTCATTTCTGGAACAGAAAAGAATATAGTTCCTAGTGAGCCCAGAGACACAACCTCAGGTCTTAAACTAGCCTGGACAGTGTGTGGAGGTATCTTTCGCTGCCACCCTAATGAAGGGCTCGCCATGCGGAGCTCAGATTACTTTCATCCAATTATTGGATTCAAGAAGCCTTCTCCCATTTGTACCTTGCATATAGCAGCAGGACCTGTATGCCCTTGCAGACACTAGCCACCCTGCAGTGATCCAGAGAAACGAAGAGCTTTCCATAAACTGATGGAGCTGGCCAGGTGCTCAGCAGAGCACATCTTTTACTGAGGTAGCAATGGATTGATCACCTGATTTACAGGGCAGCTCCAGAAGGGATACACATAGGAGGTATGGCTCCTCTCCCGCTTCCACTGGGTCAGTGCAGCTCAGCATTGCCCCTCATTCAGCAACACATTTAGCAAGAACAACGTGCCCTTAACTATGATTTACCTACATTACCTATGACTAAGCTATGAAGATTTTACAATACAACATGGGAAAATACATTCTGTTACTCAAACACCTGCTTGTGCATTCTCCAGCACACTAGCATGTGAACTGAGTTGTACACAGAAATGTACTATTCCTGCACAGGACTGCGAAAATGCACCTCAACTGAAGCCAAGTCACCCAGTGCCCAAGTGAACAGTTGAAGCCCGGGGCCAAACTCCAGCCACCTTGAAGTGGGCAAGGAACTGTGCCCTTTCCCTGCTTCCAGTGGCCAGCAGCTGCTCAGCATCCATTAGGATAAGACTGAAAATGAGAAGTTGAGCTTGATTGATGCATAGAAATGACTTTTTGTATCAACTAAATGGGTAAGTGCCTGTGACTGTGAGTGCCTAGAACTGGAATTTGGGGCTTTCCATCCAGCCTGGAAGATTTTAATATTCTTTATTGTCTGCAGAGGTAACACTTGATAGTGGAGAGGGGCCACAAGACTGCCCCATGCATCACCTCTGGTTCCTCCCCTTGACCTTCCCAGACCCTTTCCCAGTGAACACTACCTTGCCCCACTTCCTTCACAGCTCCTTTCCCACTTCTCCCATCGCCACCCTGCTGCAAGTGTTCTGGCCACCTACTGCTGAACATCAGTAATTGAAGCTGTGGGCTATGAAAGGGCATGATTCAATGAGTTTCTCCATGGCCCCTCTGGGAGAGCTGCACTGCATCCTGTCCTCCCTTCCCTGCTCAGGCACCTTGCAGCAGGGCTCATAGGGAGCTGTAAGTGCTGGTGCCTTTCCCAAGTACATCCCCTCAGCCACACTCAGCCTGACTCTCACTTTGACAGAAATCTGGGGGAACACACAACTCCCTGTGCCCCATCTCCTCACATCACCTCTAATTGTTTGTAAAAATAAGTGCCAAACTGTACATGAACAGGGAAATGGTCACTTCTTGCTAATGTTGGGATTTGTGTCCCAAACACACTTTAAAACAAGTATTGTTTGCCACATTCCTTGTCAATTCTTCTAGCTTAACTCAAAATATGTTCAGTTCGTGTTAACTAACCAGGGCAGAAAAACAAACAGAGAAAGAATGACTAACGTGGGAAGATGCTCATCCTGTTAATTTGCTCTATAAAAGAGCCTGGAGAGAGCTTGCTCAATTTCACTGCTTTTGTCTTATTTTTACAACTGTTCAGAGGACAAATGGGCTCCCACATCTATGGCAGTAGAGTCAGTGCCCCTATTCTAAAGTGGCTCCCAACACTGCAGTGTGCAGCAGTTCCTGGGGGATGGACAGAGGCAGATGCTTTGGCCATCTTTCAGAGGGTATGTCTATATTGCTAGTGGTATTGTTTGCAGTGCAGAATCAATTCTGTGGAAACCTGCTCAATTGATCCTCAAATGTGCTCTGATCAAGACCATTAATTCACACCACAAAAGGTATAAGGCTGTGTTAACCAGAGAGCATTTCTCATCAGCATACCACATTGAGGATGCCAGGACAAGTAGAATTTAGTAATTTGACAGGATACGCACAAGCAATTCTACAAAGCTTGTGTAGCTCCCATCAACTGCCAATGAAATTTGCTAGCAGCGTAGACCAGCCTAAAAGTATGAGGGGAGAGAGTTTGAAAGGAGAGAGTCTCAGTGAAGAAATGACCCCTTGATACTTAACAAATCATCATCCCAATATTGAGGATCTCTATAACCTTGGACATGGACCAACTATCCAGCTAGACCATCTTAACAACTGATGTGGAGATAGTTCCAGGTTGCATGCTCAATCTGCAAAAAGACTATTTCTTCAGGATTAGCTGTGGCATTTACAGATACTCAACAATGTTTTCAAACACAGCTGAAGACAGACTCTGCCCTGAATAGTACCCATCACATCAGGACTTGCACAGGTTTATCCAGCTATTTAAACTGCAGTCTTCAGAGCAGATTTAGGTCATAAAGATACCTTGCAATTGTCTGCTGCTATTACATTATCACATCCCCTGCTTCCCCCAAAACAGCACCTTCCAGTATTACTCCTTGCCATAGTGGTTAGAAAGGATGACAGGCTTATCCATCCCAGCTTGCAGATGCGCAGCTAGAACTGCTTAATTAGCATATTCACATCTTTTTTTAAAACTCATTCCCATACAAACCATCCTTTCACAGCTTCCATTTCTACAGATCCCCACTTCTCTTTTAAAAAGAAAACACACACACCTCAATGTAATTTTAGTTCATTTCCAAATGTTTTTCATACAATTTAAAAAGTATTTTTGAGCCACCATCTTCGTGTTCTTTCATCCTTTCCCCTGCCCCTAATTGTTATATCTGCTACTATAAAAATCATTCCTTGTCTACATTTCTAAATTAATCCTCAGAATTGCTTCATATGTTCGTTCCCACCGATCAGTTCAGTTTTACATCATAAATAAAGAATCCATTGACTCCAAGCGACGTTTATTTCAATTCCCAACAGTCATAAACCTCCTGCTGACTCAGGGAGAACAGAGTTTCTAACATCCCCTGCACCCTTAATTATCTGACCCCCCCCCCGACATGCCCTCACTCAATACTCATTCAGGCAAAGTGACAACTGACATCCGTTCATTTGTTTCCCTTAGCTTGAGTCAATGTAAATAAAATCTCTATAAGGCCTAATTTTATGAATCCTTGGGATATTTCTAGTCTACAGTCCTTGGTATATACAGGGACCTTAATCTCAAAAACTGCTTAACGTATTATAACCGTGGCAGTATGGCATTGGGAGGAGATCAACAGAAGCCCTTGAACTTTATCCATCTCATTATAAAAAAGGAAGGGGCTGCTGGCAGAGTGTTGCCCGTACAGGCCTCTTCCTTTGGAATGCTCTGCAGCTCCAAGGATTGAAATAATCCAGATTTGCTGACCTTCTGCACATACCCTTTGGTATTGACAGGGCAGGGGGCCCCCACTGGGCATGACCCTAGTAGGCCACTGTAGTAATGAACCCCTGGAGGTGAAATGGAAGCTGGTTTTTGCTCTTTGAGTCTCAGTCCAGCTCCAAAATTGATGCTACTTAGTGCAATCATGAGGCTGCTCTATGTTGCACCACTGAAATAAGTTGGCGTAGTGGAATTTTGGTCTGCCACATGATCCAGCCCCCACAAAGCCTCTACGCTGGACTGAAAGTGAAGTTGCATAGGTACAGGCTCCAGCTACAATCTGCTCGCCCAGAGGAATTTGTTTCAATCACAGGAGAACTTCCTGCTGGTTCATTTAGAAGCTGAGTAGCTCAGATAGGCACTAAGCAGAGATACTGCCCCTGTGACTCTTTCTTAGGCCTAGATTGTGCCTTTTAAGCCACATTTCTGAATAGGGGCAGTGCTAAGTAGCAATGCAGCAGAAGCAATTTCCAGAAAAAGTGTACCACAACTAAGTACAATCTCTCCAGCACTGTTCCCTGTTAATGGTGGTGGTGATGGTGTGGATTATTGGGTGAGTATGAAACACTCTGGTCTGATATGCTCAGGTTTATTAATTCAAACCTTTATTTTACCCAAAAGCATTCCCTGCAAATAAAATTACTATTAAAATAAGAAACATTGGACATGCAGAAAAGAGAAATGGCCAATTATCTCTGCCTGGGGCATAGGTAGATCACAAAGGATTTCTCCTATGATGCTCTGATTATCCCATATGCTTTGATACATTTTATTACACATTCAAACAACATAGTCATTAGTTCTCTTCCAATCACCAAAAAGTATCATGAATATTAAGTATCTTATGTAACTCATACAATACCCATAAGTGAAATTTAATTGGCCTAGCCTTTTGCTGTCCAAACTACTTTCATATCACTATTCCTCTTTTCTGACTGGCTCATTTCCACTGATTACACAGTAATTGGGCACATGTGGCCAGCTCACTGACATGTCTTTCTGCACAGGGACATTTTGCCTGCCCCCCCCCCCAATTGCCTCTTGCCAGGACATTTTGTAGAGCTTCAGTTTAAACACATCCTGTGAAAAACACTTCCCTCTTATAAAGCTGTTACAAACAAGTTAACTCCATTAACAAGGTCAATTGAGGCAACATTTCACTAATATCAAGCATGCTGCAAACTAGGCTAATATTCTCCCAGCATATCCAAATTTATGCATAACCCTCACTCCTCACAATAATTTTTAACAGAGTAATGGAATATGTTCCATATATTCCAATGGACCAATTTGCTTCCCCTTGCCTCTCCACAGGCCAGTGTCAGGCAGCCTTCAGTCTGCCTTGATTCTTCTTCCCAGCATCCCCCATTTTTGCTATCTTTCTTTCTTCACTGAGGGAAGGGACTGGTATAATTAAATATCTATGTGCTGCTGAAAGTAGTGAAGAGGGGTAATGGAGATTCAGACTCATGACTGTATGGTTAAGAGAGGAACCTGATGTGCATACTAATTTGCACATCATAGTTGTCCGCAAAGGTATCAACATTTGGGTGTCATTTTGCACTAGGAGTTAATTTTCCTATTCAGTGACTCTGTCATCATATAAAATGTGTACAATATGCAATCTCATTTATTATAAAAAACAGATAGAGTAGGCAGATTAAAAAGGGTTTGGCAGAGTCATATTAGCATTTCTTGACAGAGGAAAACTTTCAAATGTTTGTTAATCATTCCTGAAATAATCATGCTCTGCTCGACATCATAAAAAAAAACAATTTAAATGTTTGTCCTTTGGAGCATCATGAATATCAATGGAAGAACAATATAGTTTGTCCATCTTCATAACTAAACACCTCCTTCCCATTAAAAAGGTTGCATAGAACCAAAAAGCTGTTCTTAGAGTTCAAGATACTATGTTCACCTGGGCCAGACATGGAGATAGAAACAGACCACAGATATGGTGAATACATGGGAAACAACATTCATTTTAAATATAAAACTTCAGTGATAGCTTCTGATGTCAGTAGACACTGCCCAAGTCATGGAATGGGGTAATTACATTTGGAACTCAAGCCATGAAATAATAATTAGGGCCAAGACTTTCAACAAGCAAACTGTGATTTTGAATGCCCAGACTGAAATACATTTAAATTTGCCTGATGGCAAGAACACAGAATATCACAAAGTTTATGACAGCTGAAATGGGAATAAGATCATAGCTTTCATCATCATCCATCTTCAAGCACCTGATAAAGTGGAATTTTCTCCTTTGGAAGCTCATGTGATAAATGTGTTAGTCTTTAAAAGTGTCATAAGACTCCTTGTTTTTTTTGTTGAAATAGACTAGCATAGCTACCCCTTGGAACTTGTCATCTTTCATGATACATCACTTAGAAATAGAAGTTAACTAGTCCTGGGTTTTAACCATGACTCAGAGAGACTCACTTGGTCTCTCTGTGTTGTTGTTTCCTAATATAATCAGTGGGCCCATGTCTGATTCATTGAGCTGTTATGAGACCCAGTCAATTAAATACTGCAAAGTGCTTGAGACATGGTGCATGTGAATGTACTACTGTATATCATCTTTATCATTGCTGAATATAACCAAATGTAAACCAAAGATAGGAAAAGAAATGCTTCCACACATCAAGAATTATCTATATAAACTATCATACAACAAAAGATAATTTAAAGAAAACTGTGGGAAAGTGTAGAAAAGAAATAGCTGGAAAATATTGACAGAAATTACAGCAGTGTATAGACCCAAAAAGCTACCAGGGTTGGAAGTTTCAAGGTGAAGACAAATGAAGACTAGATTGACTTCAGTCCTACAGGTAACAGAGGAAACATTTAGGTCTTAATACTCTCAAGGGTTCAAATGAAAACTCAGGGCATCTATAAAAAAAACCATGAATGACTACCAAGCCAGCCAGCGTTCACGCAAATCAACATTCATGTATTATGGTAATAGGACTGTTAATAGAGCAGCATTCATGGTTCCCTAAAATGTTGACCTGTGGAAGCAGCATTTAAATTTGGGCCTATGGTAAGAATCAGAGTTTGCCTTGGCTTGAAACTTGACAGTGTGCAAGTCTCACTGACAACCATATTGCAGAGAGAAGGTATTTTGCATCAGCTGTTTCCCCGCAAACTAAAGAAACCTCCTAGTTCCACAGCTTCACCTTATAAATCATGTGCTCCCAGTTGTGGATTAGGGGCCTCTGGGCCTCCCACACTGGTGGGCTCACCTTGGGCCCCACTTGGGGCCTCAACTGCACTCACTTGGGGCCACAGACCCCCTCCACTCTACAGCCCTGCCCTCTGCAGAAGGGCCGATGCTGGGCTGGGCCGGGCAGGGCACTGGGGCCAGGCCAGCCCCAGCCATGCTGATCGGGCCCCCGGAGCAGCCCACACATGCAGGGCAGCTTCTGGTGTGGCCTGGGAGCGCTGGAGGCTGTGCTGTGCAGCCAGCCCTGCCTTCCTGGGGATGGACTGGCCATCCCAGGGGTGGGGCAGGAGACCAGAGCCTGGCCTCTAGGCCAGGCCTCCCTGCCCCCCAGGGACTTGGGAGAGGAATGCAGCGCTCAGCCTCCAGCTCAGGGCAGCTGTGCAACCCCCCCAGCACCGCTGGACAGAGGGCCCCCACCAGATTGTGTGGAGCCGTGGGCCCGGGCCCCATAGGCCCTTTGGTTAATCCGCCCATGTGTGCTCCAGCCCCCTAATAATTTTGTACCCTCCTCTGGACTCACTCTAATTTCTCCACATCCTTTCTGTAGTGGGGAGTCCAAAAGTGAACACAATATTCCGTATAGGCTATGTCTACACGGCTCTTTTATTTCGAAATAACACTTGTTATTTCAAAGTAAAAGAAATTAGGTCTACACGACGTTTTCTTGTTTCGAAAGGACGGATCCCGTCCTTTCGAAATAAGAATCGTCATTTCGAAAAAGTAAAACCTGGCCCCCCCTCGAAACAGCCATTATTTCAGAAGGGATATTTCGAAATAACGCCGTTTAGACCTGTTCTTTTGACACAACACTGTGTAGACCTGTTGTTTCGAAACAACAGATCCAAACGGCTTTATTTCAAAATAACCATTTCGAAATAACAGCCGTTTGGATTGCAGGCTTTCCCTTAATTCGAATTAACATTTTGTTAATTCGAATTAACTTATTTCAAAATAAGGATTTTATTTCGAAATAACTCATTTCGAAATCCTTATTTCAAAATAACAATGCATGTGTAGACATAGCCATAGGGTCTCACCACTACAAAATAGAGAATATTCACTTCCCCTTAATCCACTGGCAGTTCTCCTACTAATGCAGCCCAATATGCTATTAGTTTAACCCAAATATCTACTAGCAGAGAATTGATTGAATGAAGCATAACTTGCCCTGCTAGGAATACTCTGTGTTTTACCTTATGCCAAGTAACTAAGGGACTTTGGCAGAGGAGCCAGATAGGCTAACTCTACACAAGCTGGGGACTCAGCTACACTGGGGATATCCCCAGATAGGAAGATTCAGCAATTGTGCTTCTTCAAGCCACTGGAGCTATGCCGAACGAACCAGAGCAGGCTGAGGCTTGAGAAGAATGTCTGCACAAACATTCGTAACAGTAAACTTGTTTGTTCAGTATTTCTGGACAGCAACAAAGGCTGCAAAAAATAATTTGATTTTTATTTGAGCCAGTATTTATGGCTTATTATCATGTTTGGCAAAAAGTGTGATTCTCTTCTGCCCCACTTCTTGTGTAATCACTCACTCCTGTGTAAAGTGTTTTCTGACCAATTATTTTCTGACATCTGGAACCAGTAGGTGGAGATACTGATGAATTTGTTTGTTCTCAAAGGGTTATTGCTGATGAACTGGAAAATTCTTTTGGAAGGGGCTAGAGTGAGGATGGCAGTAGATGCCTCAGTAATGCTAGGCCTATGTAACTTCTCTCATTTACATTGTGATTCCTGGGGGCATTGGTAGTAAAAAGATTGAGGAGGTGGTTTTGCCCTGTATTCTGGTCTGATGTGCTTTCTTTTAGGGTCGGCGATGTAACTGCCCAGGGAGCAACGTCGTTGCTGAGGAAGTGGAGAATTAGTGAATACTTCTGGCCAAGGTACCTCCGTGCCTCACACATGCCATAGTGATGAGAGCAATAGAAAAGCCTCTGATGAAATTCTGTCTTCAGAGCAGGGTTTGATTAAGGCCTGTGACCTTGCACTGAATAAAGGGGATAAAACAAAATATTGAACAGCTGCTCATTAAGTGAGCACCATTCATCTTGTGCACTGAATGAGGCAGAGTTCCTGTGAAAAAACACTGTATATAATCACATAATTAAAGACTTTATCATAATTCATACACAGAAGGGGCCAGACAAATTCTGGCATTTCTGAATGTTTGAATCCTTGACTTAGAAAACTTCATAGTATTTTCTTAAACAGAGTATTTAAAAACAAACAGAAACCAAAACCACAATCACTGGGGGCAGGGGAGGGCGATAACAACCAGACAGTTGCACACAAACAGAATTAAGAAACAAAAACTGAAATTCCATCATGTGGCATATATTGACTACCACGTGTTCATCAGCAGCATTGGAACCTTGACTCCATCAAACAGAACTCTGCCACTTAAGCAAACAGAGCAACTGATAGTAATAATCGGTTGCCATCCTTTCATAAGCAGTTCTAGAAACGGTGAGACACTTGGCCAGAGAGTTTCACAGATATTTGCTCACAACAGAAGAGTGGTGAGACTCAAGGATCTAACATTTTAGTCCAGATTCTGGATGGAATACGCCAGCACAAAGACCAATACCCTACCAAATCTCAAATCTCTGCTTTAAAGCATAGGAGTGCTCAAGCTGTTCAAAGAAAAAGGTCATCAGAAAGTTTTAACATGGGCAGAATTGGAAGTTACTTACTTGTAACCAGAGGTTCTTCAAGATCCCAATCAGTTTTCCATGCAGGGGTACACATATATGCCATGTACCTGGGCCAGAGATTTTTAGCAAGAGGTGTCTATTGATCCTTATGTACGCACTCGACCACCTCGTGCTCTGAACTGATGGGTGTTGAAGTCCAGCACCTTTCCAGATCCTTCTCTTCTTCTTTTAGCACTGCGTGGATACATTCAGTATCAGGTGTACATGCCACAGCACACAATTCACCAGAAACTCTTTAGCTTTAGCCTATGAGGACAGGGCTGGCAGCCACCACCCCCTGGCCACCCTGTGGCTATATATATGGCTGTAGCCCTGCTCCTCCCTAGTTCCATTTTTTTTCCTCCCTCAGCAACAGTTACGGAACAGCCTGTTCTTGCTTTATGCACGTGCCTGTCTCTTTGCTCTGTTTAAGTGTATTTTTCACCGGAAGATCTGTTTGCGGACATCACGAGTGCTCCTACCAAGTCCTTCCAGCAGAAACCTGAACCCAAGGGACAACCCCCATGGGAGGTATCTTAATGCCTGTGTGAGCTTCACTGAGTGGATTATGCTCTATCTGCAGATCTTTTAAATGAAGGACTCAGGAAGACAAGGAGCGAAGGCCACATAACATCGCCCAGGAACGGACCCTGCAGCTAACGCCGGGTACGTCTGTTGCACCCAAGGATTCACTGGCTGTACATGCTGGATGGGCACCAGAGCCCTCTCAGCACCGCTCTCCGGCTACAAATAAAAACCATGATCGGCCTCTAACTTGACACCATGTGCTCGGTCGGCACTGGAGCCCTCTCAGTGCTGCTTCTCTGGCAATGAATGAAAGCTGTGGTCAGCCTCTAATTTGGCACTGCATGCTGGATTGGCACCAGAGCCCACTCGTTGCTGCTCTCCAGCTGCAAATACAAAGCCACGATCGGCATCATACTTGCCATATTATCTCATCGCTGGCACCTCCTCTGCGAAAAAACGGCCAGAGCATCTGAACTCCGTGCTTTGGCAGCAGTTCCAGACGCCAGTCAGCACCAAGGCTCTCTCGGCGCTGCTCCCCAGCAGAGCTCAGGTAAGCGCGCTTGGGGTTAACTTTGGCACCGAAGTGCCGGTGCCATTTCTGGCCCTCCCCTCAGGGGTGAGCGCCTGGAGCCTATCACAGTGCACCGACACCAGAGGCCTTTGAAGTGGCAGAGGCCCTTCAGCTCCTGAACACGCTGCCAGGCCACCAAAGCAAATGTAAGTCCGCCTTCCTTCCTTCACTTTACCCAGCACCAGGGGGTGCCGCTCACTATTTGGGCCCCACACCACTGCGAAATTGTGGGCTCCATCCCCTACGATGCTAACCCCCTTGCCTCAGACCAGCAAAGAGATCTGAGAGTGCATTCCTCAGGCTTGGCCTCTTACTGAAAGGTCCATGGCACCAGATTCTTTCCACTACCACACTCAAAGCTGGCTACCTCCTTCTGAGACCTCGGAAGGGGAGTCCCAACTCGGTGCCATGGCACCAGGTGAGGGCAGCCAAGCACCGGGGTTGTCCCTTCACCCAACTACAGCCATGAACAAGGGCCAGGGTCTTACAGAGAAGACTCTACCACACTTGAACCCCTTCACTGGGTCACCGCCTACCTGGGTCAGGGTCACACTCCTCAAGGGAGACCAGGACCCCTTATTCGACCTGGGGTTCAAACCTCTCTGGTTGCCATTACGATTTTCCCCCTTCATACTCATCTCCTTGACATAGCTGGGACAAACTAGCCTGAGCTGCCCTGATTCACCCCCCAGGTCCCCTAGGAGTCCCAGAAGGTTTGACCTCCTGGGTAGGAAAAGCCTGTTCAGCTTCAGCTTTTCAGTTGAGGGTTGCTAGCCATCAGGCCTTGGTTAAAAGATATTCCCTAGACTTGTGGGATGCTATGCAGTGTTTTAACAGCTTCCTCCCACAAGAACACTTGGAGGATTTGGATGCCTTCATCAAGGAAGATGTCTTGGCCTCACACCATGCCCTTTCAGTGGCATAGGATGCCTTGAATATGACCAGCTGTGGCATTGCGATAACTGTGGTTATGCCCCAAGCAGCCTGGCTTCAGGATTTTGACCTCTCCCAGGCCTTACAGCAATCCATATTAGATCTCCCTTTAGAAGGACGGTCTTTCTTTACCCACCCACTGACTCCCTGATCCGCAGCAACTGTGCACATAGGTCAGCCCTCAGAGCCCTGGGTATGCTTACTCCCCGGGTGTCTCAGTGTTCTCCCAGTCTATTGTGACCCCTTGAATGCATGGGGGAGCGGTCCTCATTGTATCATCCCCCCACACACACACAACTGAAATGGCTACCTTTTAGGAGCCTTTGGACCACGGGATGATGGTCCCCTTCCCTCGTTATAGGTGATCAACTACAACAGGGTCACTTCTCCCTCCATCAAACCCTTGAATGTCAGGGTGGTATCCTAAATGCTTTTGTTAAACACCTCCTCACAATCAGCCTTGGG
This sequence comes from Podocnemis expansa, assembly GCA_007922195.1. NCBI lineage: Eukaryota > Metazoa > Chordata > Testudines > Podocnemididae > Podocnemis > Podocnemis expansa. The sequence continues at coordinate 20,007,757 of ML681997.1, forward strand.
ACACCTCTTCCCCCTCTCTGGTAATGATGTGTCTCCCTCTTCTCTTACCACACTCTTTGGGTCAAGTAAGGGCCTGGCAACCGGAGAATTCACCTCACATGCACTTGGTTCCAGGCACATACGCCCTTGGAGCCTTGGTGGAAATCCGGAGGTCATAGAGATATGAGAAGTGGGCACATGTTGCCCCCCGCCAAAAAAGAAAACCACTGTAGCCCTCTGGGACAAAGGAAGGATACCTACACCTCTGCCAACTCCTTCCCAGTTGGGCACACTGAAAAGGGTATGCTTCAGTGTCGCTATCCCAAGAACGCTCCTTATCTGTGTCGGTCTGCAACGGATCTTGGGGAAACAATTGCAGGAGGATGCACCCCCCTCCCTAGGTGACAAGTAAGAGGGCAAGCTTGTACCTCTTTGTCCTCCATCTTCTCCCTCCTTGTCTCCCCAGGTGGTGCCCCTTTTTACTATTGGGGCCATGCTCTTCAGACACATATTAGGCTTTTTGCCTGAGGGATCTTTAAGCCTCCCCATAGGGGTTTTGCCTCTTCAGCTCCTACCTCTCCTCCCCAAGGACCTTCATCACATCACATTGGTCCTTCTGTCCACGGGCAAACCTCAAGTTTAGCCTTTGACTGGAACTTCCTCTGTTCTGGTGCTTCTTCTAACCAGGCAAAGGTCGCTTTCCCCTGAAAACCCCAGAAAGCCATCTAGGAGCCACCTTGATCTTTCTATGGCATCCCTCTCCTCCCTAGGATTGCAATGAAGGCAGATAACAGGGGATAGAACTCTAAACCATTGGTATTTGTACACCTGAGTGAGCCCATTTGAGGATCCGTGGTCCTTAGCTCAGGGTAGTTCCCCTGCAGAACTCTGGCTTTCAGGGAAACTTACTAACCCTTAACAGGCTGGAGAGCCTGATGCCTTATGGGTGACAATTTCATAACGTTCCCTCTTGCCCCACTCCGTGTTCCTTAAAGGACACAGCGGTTTTTCCTTGTTTTTCCCTAAGTAAGGGTTGCTTTATGCTCTCCTTTCCTCTTCCTGGGGTCTCCCTGTCTTCCCTTTTCCCACCTGGGACCTGCCCAAACCTTACCCCTTCCAATAAGTGGGGAGGCTCACCAAGAACACCCCTTCCCCTCAGAGCAGGTGTTATAGACCACATCCGACTTGCATCTTGCCTAAGGCATTGTATTTTCTCCTCATCAGAATCTATGCAAGATCCCTCGTAGTTGGCCCATTGCAGCCAGGTCCCAACACCTACACCTGCCACTAGAGATGAGTCAACCAACTGTGTTATGAAGGTTGACTGCCTCTCCATAGAAGTGCGAGTGAGAATATCATGTGAGAAGAGAAGTGAGAATATCTTGCGAGCCACATGCCCCCCTCAAAACACTCCAATTCTGGAGCTTGGGGGCCTGACCCCTCTATAGAGACAGCCAGATACCCCTTCCCTTGATTCAGCACAACTCTATCTATGCAATTCCATGTACTGGGAGAGTAGAGTACAGGGGCAGGGGAGAGAAATGCACACCTAGCCTTGAAGTTGTCCCTTCCCCCCCAGAACCCTGCAATGGTTTTTTACTGCCCCTGTCTCAGGTCATTCCCCCACTCCTTTGGTCGGGGACAACCTAACATGGGAACAATCACCCTTCTCCCAGTTTGTCTCCTGATGCTAGGATGGGTATACTTAAGGGTTCCCCCTTTTCCCTACTATAACCTGCTCAAGGGTCACCTCTAAAGAATGGCCCTTCTGAGATGTCCACTTCTCTCTCTTCACGATGACCTCCTTGACAGAGCATCTCTAATGCTTTTGGGCCCCAGAAATGGGTCTGCCAAGCAGCTAGGCCTTATTCCGGGGCCCTTCCTTCAGGCCCTCCAATCCCATGCGTCAACAGATGGAGGGGCGGGGGCCCCAGCCACTCCTTCCTCGTTATCTTCCTACATTAGCTTCCATATGGAAGTGGGATGCCTTAGTTTAGGGTGCCCCTTATCAATCCTACCCATGGCATCTCCTGCCAGTATGCCAAGGGGGAAAGGCCTTTTGCCTATCCCCAGTTTGGTCAAGGGGTGATGTGTTCCCCACCCCCAGTCTTGGTTAGTACCTTAACCCACTTGACCCCCCCCACCCTTTTTGGGGTTGAGGCGGCAAGGGCGGCAATTACCCCACCCTTGCTCCTCACCTGCGGCTGTAGAAGCCTGTTGCCCTGGATCACGACTGCCTTTCTCAGGAGTCGATTCTACTAGGAAAGGGCAACCCTCCCATACTAAACGGTCTTGCTGGTGACAAGGATGCTCTTCTGCTATTATGATATAGCAAATTCCCTGATAATGAACTGGTGACTGCCCCTGTTGGAGTTCTAGTCTCCTGACAGAGTGGCGAATGACCCCTTGGCACTCTCATGCATGTCTTCTCTCAAAGATCTTGCTTGGTGGCATGTCCATAGACATTCGCCTGGCAGCCCACTGCTTCTTCACCCAATTTTGGGTGCTGTGCTGTTTGTGGGTAGCTGTGCTGATGGTGGATAAGGTTCTAACTCCACCCACCTTCCACAGTACAGCTAGCAGTCACCTGATACTGAATGTATCTGAGCAGCGCTCGAAGAAGAACAGTGGGTTACTTACCAGTAACTGTCCTTCTTTGAGATGGGCTGCTTGGATTCATTCAGGTCCCTCCTGCCATCCCCGCTACTCGGCATTAGCGATTAGTAGGAACTGGGGAGGAGCTGTGCTGCGGCCATATATATAGCCACAGGGCGGCCAGGGTGCAGTGGCTGCCAGCCCTGTCCCGATAGGCTAAGGCTAAAGAGTTTCCGGCCAATTGTGCACTGTGGCACATACACCTGATACTGAATGGTAAGTAACTCACCGATACCACTAAACCAGATCTAATCTGCAGCAGAGAGCAAGGAGGGAGTATAGTGAGAGGCCATATGTCTTGAAAAAACTCCAGCTACAGTTAAGTAACCTCCATTTCTTCTGTGAGGATGAAGAAGAGACTGCTGACTTTAATGCTGATTCCCCCACAGCTGTATCTGTAGAAGAATTAGCCAAAGCCACATGTCTTGTGAAGTTATATAAGGAACTACAGTAAGCTGCTCTATATATCTCTAGTCAAGGTAAGTTTCTCAAAGATGCCTGCACTTTAATGGAATGTGCATCAATTGGTATCAAAAGGCAATGCTGCCAGACGTGTTTAAAAAGTCTCTTTGCAGATATAACTTGACCCATTGATCTCTACGGAATGGAAGCAAATAGTTTAGGTGTCTTTCTAATTGATTTTGTTCTTTATTGATAAAAAGCCAGTGTTTTTTGGGACATCTAGGCTATGTCTACACTGCCAATTTAGTTCAAATTAAGAAGGCTTAATTTGAACTAAATTAACCCATAGCCACACTAGCCTTTCCTTAGTTCAAACTAAGATATTCCTTAGTTTGAACTAAGGAATGCTTAGTTCAAATGAATAAGTACCAATGGTTAGTTCGAACTAAGCGTGATGTAAACTTGACCTAACCCTTTGTTCGAACTTAAGAAGTTCAAAATAGGTGAAGTTAGTTCGAACAACGTGGTCTAGTTCTAACATTAGTTCAAATTAGTCCACATTGTTAATTTGAACTAATACATTTGAGGTTAATTCAAACTAACCTCAGGTTAGTTCGAAATAAGCTTGAACTTGTTAGCTCGAACTAACAAGTTTGAACTAACTTTGGCTAGTGGAGACATAGTCCTAGACTAGAGAATGAATCTGCCTCTCCTCCTCAGAGGCATGAAGTTTTGGGAAAAAATACTGATAAGTGGATGGACTAATTATTTTAAGGATGAAGAAGTCATCGGCTACAGGACATTTTCAGCAAGGAAAAGAACAGAATGCGACCAGTTATCACCTACAGCTCCCAAGAAAGACATCTCCAACACATCATTAAGGATCTACACTCTATTCTGGAAGATGATCCCTCACTCTCTTAAGCCTTGGGAGGAAGGATAGTCTTCACATACAGACAGCCCCTCCCCCCCAACCTTAAGCAAATACTCACCAACAACTGCCAAAGGGGCAGCCATATTAGTCTAGTTCAGCAAAAAAAGCAAGAAGTCCTGTGGCACTTAAAGACTAACAGATTTATTTATCATATCAACTACTCTGGTCTGCTGTTACTGTATGCCCTGAACCCATGTCTTATACTTCCTTGCATTCATTTTCATCCCATTCTGTAAGTTCCCCCATCTTCAAAGCACCTGACGAAGTGGGATTTTCTTCTGCAAAAGCTCATGCAATAAATAAATCTGTTAGTATTTAAGTGCCATAGGACTCCTTGCTTTTTTTCAACAACTATACACCATGCAACAGGAACACTGTCAGGTGCTTATCCCTGAAACAAACCCCTTTGCCAACTCTACTACATAACTACTTAAGTGAAACTATCATAGGACCTAATCAAATCAGTCATTCTATCAGAGAGTCATTCAAAGGCACATCTGCCACTCTGATATATGTCATCATGTGCCAACAATGCCCCTCTGCTATATACACTGGTCAAACTGAACTGTCTCTTCCCAAAAGAATAAATGGAAACAACTCAGACATTGATAATGGCAACATTAAAAAAAACAGTATTGGAACATTTCAGTCTACCTGGGTCTTCTGTAAAAAAAACATGTTAGTTACAGCACTTCAGCTAAAAACTTCAAAACTAAATTCCAGTGTGAAAGTGGAGAGCTGGAACTCATATGCAAACTAGACATCTTCACTCAGAGTTTGAATAGTGATTTGGAATTGTTAACTCATTACAGAAGGTCATTTCCCCTCTATTATCATTCTCACCTTCTCAGCTCTTGTTCAGAGGGCCATCTTCCTCACTGTTTGAATCAAAGCAACTAGTTTATTTGCTGAGATAGACTACCACACTATCCCACTTGAACTGTTGAACTAACCTTGTTACCTTCCCGTCTTTATATGTATATATATACCTGACATACAACATTTTCCATTTCATGTGTCTGATGAAGTGGGGTTGCACCCTAGAAAGCTTATGTGATAAATAGATTCATTAGACTTTAAGGCTATGTCTACACTAGCAATTAGTCTGGATTAAGGAGGCTTAATCCAGACTAATTTGATCCCTGCCTACACTAGGCTTTGCCTAGTTTGAACTAAAAATTTTTTTTTAGTTCAAACTATGCAAAGCTTAGTTCAAACTAGTTAGTTTGAACTGTTACTTCATACTAACCACTTAGTTCAAATTTAGTTTGAATTTTAGTTCGAACTAGCATGATGTAGCCATGCTAGTTCAAACTAAATACATTTGCATTTTTTTTAGTTTGAACTAAAAAGTTAGTTCAAACTAACTTCTAATTTGAACTAAAAAATGTTGTTAATTCAAACTAAAATGTTCCGGTTAGTTCAAACTAACTCCGAACTGCTTAGTTTGGACTAAGCAAGTTCGAACAAAGCAGCTAGAGGTAGACGTAGCCTAAAAGTACCACAGGACTCGTTTTTTGTTTTACAGGCCAGAGTTGGAGACCAACATGGATGAGTAAGCATCACAGACGGGGATTAAGAGAAAGCAGAAAGTCTGCAAGGAGTGGAAAATGGGAGGGATCAGCAAGGAAAGGTATCTCTTGGAAGTCAGAACATGTAGAGATATAGTGATACCATGCTTGTGTGTTTCAGCTGGATCTCTGCTGACCACCTGAAGAAGACTATGCCAGTGTGAGGGCCCTGGGTTAGGATGCTCCCAGAATGGTCAGATCTGTCTCAACTTTGGCTTCTGTGTGTGCCACTGAGGCCAGTTGATGTTGACTGGGAGACAGTAAGTGAGGTTCTTGTACTGATCCTGGGTGGCTAGGAAGGGATACCAAGGATTCCAATAACTCTGGTATGCAGGATCAACAGACTGATTCATTGGATGGGGAAACTAGATCCTAAACTAATGACAGAACTGATGGTCCCACTGGCTGTGTAACCAGGTTCACAGGTAGCAAAGGAGGGTGATTCCATAACCACTGAAAAATTTCCTTCTCCAAAGTAATTAAGTCTCTGAAAAACAAACAAGGGGTCCTGTGGCACTTAAAGACAAACACATTTATTTATCACATGAGCTTTCATGGGAGAAAATCCTACTTCGTCAGACACTTTGAAGATGGAGGAACTTACAGAATAGGAGGAAATAAATGCAGGGAAGTGTAAGTCATGGGATCAGGTCACAATGTAACAGCAAATCAAAGCAGCAGCTAAATCTTAACTGCCTTGTTTGCTCCTTGTTTGTTTTACTGAACTAGACTAGCATGTCTCTGAATAAAGACAGACTGAGAGAAGTGTGGAGCAAAAAATGTCCTCCAGGGAGATATAGGTTTTGGACTGCCCAAGGGTACTAAGTGAGTCAGTTGGTGGAGCTGTTGGATCTGGAGCCTCATTCATCGCAGTGGGAATCTGATCCCACTAGGGCTGTGACAATACTATCACAAGGTCTGATCTTGATGTCGAAAGGAGGGGAAGTAGGTGTCTGTTTTTTAGTTTGCTTGTCAAAACCCACTAATCCATGGTTCTTTGTGCCACTTTCTCCTGTGAGAAGGTTTCCTTAGGTCTAGTTCTTTAGTCCTTGTACACAAGGACTCTCCCAATTTTGTTGGAGGCAAGGAAGGATTTCTTTTATTCAGGGGATAAGATGATTTGTGTCTGTGCTTTGGAGAGTGCCCCTTAGTCTCATGAGAAACCTTCTTCTTAGGCTTGCAAGTCTTAGACTTGACTCCTTAGCTTGTGTTCAGAAAGATCCTGATTGTTGATATACAGGAGGGCCTCCCCAGCCTAGATTTTATTGAGGCTCATGACCTCCCTTATATGTTTTAAATCTCAGCTCTTGTCTTCAAGCATTCTGAAAGGAAGCATGTGCAAATGCTGCACTTTGCCAAGATGTGAACCTCGGCTAGGAGGTAAAGGCAGCACTGGTATTTGTCAGTGAGTGAAAAGGAGCATGGGCAGGAAAAGCCATTCTTGAATCCCAGGACTTTGGGCATATCCCACCTTCCAAGGAAGATTTCCTCAGAGTAGAGAAAAAAACAGCTAACTTACTGACTACATAGGTCTTTAAGACTAGGATTATAAAATACTAAAACTGATTACAGTATAATTATAGATTGAATTAATCAGAAGATTAAGTTGTGGATACAGAAGAATACAGTTCATTAGAGTGGTAAAAATGAAATGGAGAGGCATTAGTCTACACTGACTCCCTTATCCCCTCAGTTCAGAGCATGAGCAGAACAACTAACTATGAGTATCAATGGATACTGCTCAATAAAAATCTCCATACTCAGGTACATGCATACCATATGCAGAATATACATGAGAACCATCACTCAAAGAACATATTTTCCCCTTGTGTTGCTCTCAGAAGCATTTTAGATGATATTTTCTAAAAAAAGTTCAACATGACACAGACACCTAAAATTTCAGCCCAAACCGTTAAAGTATAGCAGAGCTATAAGCTACTGAAATCACAATCTTATAATGGGAAGTGTCGGTCAGCCTCAATATTAATAGGTGGTGCTTCCAGCTCTGCCTATAACACTGTGTGTTTGAAATCCAAGAAATTATTGCTGCTACCTAGGCTACCATACGTCAACTTAAATACAAAGCTTTAGGTGAGAATTTTATTTTTGCTGCTGATCATTAAAAGCAAGACTGAGCATTGCAATTTTGCTATCCTAACAAATATATATATATATATATATATATATATATATATATAAATGACATCAAAATGTTTCTTCAAGCCACCTGTCTGAAAAGAAAACCAATATTTGGCTCTCACTCTACATAATACTGTCCCCACAGCATACCAATTACAGTCAGATTAATTTATCTCTAAGAATCCAGGGGTTTAGGACTGAGGAAAGTAGATAACCCAAGCTGTCTGTCCAAAGATACTGAGAAAGCACCAATGTATCATTCTCTGCCAATGTCAAAGAAAGAAAGAAAGAAAGGAAAAGCCTGCTGTAAATGAACAAAGAAGCATAGGATCTCTAACTGGATACTAGAGTATTGACTTTTACCCCATGTTGCAGTGCCAGCCAGCAATAACTGGAAACTTTAAGTAGTGGCTCAGAACAATGCTTACATGCTGATGATGTATTTGAAATGTTATAATGACAGCATCAGAATTCAGGTGCCAGGAAATCTTGTTTTACTACCATGTAAATAAAATATCACACCTACATGGTCTATAATTTATTATAGAAAAAAAGTTATAATTTCATATTTTCCAGATGTTTTCATGAACTGAGTTTTCTTGTGGTGGCAGCACAAGCTTTCTCTGCTGACTCTGGACTGAAGCAGAGCAGTCAGCTAGAGAAAAGAAATGCCAGTTTGGCCCAGCTAGCATAGTGGATACCAGGAACAAATGCAAAAACATCATAGAATTGTTGAACCAAAGGCTGAGCAGGGACTACAAGTGTCATCTAGTCTAATCCCCGAAAGGACTCGGGATTTGTTGTACCTAACCATCCAAGACAGATAGCTCTCCAGCCTCCTTCTGTAAACCTTTATGGAAGGAACTTCCACAACCTCCCGAGCAGTCTGTTTGTCCTAATGCCATCACTTTTCAGTGCCACCAGCACCTCCAGCCAGCCTGGAAGGGTAGTCAACAGCATTTCTCTTCAGTCACCCCATACAAGATGCTTTACATGCAAATACTCCTGCACCATAACAGCTGGTCCACTCTTCCCATATGTACTAATGGGTACACTACAGCACAAGCCCCTCATGCTGGAGCTCCATCTTGCACTTCTGAGGGTAGGGACCCTCTTGTCCCAGTGAAACAGGTAAATGGCATGAGATTTCCTTTCCCTCCCAGGAGTAGCAGCAGGGTACCCCCAGAGAGGCAGGATCAGTAATGCTAGCAAGCTGCAGGGGTGGGTGTCCCAGCTAGCCGGCTTTGGCAGATGGATAGATGGGCCAGCCTACCACCCTCCTCTCCTGTGATAAAGTGGGGCAAAAGGGTATGCTCTGGACAGTGGAGTCTACTGTTAACATCCCATTGAAATGAATGAGAGTTTATATAAGATCTAATGTTCGAAGCTGTCCACAGGCTCAGGCAGACACCACTGCATTAACTACACTAAAATCATGTCTTTGAGCTTTTCTACTGCAAGGATGTCTGTATATTGCTAACTCTACTTTCATGTAATTCTTTTCTCATCTTGTTAAATAGTTCACATGTTTCAGTGTCATTGCAGGACCACCAAAAAGTAGAGGGATTGATGCCCAGTCATCCATCTTGTACTGAAGAAGTATAGAACTAGCATTTGGAAATGCAAGTTGAGAAAATCTACAGCCATTTTGAGTAGTTATACTGCAAGGACACCAAAAATAATCCCCTGACAAGTGTCCCAGGAAAAAATTCTCCCCTTCCTGTTGGTTTTCAAGCACAGAAGGAATCAAACATATTTTCAGTCTAGACTACATTGATCTTCAGTGTAAGAAAAGTACAAATGCACAAAATGCTTCATGTTGAGCTGAGTCATAGCAGTGCTTCTGAGCTGGCAAACAAGGAAACAAAGTTTGTTAAGTGCAGCACATAGCAATTCAGTCATAAAATCTACTCATACATTTGCAAAGTTCTGTCTAGCCACTTTCTTCTTTCTAGACATATTGGGAAATATTTTGTCAAACAAAAAGAAAGTTTGAAAGTAATTGCTTAAGATAAAGTAAGATAACCATTATCACTCTAGCCAAGTTCTAAAGGGGCAGCCGTGTTAGTCTAGTAAAGCAAAAAAAGCAAGGAGTCTTGTGGCACTTAAAGCCTAACAGATTTATTTATCGCATGAGCTTTCATAGGAGCATATCCCACTTCATGACTATGGATTCTTTTCTCATTATAACAGGTAATTTGACTTCACCCTCCCTCTGTGTGCTGTTTCCTAGGGTTTGAATCCTTACAATGCTCTGATTTGTTGCTGCAGTATGACCTGATCCCATTTCTTACATGACCCTGAATTTATTTTCATCCAAATGCGTAAGTTCTTCCTCTTCAAAGCATCTGACGAAATGGGATATTCTCCCACAAAAACTCATGTGATAAATAAATCTGCTAGTCTTTAAGTGCCACATTATCACTCTGTAGCGGTATCATTGTTCCCTGGCCTACTGGTCGTTTTCTTCAAAACAAAGAAGGTGGGGTTTTAAATGCTGTCTTTGTTTCCAAAAAAATCATGTTCAGAAGCCTGAGTTTCACCATATTGCAGCCCCTCATCATGAGCTGTCATTAGCAAGCCATCATCACTGTGTCAGATTTTCTGTCAACGTTTGTATCATGAACAGCACCTTCTGGATAAAAATTATCCGTATTTGAAGCTAAGTCTGTCAAATCGTCTATTTTTTTTCCCACTGTACAACCAATCTTGCTCATCAATGAGTAACTGCATTCCCAGCTGCTCTGAAAATGCATCCTGAATAAACATTGGAAGGAAGACAGCTTGGATATCTGACAATGATTTTAATCATGGCAGACTCCTTTTTCTCTTCCAAAGCCTCAATGTAAGGCATTTCATTGTCATGTAAAAAGCCTGCTGAATCTTTGTTCTGTGCTGGAGTGAGAGAATCATGCTATAAAGGCAGATCCCGGAGACTGTCCTCTTGCAGGTGCTTGCTCGGGAATCAGAAACTAAAAACAATGCACAGTCACATGGCATTTCTGATCTATAGATCTCAAAGCACTTTGCAGCAGTAGGCAGAAGTCATTACCTCCATTTTACAGATGGGATCATTAGCTCCCACACACCTAGTCAATGTTAGAGTCAGAAAAAGGACTCAAGACTCTCTGCCATCATTTGTAAGAAAATTCCGCATGAATGAGAAACCCAGGCCCAACCCCTGCCGAAGTTTGGGTGTGGGGAGGATACAGATCCAGGTCAGAATTCTAGCCTGTGGCAGCAATATCCAATCAAAAGCAAACTACAAGTCTATTTTGGACCCTGTCTTGATCTTACTGAAATTAATGGGAGCAGAACTGGACACTTGTCTAGGTCTAAATATTGAAGGGTTCTGAACACCTCCAGTTCCCACTGGCGAACTGAGAGCATTCAGCTCATTGTAGAATAAGAGCTCAAACTTGTTCTTGTGAGATAGATTCAGATAGTCTTTACTCATGTTTAACAGTACCATCTTACTCCACAAATAGCCCCAATCACATGTACTCGTATGACACAAAGTCTGAATACGGGTATCATAATCTGACCCAGAAGGACAGGAATGAACTGGTTATAATTCTCTGACAACATCTGGGAACTTTCCCTTGACTGGAAATTGCCACTGACTGATGAACAGGCTTTTGGGAGTGATACCTGAGTGAGTCTTGACATTATGTGGCAGCTCCATCCACTCCAAACAGGCTGTGAATACATTCACACTCTGGATCCAAGATATTTTCCTGGGTTGGATACAGAGCTTCAGAGATGCAGGATTCTGTGGGCAGTCAAGTGTTCAGAATATTTCCACTCAAGGGTACATTTTCAAAATGCTGTGCAGTGTTTTTAGCAACATGAATCTTATTAAAGTCAATGAGTGCCTAGCAGCTAAAATCCCACACTGCTCTGAAAATTAATGATTTAGACTGATACTCAGAGCATTTTATTCCAGATCTTCTCTTTTATAGTGTTAACAATACCTATTTTTAAGGCACATAGTTACTGGTGGTTGGCACACTAAAAATGTGTGTGCACACTAAACAGACAGCACACATACATGCTCATTAGATTTCTTCCCTCTTATGGGGAATAATAAATCAAGAGAACCTGTAACCATAATAAATAATGAGGAATCATAATCCTTTTCACCTTGCCACAGCTCTGCTCTTAGTCTGTCACACACTCTTCCATTCCATGCTAAATGCTCTTCTATATTTACCCACCCTAGGTAGTTACAAGTTGCCACTCAGAGCATCTCACAATCTTTAATGCATTTATCCTCAGTGCTTCCCTGTAAGATATCCCTGCCCTATTACCCCCATTTCACAGGTGAGGAACTAGGCACAGAAAGGATAAGACCCAGGTTTCTAAAAGGTATTTTGAGCATCGCAATGCTGAACACAGCAATGATGTAAGATTTAAAAGCCCAAGTCACATTCTTCATGTCATTGACCATCAATGGCATTTTGGCTCCTACTTGTCTAAATCACTTCTGAAAATGAGATTCATGCTTCTAAATTAGTTAGGCATTGGAACACTGAGTGCAGTGAACTCAGAAACCTAAAACTCTGGGCTTAAGTGACTTGCCAAAAAATCACACAGGAAGCCTAGGGCAGATCTGAACCCTGATCTCAAGTAATATGCTAACACCACCATAACTGGTAAGCCACCCTCCAGTTCCAGTATGAACTGCTTCCTTCAGTCACCATTTCGCTTCTGCCATCATGCAACCTTGAAGCTTAGAATGGCTCAATACTTCCCACATGTCATATTCTCCTTTTCAGACCTCTCCAGTGTTGATGTTTGCCATAGCTGAAAAATCCTGGTTTTGGATGTATTATTGACCATAGATGTTGTATGCATCTTGCACCTGGGGAAGCCGACTCCACCCCAAGACCCCCCACTCACTTGGCCTCCTCCCCTTGAGGCCCCACTCATGGACCACCCAAGGCCTGACCTCTGCTCTGGTCCATCCCCTGAGGGCCCCAACCAGCCACTGCTCATACTGGTCTGTTTCCTTCTCTGAGGCCCTCTCCCCTCTGTTGCTGGCCCTAGCTAGGTTGCTCCATTAGCAGCAGCATGCAGAGCAGCCTCCAGGGAGGGGGCTGAGAAGCGCCAGCCCTGGGCCAGAGTGCTGCAGGTAAGAGGCTGAATGGAGCAGGAAGAAGTGGAGCAAGGTAAGGGCCTCAGCAGAAGATGACAGGGTGGGAATGCAGGAGGAGGAGCAGCACTGATGGAGCTACTAGGGCAGAGGATGAGTGGGTGCTTCTGGTGGTGACTCTTATGCCCACCTTCCATGTTACTTCCCTTAGCTTTTCTTCCTGAATCATTAAAGACTTTCTGCAAGCAGTGTAGTGGAACGAATTAAGTCACCACAAAGAGAGAGTATTTTGAGAAGCCTCTTTGGTAGCAGCTGTAAAATGAGAGCTCTTGATCAGTTACAACGCTTTTATTCACAGATCAGTTTGCCTTCATGTCAATGGTAATGAATGTCATTTTATTCACTACACTTCTAGTAAAAATTTTATGGCATTGTATTATTTTCCTTTCCAGATGACACTCAATGATAAATTATAAATCAAGTAAGGACAGGGAGATGGTTTGGCTGAAGGGAAAATATTTCCCTTATATCAGGGGACCTTTCTGAGAAGTTCAGAAGTTGCAATAAGAAGCCATTCATGTTTGTGTTTTATCAAATAACAAAGAAGCATCTTTCAGTTTAGCTCCTCAATAATAGCATCATTCCTTCTTGGTGAAATATTTATTTGTGATGCACAAGTTGCTGCACTAAACACATTGAAACACGTGAAGTAATTATATGAATAAACAGGATGTGTCCAAATAAATTACTAAAGATAGACCCAACTCAAAACCTTGGATCCAGACACCATGACCGCTTCTGGACATTAAGATCTGGATTTGCACATGATGGCCAACTCCTACTAAGCCAGACACTAAGTGACAGAACAGTAGATTAGAATAAAACTACTTCTATGCACATATTATTCCATACTCATCCACCATCAAGCTTCCTGGACCTGTCTCTGAAACTCCAGGTATATTGGCCACTCTCAAACCAGACTGCTGGTCTGGGACCACTGTTCTGATTCGTTATGGAAATTCTCACATTCCTGTTTCTATTGCAGGTGGATCCAAAACTTTGACTCTTAAAAGCCCTGAGCTGTGTAACTTCTGCCTCATCTCCAAAGGGAAATAATGTGCCTTCCCATGTTTCCCTTTCCCAGCCATTCTCTGTCCTCTTCCCTCATATGGATATCTAATTCCTTGAAGGGGATTCCAGAGAGTGAGCAGGACAGGGATTTGGGAGATGCCACCGAGCATCTTCTCATGCAAGAAGGGGGTAGATCCACACACACAGTAGGCATGATATTTCTCCCTTCCCCCTCTACTCTTCTGACTTCCCTCTTCTTTTTAAACAGGGGGAGGGGACTTACATTTCCCATGACTATGCAGGTTCACATGTATTGAGCTGATGTTCCTCCCTCATAGAGGAGAATGTAATAGGGTAAAGGTGTTGTCATTTTTACAAATACCTATTAAGTGGGTGAAGACAATCTATAAATCTGGGATAACAGGATATTAAGCAAACAGCCAAAAAAAAAGAAATGTAATTGTTAGTAAATGGAAGCACTGAATTTTCATAACACAAAATGCAGCAGAGATTGTGGAGACACCCCACATTCCTGGGACCCACAGATGTCCCTCCTCCCTCATCTTCATGACCTACAATTTTACATTGTTCCTGATTTTTTGGAAGATTGTGCTGTGTGTACCTCAGCCCACAGACATGGCAATTGCACCAATTTAACTATTTTGGTTGGGGTGGGAAGTTTTACCTATACAGTTTGAACAGCACATCCCCAGTTATGCTAGAATACACAGACCCTTTATGCTGGTAATACTGTGCACACTTGAGGCTTTCAAATTCAGCAGCTTCAGATGCAATTCCTGCTGTACAAAAATTGCTTGTAGACAAACCCTGCTTCAAAAAAGGCATTTAAATGTCTCTGCATCAGAGCTGTGTGGTTGCAGGATTTGCCAGTCCGCAGAAAATTATGCTTTTGGGAAAAAAGGAGAAAAATGGTTGGTTTGTACTTTTTAAAATCCTGACTGTTACACATTGAGGGGTACAGGAGGGGCCAGGAAGAAAAGACTAGAAACATTTCATTTGGTGAGAACTTGGATGGAGTATTTTGGCTGTTTGACAACCCACCTGTCAAGCACAAGAGCTGCCTGATGGTGGCAGTCACTTGGCTGCCTGCCGGAGAAGTAACCCAGGAAGCTGAAAGTCCAAGCAACCCTCCAGGAGTGCTGTTAAAAATCCAGACTAATGTGGAGCTTCTGAGGAGGTGAGTGGCCAAACTGGCATGAAATTCAACAGGCTACCAGCCAGCCAGCATCTCCAACAGGATCAACATGTTCCTGAAGAACATTTTGATTGTTGAATCAGCATTTTCTGGCAGAAAAACTGTTTTGTTGGCTTTACTAATAATCTTAGTGGGTACCCAATGGCCAGGCTGAAACACTTTTTTAAATTGCTTACATTATTAATCAGTGCTCCCAATGCTCACTGCTTCATTGAAAAACTTGCAAAAATTTGGAGTTGTTCTTGAAGATCCATTTCTAGGAGTCTTATGACTGATTACATGAGAAACTCAGCTTTCATCTAAAAACAAAGGGTAATTTTTTTTTTAACGCCAGTGGTTGCAGAAGGAAACTTAGAAATGTGAAGGCTACAGGCTCAAAAACTAGTAGACAAGTAAGTAGTACCTAAAGTTGGAAAAATCTCATATTTCTAAGCCAATCTCATGATTGCTGAATGCCTAGGGATGGCAATGTGGTATTCTCTACTATTTTGCAATCTTGCTCATGGATATAATCCACAACGAGTGACATTCACATCCCAAGGCACCAGTTTTGCAACCAGTTCATGCAGATGGATCCTTGTTCCCACAGAGCACTATTGAAATCAATTATTCAGCTCCATAGCCAGCTGAAGGACCTGGGACAGAGTTTCCAAGTTCTGGCATTGTTGAGCTACCTATGTGAAATACTGTAGGTGTGGCAGTATTTTTATGAGTAGAAAAGATCCATTTCATATACATCAAAATAAAGTTGATGGTCATTTGTCAAATTTCAGTCCCCAGAGAGAATTGTTCAAATAGTTATGAGTGACTAAAAACAAAATGATTTTTGGAACTGTTTTTGTAACCTGAATGACAATGCTCACTACCAGACATGTTACAGAAACAGAATTTCCAGCTAAAAACTGGTTCAGATTAATATAATAGATACAGGAGTCAAAAAGATGCCAACAACTCTCAAAAATTTTAGTGCCCCATGCACCCCTTGCAGATATGAGCAGAGCGGCCCCCATAGGCACCATTCTTGCAAACACCTCTGCAATCCTTTGGATCACTTGTATGCTTAAAATTAAAAAACTACATAAGTATTTGCAAGATAAGTATAATAGACTTCAATATAGCCTACGTGCATACATTCTAGAACATATTCATCTTTAAATTTCATTCTGAATTTAACACATCACATTTTCTGGCTGAGAATGGAAGCAAGAAATCCTGAAAATGTCGTAACGAGGCCAGTACTCTTGAGATGTCCAATCTCATTTTCAGTCCCAGGAGGTTCACATGAACATCTGAACTGTAAAGTGATTAGTCAAACCAAACCTTCTCAGGTTCCTCTTTTCACTGCTCTTGAATACTAGAGCTATTCTGCATATCTAGAAAACCAAAATAGTCAAGCTATACTTTCTAGTCCATGCAAAGTCTCTTAAAGAAAACAAGCCTAATTTTAAGGATAAGCCAAAATGAAAAACACGACAGAACACAAAGGGGGGGGGGTTACTCCTCCAAATAGCATTCAAGATGTTGGAGGAAAGAGTACTGGGAGTTGTAATATTACAGGAACTATGAAAGCCCATTCAGGGAAGAAATACTCACAATCTTTTCCTTCCTGGAGCTCAGGAAAACAACATTCACAGGTGCCTAATTTGTTAGAACACTGGATTTTATATGAGCTAAATGAGGTCAGCAAAGAAGAGAAAAATGAAAAGCAGCTTCTGATTTTCATTCGGTATGAAAGCTCATTGATTAGCCACGACTCAAGAATAATGAAAACAGGTTGCAATGGGCTATTTCATGAAAAAAACATTTTAGGATAACTACAAAGTGTTATTCCATTCAGATTTTGACAGCTGTGCTGCCTCAGAGAGGAGTTTGAAATATGACCGAGTAGGTCTCCTGTGACTTTTGCTATGCCTCATGATGTAGTCATAACAAGTCACCTTCCCTTCCAAGAGCTTTTATCTTTCAATTTTGCTCATCACTTCAATGAGAGTAGGATCCGGACCTGCATGTGTGAGAGACTTGCTGGTGCCCTTGTAGAGGGTGATATAAAACTGATTCATGAAGGAGCCATTTTTTGTGGTTGTATGACAAGGGGCTACACAGATAGGGTTGGGTAATGCTTCAAAACTGCACCATTAAAAGTAGCCTGAAGTAGGTTTCTGAAGGGGTGCTGATTTCCTGGGAGTTCTAATAACTCAAGACTCTGGGTCAGAAATGTATTTTATGTATGTGAGAGAAAGAGAGATTGATTCCTCCATATCATTTAACATTTCAAGGGGTGCAAACACCCAGGAAGGGGAAGGCCATATTTTGTAATAAAGGAAATTGCTAACAATAGCTTAGTTAAGTGGCAG
Organism: Podocnemis expansa; assembly: GCA_007922195.1. NCBI lineage: Eukaryota > Metazoa > Chordata > Testudines > Podocnemididae > Podocnemis > Podocnemis expansa. Next base: position 20,025,173 of record ML681997.1, read on the forward strand.
TTAATTTATATAAATATAATTCATCCTTTGCATTGATCTGACCTGACTTGATCTTCCTCATATGCAGAGGGGAAGATGGGCTTTGGGTCACCAAAACAGGGTTGCTAAAGTGCATCCAAACAAGGACAGAAGAAACTGTAAACACAGAAGCCACATACAGAAGCTCCGAGAACCCAGAACTGGTGACAGCAGAGCCTATTTCACAAAATATGGCAATTAAAGGCATGAAGGCTGATAAGTTATTGGCCAAAGGCTGTTCCCTATAGGGAGGCAGAGTGTGCTGCTGAATGATAATGGAGGAAGAAGAGAAACTGAGGGTAAAACAGCAAAAAGTGAACCTGGAACCAGTTACTGTATTACCTCAAGACAGTAACAACAGCATCTTTCTTTTATATTTATGGTTTTCGGTACTTCAGAACAAAATGTATGTTTATATTGTGTTGAGCCAGTGATGGCACTCAAATAATTAATTAGGATCCCAAGCCAGTTTACACATTAAAATACAGCCCCTTCCACTCCATTTTTCTAAACCCAGAGATCGTTTCATCCATCACTGCAATGCAGGCACTCTAGGAGCTAAGACAGTAACTGTTAAACAGCCTCACACCAGCCAAGCATTTTGGGCAAAACACAAAGAATAAAAAAACTTTATTAAACTGAAATCAGGAAGGGAAAGCTTTATGTGGGCAAAATGAACTGAGCCATGACATCAGGATTAACCTAAAGGATTTCTGGTAGGACTAGATGCAAAACTAGTCTTGCAATCATATTTGGCATGTATTGCATATAATACATGGCTCCAAAAATTAGTACACTTGTTTTTATGACTGTCATAGGACCACTGAGGGTGGTTATCCTGCTGGTTGGTGCATACATGGAACATTCCACATTCTTGAAAAACTCTGGTTCCTCCCTCTTTCCACACGGGTGTATTTTCTTGATGCCTATCACATGCAAAACCATTACCAGAGTCCTCCTAGCACAGCAGAATGTTACATAATAGACAACAGAATAATTACCTGAACTGTAAAAATCATAAGATTAGAAACTGACTTGGTTTAGCCTCATGTGTCCACTCCCTATAAATTAAATGCAGCAGGCAATGGTCAGTGATAACCGCAACAATGTGGAGTTATGTGGCACTTTTTAACGGCTAACAAATTTACCACATGATCTTTCATGAGTGTAATTCCACTTCATCAAATACACATCTGACAAAGTGGGATTCTCACCCATGAAAGCTCATGCAATAAATACATTTGTCAGTCTTCAAAAGTTTCACAGAACTGCTTCTTTGTTCTGCTGAACTAGATTAATACGGCTACTCCTCTGGAACTTGTCTACATTGGACCAGACAGGCTCAAGTAACATGTTGCATGAGGGAATATACCCTCTGCCTCACCCTAAAGTACAGTCAATAAGTACTCCCATTCCAGTCGAGAGGGATCCATTCCCCCCTCCTCTGCCTAGGCTGTGGAAGAGTGGAAGAGCTATTCCCACACTAGCGTCATCCTACTAGTGCTGTAGTCTCTGGCTCTTATGCCCTCCTCTTACACTGGGGGGCACAAGACGGCAGTGCCCAAGCCAGTGCCCCGAGTCCTGAGCTGGCCTGGGAACCAGAGCTGCGGCAGGGGCTGGATCCGAGCTGGAACTCAGGGCCGGGGTCAGAAATGCCAGCTGGCAGCAGGAGCAGTGGCTGGCTCTGCCAGTCAGTGGCAGTAGGGGAAGGATTTGTCCTGGACCTGGGGCTTCAGCCAGATCCAGACCAGAATCCAAAACTGTGGCCAGACCCAGCTCAGGACCTGGGGCTGCAGCTGCCAGCCATGGCGGCAGCCAGATCCAGCCTGGGACTCAGGGCAAGGGCTGATCTGGCCACGGAGCCTGGGCTGCCAGCCGGTGGCAGCAGGAAGGAGGAATATCCAGCCCATCTGCTGGTGGCTGGGCAAAGGCTGGGACCACTGGGGGGAGGCATGTGGGGTGTGGCGGGAATGTGGCTTTGACAGAGTGGGTGAACCCAGGGCTTGCCAGAGGGGGTGAACCTGAATGGGGTTTTTTGGTAGGGATGCCCCTGATGCTGATAGTCCTCCAATGCCATCCCACAATTCCCTCTCATGTGCTGAGAAGTACAGACAAGTACTTCTACAAGTCAATGGGAAAGAATCAGAGCAAAGCAGTTCACTGCAGCAGAAAAGTGTGGAATATGACTCCAAGATGTCAAAGTGACACAGAGAGAGGAATTTCAAAGGTGTAGCCATGTCCATCTACTTCAGCAAAATAAACAAGGAATCTTGTAGCATTTTTAAAGACTAACAAATTAAATTGTCACATGAGCTTTTGTAGGAGAAAATCCCCCTCCGTCAAGCACTTGAAAATGGAGCATTTTCAGAATGAGAGGAAAATAAATGCAGGGAAGTTTAAGTCATAGGATCAGTTCAGAAATTTTTAGCAAATCAAAGCAGTTTTTTAGATTCTAACAGTATGGAACAGTATATAGAGGTACAGAGAAAGCAAAGAGAAGGCCAAATCACCTTTTGTAATAAGAAAGCCAAGAGGTATCCCTATTTTAACCCATAGCAATGGTGTCAAATTTAACTATGAATTCCAACTCCACAGTTTCTCTTTGAAGCTTTGATCTGTAATCAATTTACTCAAGTATGGCAATTAATATATCTTCTGTGGAGAGAACAGGGAGACTGCAATGTTACCCTATTGGTTTTTGAATGTATTTTTGATGTCAGATTTGTGTCCATTCTTTTGCACGGCAATTGTCATGTTTGCCCAGTAGTGTAGTGGCTAGCACCACTGCTTAACATGCAGAAGGTCCTAGGTTCAATTCCCAGGGGGTTGGACTTGATGATCTCACAAGGTCCCTTCCAGCCCTATGATTTGATTGATTGATTGAAAAGGCAGAGGGCCATTGCTGGCACATGAGGTCATATATCAGATTTGTGGATGAGCAGATGAAAGAGCCCCTGATGGAGTAGCTGGTAGTTTGATTAGGTCCTATGATGTTGTCTTTTGTGCAGATACATGGACAAAAAAACAAAAACAAAAAAAAAAACAAGGAGTCGTGTGGCACTTTAAGACTAACAGATTTATTTTTTGCAAAGTTGGCAATGGGGTTTATTGTGAGGATATGATCCTGCCTTAATGCTTCTGTTGTTTGGTGTGTAATTGCTGGTGAATGTCTGCATAAGGTTGGGACACTCATTGAAAGCAAGGAGAGCAAGGGATCATCATGCAGGATAGGTTGGAGAACTTCGATGATATACTGTAGTGATTTGACCTGGGGCTTGTAGGTAATGACTAGTGAGGACACAATAACTTGGGTATGACTTTTGCAATAGGGCTGCTCATACCCAAGCAAGGCTAAACCAGCTGCTCTGAGCTAGGTGCCAATTACCCAAATTAACTGCAGATGAGCCCTGCTCTGCTCTGCTAGGGCTTTTCTGCATCAGTTGAAGGGAGATATGCAAGTTATTTAAAATAACTTAACATGTACTCACTGTGGTGTCTTCACAGACCTTCTCAGTTGATCAGGAAGACTGATCTGACAGCAGCAAATGTGCCACTGTCAGGGAAGACATACCCTAAGATGTATCAAGCTTTCATTGTTCTGCCCCTCAGCCTTCTATGTGTGGACAAATGACACACATAAACAGCATGCAGTGAATAGACCTCTTCCAGATGATTCACTTATCCTATCCACTCACATTTGGAGCAGAATTGCACTTGTCCCACTGTATTTGACATCTTCCATGAGCTTTATGCTGTCTATGAGAATTTGGTCATTGTTAAGTACAAAATTTAGAAAAACACCATGATTATAAACTTTGAAATGAGGATTCTTGCCAGTTTTAAAGGACTTACCAAGAGCTCAGAAGTTCAGTAGGTATCATTCTGGACTACTGTGTGGCATTTTCTAAAATTTAGAAAAGAATAAACATCAAAACTTCCTAGAAGTAGACTTCATCAAAATCTCCTCCCTCCTCCACCATCCACTGACAAAAAAAGAGTGGGACAAACAAAATAAATATTGATTTTTTTTCACTGCAATACATTTCAGTATATAGAATTGTTTTTTTTTAAATACAGTTTTCTCTTTTTAATTTCCTTTAACATTTTTAAAGGCAAAGCTAAGCATTTTTCAAATAGCCCTACTCATCAGCAAACAATGGAATTATGACACAGAAAACTGCCATTAGACAGACAAGGAAGGACATGGAACAGTCATTCCCCCAGTCCTTGATGCCCAGAGCTCTCTATATCCCCTTGCCAAATCTAACTGTAAACTTTTATTACCACCAGATCTCCAGAAAAATAATATACAGGGTGAGGGTCTGCCTTCCGTGTCTTAGAGGTGCACCAAGAGTTGGGAGTTTCAGGGAGGAAAGGCAGGATTCTTGGCATTAAGCTTCACAATGTCCACAGTTTCTCCTCGCTAGCAGTGATACCTACTATCTTTGAAACTCTACGTAATACGACTCCTGGCATTTTGTTATGCAAAGGCTTTCAGGACTCCTACAGAAAGAGCCTGAGACTCCGTACCTTTGTTTCTGCTGAGATTATTCTCCCTGCTCTAAAGTGGCCAGAGTAGGGTTGAGAACCTCACCAATGGCATATGTGGTGGACTGCAGCATGACACTGGACAACTGGTAGTGAAAGCATTATTAATGTCAATTCTTTTATCACTTCTGTGGCATATTTTCTTTTATCATAAATTCTGATCCATTAACTTATTGGATTCAGTTAACTCCAAGTGGTCCAGTGTGAGTATTTTCTTATCTATCTTATCTACATGGCCCCTGTCTCCGGCACCCCAGCACCTCATAATCATTCATACGTTCACCTACCTCAAAGGGGATGGTATTGTTAGGGATAAACTCTTTTAACCCCAGTTTCCAGGTGAGTTACAGCGATTTGTCCAGGACCACACAGGAAGCAGTGGCAGAGCAGTTTTTGCCCCCTGTACAAAAGGGCACAGCTGCCCCCACTGGGACATTTTCCCCTCAGGTAGAGTAGGCAACACTTTCATCACTGACCTCCATGTCCATTCCATGAGGACATGTGAAGCCACTGTGCTGTGGGTAGTTTCCAAGAAGGGGTGGCAATCAGCACAGTTTTGGTGTATGTGGGGTATGGACACCTTAGGGGGTCAGAAACTATTAATTTTAGATTTGGATGTATCAAATCATTCACCACAATTTATTCAAATTAGCATTCATAAACTTAACTCTGCAAACAACCTAATGCTAGGGTAATCAAGACATCTCCAGATTTCAAACCAGAGGGTTAGTTTGGGTAGATGTGTTTGTGCAGCTTTATTTGCCTGAAACATGAAGAGGTAGCCCTTTTAACATTATTTCTGCATAAATTCATGAGGAGGCTTAAGTCAACTTAAGCAAAGCCCTGGCCACATTTGGAGTTTATTAAGTCAACTTAAGGGCTTCCTTAAATTGACTTAATAACTTCTGCCCTTAAAGTCGACTTCTAGGGTTAAGTCAACTTAATACAATGTGGCCAATAAAGTCGACATAGTGCAGTGGTCCCATTTAAGTCGACTGTATAAAGTCGACTTAAGCCAGAGGACCCCTGGAAACTCCTGTCGACTGCCTGCATCCACACTGGCAGGTGCTAGGTTGACCCTTTCTGGTGGCCAGGAAATCTGGGAGACAGCCTCGAGGCTACTTAGGTCGATTTAAGGGCTATTCACCATTCACACTGGCTTAAGCTGACATTGACTTAAGCCTTAAGTTGGCCTTTAGAAGCGGTAAAAAAAAGCAAGGAGTCCTGTGGCACTTAAAGGCTAACATTTATTTATCACATGAGCTTCCATGGGAGAAATTCAGGTGACAAAGTGGTATTTTCTCCCATGAAAGCTCATGCAATAAATAAATCTGTTAGTCTTTAAGTGCCACAGGTCTCCTTGCTTTTTTTGCTGAACCAAACTAACACGGCTGCCCCTTTGGACCTTGTTAAGAAGTGGAGTTAAGTCGACTTAAGAAAGTGCTTAAGTAGACTTAATAAAAGCCCAGTGTGGCTGCAGGGGTCTGTAGGTTGACTTAAGCTTCCATAAGTCTACCTAAGGCTTCAGTGTAGACATTCCCTTTAAAATTTACTTTTATATCACTGTGATAGATCTCATTAAGTAATTCCTAAAAAATGTAAGTACATTAGATTTAACCAACATTTGACCAACTTGTCCTTCATTAGCTCCACAAATCAGCTGCTCTTACCTTCATTTTCTTTTCTCACAAAATTGCAACCCCCCTATATTAATCCTTTCGTGCATTTCCCAGTCTCCCTGTCACAGATTTTGGACACATTTCTTAACCTTCCTTTCAACCATCGATTTTTTAAACTTACATAACAGCTGTTATTTTCTCTTTCTCCCTAGTAACTGCTAACTTAATAGAGTAACTGAAATAATTGAGGTTAACTGAACTTTTTCATATTTTTAATGGACAGTTTACTTTATTAGGATTTTGAATGTTCATTCCCCACTCCCCCAACATCCATATATATCCATCCTCAGTAGGGCTGCAAGTTATGTAACCGCATACATAACTGTAATAATAATAGCATTAATCAACACAGGATAGGTAGAGAACTTGGCAAAGTTTGTGCTGTGTCATAGTTAAATGTGTTTTAATAATAGTATATTAGCAGGGGAAATACTCACAATGAGATCAAATCCAGAGACAATAGTCTAATGTAACAATATCTGTGGCTGGGTCATTTGTGAGGACTGAAATGGTGAACTCTGGATTTAAGTACCTGTATCTCCACTGCTTGAGCTAAATAGATAAAAAAAAAAAAAAAAAAAAAAAATCAGCTCAGGGGCAGAAGCAGACTCAAATTCCTGTACACAGTCTGTCTAGATACTACACAGGGACAAAAGACCCACACTGAGTAGAGATAGGTTACAGTAAGTTCTCCTGTTCTCTCATTGCATTGTGCCTTTGGCTCATTGGATTATTTAAAGCAAATGGTATTTTGAAAACTGATAATGTGAAATATAGAGAATTGGTAATATAGTTCTTATTCTGTTCTTCAGGTTTAATACCGTGCCTGTCACCATATCATCTATCTGATCTGGTAACTCTTGTCTTTGCATACAAAATGCTTCTCATTCTCTGCAAGATTTGAAAGGACTACTTTTAAGTTCACAGTCACACTGCTATCTCTAAACTTTCTGATTCCCTTTTTAATAGACATAGTTTTTGTGTACTAAAGAATCAAAGCACCCACTGTGATTTGTTAAGAAAAGTGCTTAAAACAGAGAAAGGAAATCCTACTATAAGAGAGATCAAAATATCCCCTGTATCCTGTCTTTAATTCATTTTTAGGTGGATCTTTGCCTGCCCTCAGAATAAACAAGACTAATATAAATAAACATAGGTCCTAGATAGAATATTATTTGCAACTATGCACTAGCTGGTCTGTTTTCTGACATCTTTATCCAACAGAGATTAAAAAAAATTTTTTGCTTTAATTATCCCACTAGCAATGAATTCAAAAGTCATTAACCCTTTCCTAGATCATATATACATGAATATAAGAGCTCTTTTCTCTGAGAAGTCTTCTGATAGCTTCACGATTTGGATGAGCAAGCTGTATTAATGGGGAATCTAAGTTGTAAATCTCTGTATTTCAAGGTGTGGGGAGATGAAATCACATTCTGTAGAGCTGGAAGGAATCTTGAGAGGTCAGCCAGTCCCGACCCCCTGGGATGACGGCAACAGGCCTTTGGTCAACTTGTTCATATAAATCTCTAACAATAGGGATTGCATCACCTTCCTTGGGAGCCTATTCCAGAGCTTGTACTACAAAGTTTTTTCCTAATACTTGACTTAAATCTCCATTGCTGCAGATTAAGCCCATTACTTCTTGTCCTACCTTCAGTAGCTTGAAGAGCAATCAGTCACCATCTTCTTTATAACAGCCCTTAACCTCTTTGAAGATTGTTGTTGGATTTCCTCCCTTAGTCTTCTTTTCTCAAGACTAAACATGCCCAGTTTTTTTTACCTTTCCTTTTAAGTTAAGTTGTCCAAACCATTTATCATTTTTGTTGCTTTCCTCTGAACAAGTTCCAATTTGTCTGAATCTTTCTTAAAGCATGGTGCCCAGAGTTGGCCACAGTATTACATCTGATTCCTCGCCAGTACTGAGTGGAGGTGGATGATTACCTCTCATGCCTTACATTTAAAACTACTATTAACACACCTTAGAATGACATTGGATTTTTTTGCAGCTGCATCACATTGTTAACTCATATTCAACTGATGATCCACTAGAATTCTCAGACCCTCCTTCAGCATTGGCACCACCTAGCCAGTTGTTCCCCCATTTTATTGTTATGCATTTAACTTTTGCACAGTAAGTGAAATACTTTGCACTTGTCTTTACTGAATTTCATCATATGGAATTCGGACCAATTTTTCAATTTATCATAATCATTTTGAATTCTCATCTTTTCCGTTGAAGTGCTTGATACACCTTCCAGCTTGGAGTCATCTGCAAATTTTATAATCACACACCATTATCCAAGTTATTAATGATTATATCAAAAGGTAGCAGACCCAGGACTGACCCCTCTGGGAGCTGATTTGACAAACCCTCCCAAGTCTGATATCAAAGCATTAGTAATTAATCTTTAAGTACTGTCTTTCAAGCAGATGTGCGCCCATCTTATTGCAATTTCTTCTATTAGAGCACGTTCCCCTAGTTGTTTATGAGAATGTTATGCTGGCCTATGTTAAAAGCTTTACTAAAATCAAAATAGATCACTTCTACTGCTTACCCCATATCCTGTAGACCAGGAACCCTGTCAAAAAAGGAAATTAGGTTGGTTTACCATGATTCGTTCTTGCAAATCCATGCCAGCTATTCCTTATAAGCCTATTATGCTGTTGTGCTTACAAACTGATTGTGAATTTGTTCAGTAACATCCAGATATAGATGTTATGATGACTGGTCTATAATTTCCCAAATTCTCTTTGTTATTGTACTGTAAACATAATTAAAAAAAAAAAAGCTGAATTCATCTAACTAAAAAATACCCATCTTTCACCTACCGGTAATTGTGTTTCCTGTCTGCTTTTCATATGCTACCAATTCTCTACCTTTGTAGGACTTCTTATATGCTACTGTAAAATGAACAGTAACAAAATGATCTTTCTGAAAGTGGTATTATTCTAAACTGGAGAACTTCAATAAAACACCTCAGAAATTATATCACATTTTTGTACCATAAATAACTTAATGGCATAGTCATGGTTGGACCAGTGGAGTAGTAGCTACTCATGTGCTCTGCCCACTTCCCCACCATCCGGCATCCACATATGTCCCTGTTTTTGCCACCCTGATTCTAAATTTCTGCTCTGTTTCTTTTATTGCAGATGACCTCATTATAATCCTCTCCTTGATAATACAGAATTAGGTGGTCTTATTAGTCTTCAGGAAAAAAAAAATTCTTAAGAGAAAATCCTCTCCAGACAGTTGATTTCTTAAGGGAAATTCAGCTAAGATGAGAGAAGTAACACACTCATTTTCCATGAGCTGAGATACAAAAAAAATATATAGCTGTGAAAATATACTGTGAAGTGCAACTTTACGAGGAGCCATATGGAAGGTTGAAACGGCACACTGTGTGGAGGAAGAGGTAAAGGACTATCCTGTAATAGTCTAAAATGTTTTTAGAAAATAGAACATTTAAGTCATATTTGATGAAATATTCATCAATAAATCATATGTCTAGACTAGAGATGAGATCTCCCCAAACATGAGCACTCTTGAACATTTGGGAAGGTTCAGATCCATATATGATCATCACAGCCAGCCCTTATTGCCAAGGTTCAGATCTGGATGCAAACTTTGGGCAAGATTTTCAAGACACCCAATTGCCTCAGTTTCTTTTGAGATTCCCAGTTTCTTTTGCTCAGGCCCATCTCTCTCATAGAAAGAACTTGTGCTTTGGAAGATGAATTGAAGGATTTCTTGCCACAGACTGCAGGGCCAGATTTTAGTGTTTGTAGCCCCTAGGCTCTTTCACTCCAAAATGTCCAAAAAGAGGGATAAAGGCCAATTGAATTACATTGACATGATGCACTTTAAACTATTCTAATGCTAAACTATGTGATTTTCCTTATTTTTCCTTACTTTTTCTTTTTTAATGTTTTCCCTCCTTCGTAGGCTGTAAAAATTTCGTAGACCCTAGGCACTGTGCTTACAGTGCCTAATGGGAAATCAAGCACTGATAGACTGTATCTTTTTCCTTCAGTAGAATGAGTTAATAACTAGATGGCTAAGGTTGACTGGATGCAGACAAGATTGCCTGCTTCCAAAGAATTAGGTCTCTATTTGGAGCTGGATCATGCTGTCTCTCACTAAAATGCAGTTTCTTTACTTGACATCCCAGATGACATTGAGACTGTCACACAGCTGCCCCTTTGGAATTTGTTTATGTTGCCCTTATGGCTAGTGATAACAGTACTCTTATAAGTCAGGCCCCTCAAAACTGTGAGATTTTTTAAATATATTTTGATTTTTTTTTATTTGCCATCTGTACTTTGAGCCTTTGGTTTTCATATGGTCAAGCTTGTCTCCACAAGCATGAGAGCTAGAAACATATTCCTTTGTTTCTTTAAAATGAAATCAGAAATCCTATTTATTCTTCAAATAAATAACCCACTGACTCAGTATTTTCACATACCAGAACCATCCTGCATCTCCCCTTTTACCTAACCAGGGTCTAGCTAACAACCCCACCCACTTACATAGTAACATGTTAGAGACAGGGTAGACATGACCCCTTGAGAGCTTTTTGTGATAGCTTGAAGGTTTTGACCTTAAGGTTAAGTGCCTCTGAAAGAGCATTTCAGTCCATGCTTTTGAAGCTGATGACCATGATTCTGATGCCTCCTCCAAGACGTAAAGCTTCCAAGGAGATGGTAGTGAGACAAGCACCAAGTTTCTTTAGGTTTCCTTAATCTTTTCAAGTATGTTCACTTCCTGATGGGTGTAGAAACAGATGCAGTACTGTTGTTGGATGACAAAAGAGACGTCCTCCTGTGTATTGTCAAAGGATACCATATCCTGTCAATTCCTTCACAGGAGATCTACATTCAATATTTTTAGTTCTGTCAGCAGACTGATGCCTCTGACTTGGTGTGAAATGACTGTGTACCCTGGAAGTGAAGGATGGTATCACATATGATTACCCTCTTAAAAGCAAGAAGAGAACCAATGTTGGAGAGCAGCAAATCCAAACTGGAGGGTCCACTCATACATAATTCTACTAAAAATAAATTGGTATCCTTGTCTAGCCTAAAGATGTAAATACAGATGCTAGCTCTAAATTTGTTATCAGAGGAATCTCAGAACCAGTGTCAGCATTTGGAAGCGGAGGTTCTCAGTGCACTCAGTCTCTTATCACATTGAGATCCATAAGATTCCCTCACCTGCTCTCAACCACCACCAGCAGCACAATAGCCTCAGGACCAAAAAAACAGAGATTGCAAGAGCCTTCATAATTTATATCTAAGGCTGTTCTGCTTTTATCATATTCTCTCTGTGAAACATCAGTTGCAATAATATCAGATTAAGAGAGACATCTTGCATATCATCACTTCACAACCCAAATCCAAACTCGCATCCCCTGTTTCTAAAAAGAGGATTTTAACTCACATCAGGTGGCAATCAGAAAAATCATCCAGCAAGGCCTATACTTGGACTAATACCAGGTTCCAAGATTGGTGAAAACTTATCAGCAGCTCAAGAAAAAGATTCAGAAATGTCCGAGAGTTAGTGATGCAGAGCAGACCAGAGGAGTTTGCAAATGAGAATGACTCAGTTGGTACATGAGCAACTGTGCATGTTGTCCTAGAAGATGACCTTAACCATGTAAGGTCACCTACACAGATGGGTCTTCCAGACTTAAGAGCACTCCTGAAAATCTCTAATGAGCTTGGACAAGACTTTGAACTACTGAACACTTTGACATTTAACAGAATTAACAATAACCCCTCCAACCGACCCCAATCACCTGTTATTCTTTTTAATTACTATACTATTTTTGTATCAAGGGCTTTAGTTCACCAAGTGATTGATGCAACCATGGCCAATATCTTCATTTAAGAGCAGGCTGCACTTTCAGTGACATTATCTAAAATAAAAAAATCAGGAGGAATAACCCATTCTGAAGAGAAAATGCTTCAGTTGAAGTCTCTCATTTCAAAGCTTATTCAGGAAAAAAATATCCCAGGGACAAATCCTCTGGGGACAAATCTTATTAGTGACAGCAACCTCCTCTGTTTGGAAGTCAAGACAGTTTGTAAAGGATCTATAATTTTGTATCTCTCTGTGAAACATGAACAAATCAAGAGTCTTTTAGGACTTGAGAATAAGATAATAGAATCTGACACAACTTGCAGTCAAATGCAGCCTAGATGCCATTATGATGATGTTGACTGTTCCAATTGACAAAGGGTTTCAAAACACAGTAGTTCCAGCTAGGCATAGATTTTCTTCCCACAAAGTAATAAACCAGGGAGATTGTTAGCAAAGTAGGCCAATGGCTGTATGTACCCACATTAATCCCTGCAGATATTCTTTCTAGAGCTCTGTTCTGTTACGCTAATAAAAATTAAAAATTCTTCCTTTGAATCTTTATAAAAAAAATTACATTCAGCTCAGCTAATTCAAACCTCTATTCCATTGCATGGATTTTTGAACTATTTCTCCATTCTGATCTTGAACAAGAATGGGTTAAATTAGGCCAATCCTACTCAGAGAGGGAGGAAGAAAAACCACTCTCAATAGGGTCTCCCTCTGATTTTGTCAAACAGTAAAATTTGTAACAAAGAGCACCAATCAGAGAGCTGATTTGAGTTGTATACCTAGAGATACTAGAGCAATGCCCCAGAATCAGAAGTGATCCTGAACCAGAGGGAAGAGATTAACAAAGTTGGAATTTCCAAAAGGATTTTAGGGAGTCAAAGAAACACTGTTAGTGGAAGTTATTTCCTCTTCATATTCCATTCTAGGTACTGAGAAGCCTCAAAAGATGTCTTTAAAATGTCAATGTGATGCCAGTTTTTATGCCTTCGCCTAAAAGTTCCACCTCAGATTTAATTTTCTCAGTCAACCAAATTAATCAACTTTCAGGTTTCAGAATTAGCTTGGATACCTAAGCATTAACTGGGCAAATTCCAGGGATCCCCTGACCCTCTACTATTTCTGGGTCTACCACTCAAATCAGCTCTGCAATCTGCACTTTATTACAGATTTTATGGTTTGACAAGATCAGAGAGATGGCTTACAGAGGGGTGGTTTCTCCTCCTCTTCCTTCTTTCTGAGTAGGATTAACTTAATTAGAATGAAAATATTCCCAGAAATACCAGATTTACTGCAAGTGCCTCCTTCCATTATAACCAAAATAGACATATGGCTTTGACATCTTGTTCTCTCGCTTCATCTGACATAATATATACCCACACATGCACCTATCCAATCTAAAGACAGCTAGAAAGAGGATGGGCTTGCTTTTCCTTGAGTCAGTTTCTTATAATATGTCAGCTTGGCTTCAGAAGAGGTGACCTAGGTAGAGGCAGGAAACCATACCCTTTAAGCAAATAGGGTTGGCATCTGTAGTTGCCCAGCTCATATCCTGGGGAAGTAGCCTTACACATGCATAGCCTAGTCAAAATTTGATATTCTTTAAATAGAGGTGTAAAATTAAAAGGGATTCTTGTTACATTTCTATAGAGAGAGTCAGAAAAGCTCATAACACATTGAGGAGAGTGATGGTTACAGATGGTGGAAGGAGTACAATCTGGTTGAATAGCCATAAAGTTTGAACAGATAGAAGACAGTATAAGAAAAATAGTTCATAGATTATATAATTATTCCAGTTCCATAGCAGGTTTATTTCTAGAATTAGCCTACTGCATTTAAAATTCAAGGTGGAGATAAGAAAGAAAGCCCATGGCTGCCAGAACTGAACACAAGTTAAGTCCTATTGGGTTCAAGTTATTTTGGAACCAATTGCTTTAGTGTGGCTATTCAGTATCTCCCATTTTTCACAAGGTTCTGTAGGTTTAGGTGGTGCCCATCAGCTTATTTTGTATTGCTTTTAACAATATAGATAAGTATTGTCAAAGAAGGGTGTAGTGTTAGTCATGGTGGCAGAAGCAAAACAACCCAGAATGTTAACTAACATATATCAAAACACAGGCCTGAAATTCCTATGGTACAGAATGACACAACCCCTCACAAACCAAGTGCCTCCTCCCAACCACTTTCATTAACACCCTCTGTAAGGTTCACAGACTTGTTTAGATGCTGATAGGTATGTGAAAGAAATAAAAGCTGGGGGAAGTTGTGTGTAGGTGTACAACAGTCAGGTTGCTGAAAGCTGAGCATGACTGATGTGCAGAGAGCAAGCTATGTGTGAAGAATGATAGAGGGGAAGAAAGGATTAGTGCACATGTGAATAGTAGCTTGTTATACAGCACAGATATAATGCCCATCTATAAAAAGGGAAATAAGGACCACCCAGGGAACTATAGATCAGTCAGTTTAACCTCTGTACCTGGAAAATAATGGAGCAAATAATTAAGAAATCCATTAGCAAATATCTAGAAGAGAACAAGGTGTTAAGTGATGGTCAGCATGGATTTGTCAAGAACAAAACATGTCAGACCAACCTGATAGCTTTCTATGATGGGACCACAAGCCTTGTGGATAGAAGGTAAGCAATAGATGTGGTGTATCTAGACTTCAGTAAGGCTTTTGAAACGGTCTCACATCACCTTCTCATTAAAAAATTAGAGAAGTACAACCTTCATGGAGTTACTATAAGATGGGTGAAAAATTGGTTGGATAACCTCTCTCAGAAAGTAGTTATCAACAGTTCACAGTCATGCTAGAAGGGTGTACCAAATAGGGTACAGCAGGGATCAGTTCTGTTCAATATTTTCATATAGGATTTTGATGAGAGAGTACACTTATAAAGTTTGCTGATGATACCAAGCTGGGAGGGGTTGCAAGTTCTTTGGCAGATAGGATCACAATTCAAAATGATTTGGACAAATAGGTGAAATGGTCTGAGGTAAACAATTAAATTCAATAAAGACAAGTGCAAAGTACTCCACTAAGGAAAGAACAATCCATTCTACATACACAAAATGGGCAATGACAAGAGGAAGGAGTACTGTGGAAAGGGATCTGGATGTCATAGTGAACCACAAGCTAAATGTGAGTCAACAGTGTAACACTATAGCAAAAAAAGCAAACACCATTCTGGGATGTATTAACAGGGGTATTGTAAGTAAGATGTAATTCCTCTGCTCTACTCAGCCCTGATTAGGCTTCAGCTGGAGTATCATGTCCAGTTCTGGGCACCTCATTTCAGGAAAGATGTGGACAAATTGGAGAAAGTCCCGAAAAGAGCAACATGAATGATCAGAGGTCTGGAACATTGACTTACGAGGGAAGATTGAAAGAACTCAGTTTGTTTAGTCTGTAAAACAGAAGACTGAGGGGGCACATGATAACAGTTTTCAAGTACCTAAATGTTGTCATGAGGAGGAGGGAGAAAAGTTGTTCTCCTTAACTGCTAATGACAGAACAAGAAGTAACAGGCTTAAATTACAGCAAGGGAGGTTTAGGTTGGACATTAGGAAAAGATTCCTAACTGTCAGGGTGATTAACCACTGGAACAAGTTGCCTAGGGAAGTTGCAGAATCTCCATCATTGGAAGTTTTTAAGAGCAGGTCAGACAAGCGACTGTCAATGATGGTTTAAGAGGGTATTTGGTCATTTCATGAGTGCAGGGGACTGGATTTGATGACCTCCATGATCCCTTCCAATTCCAGGATATGTCTACACTGGCAAATTTGTCTGGACTAAGGAGGCTTAGTCTGGACAAATTTAGCCCTTGGCTACACTAGGCATTCCTTGGTTTAAACTAAGAAATTTCTTAGTTTGAACTAAGGAAAGCTTAGTTCGAAATAGTTAGTAGCAAGGTTAGTTTGGATTTCCACACTTAGTTCAAACTAGTCATGGGCAAGACCCGAGCTAAGGCTTAGTTTGAACTTTAAAAGTTCACACAATTAGTTCAAACTAAAAAGTTCCTGTTTAGGTTGAAATAACCCTTGGTTAGTTTGGACTAACCTCGAACTTCTTAGTTCAGACTAAGAAGTCCTAACTAATTTGGGCAGAGGTAGACATAGCCTATGGTTCCGTGATCATGTACAGTATGCAGCAACTATCATACCCAGGAGCTTGATTGGCATGCTGGGCTGTCCCTGGCAAAGCTCCTTGGAGGGCAAAGGATGTGGAGGATAGTTCTCCTCAGTAGGAAGAGAGGCAGCCATTCTTGAAATCACCTGGTGAAAGGGCCTGATCAGAAGCACCGCTGGCCCCGGAAAAGACCCAGGGCTCGGGACACTGGGACTCAAGGCTCAACCCTTGTAAGCCCAGTGCCAGTGATGTCCCTGGGCCTTATACTGATTCAAGCCCATTGGTCCAAAGGTGGTGGTAGTGTTCAAAGAGTCCCTCCCGAGGGAAGAATGAGATACTCCACTTTGGTGGGCACAGGTGCCCCAGGCTGCAGCTGAATAGCTAAAGATTCGCTACTATGAGTTTGCATGTTTGGAGAAAACTTATAACTGAATGCCAGATATCTAGGCCAGTGAGTTTCACACAGCTCCTGTGTTTCTGTTACTCAAGTATCATATAGTGGAATCCATTCATTCTGCTGATGCCCTAAAGGGATTTTAAAAAACCACCTTATAGATTTTCATGATCTGAATGTAACATGAAACTAAGCATAAAACAACTGGGAACCAATGGAAAAAATAAATCACTGCTTGCATTATAGTTCTCCAAAGACTAAGTGTGTTTTCCAAGTTTCTCCTCTGAGAGATCTACATTTCTGAAGTTACTCCAGTGCCTCCCACCCCTATGTCCCTGCTTTACTGCCCCCCACTAAGTCTTGCAGAAACATATTTAGCAAAGAGTAAGTAAAACCATGTGCAGAAGTCAAATCTCAGTCTATGAATCAGTAGTGGATAAAGCTCACCTAGTGCACCATCTAACACAAGACTTTATGTCTTACCTGAAGGGCATAAGCAGTGCTTCAGTGTGCAGTAAGCCTCATGCACTGAAGTGAATTTCACACTAATATTTGCTGACAAGTCCCAAATAAAGGAGAGTTAAATGTAAATAACCCCTCTTTGTTTTTTGTTTTTTTTTTTTCTTTTTTTTTTACTTAAGACATGCTTCACATGGCATAGGATTAAATGGCAAGAAAATGTCCCTTACCAAACCTTATGCATGAAAATAGGGAGAAGTTTCAGTGCTGAGACACCACAGTCATTAGGCACCTTTTAAAATCTAAGTCACCATGATTGCGTACAATCATTGCCAGACTTTGAGACCTGAGGCTTGTCTTCAAAGCCACAATGAGTTTGAGTTAGCTCATGTCTGCACTACAGCAGTTATGTTGATGTTTATAAGTCAATTTAATTACATCAGTTGAGCATGTCCACACATCATTCCTTTTATTGGCTGAGTGCATCCATGTTTGTTGCTCTAGCATCAATATGGGTAGCTATCTCACTGTGCAACTCACAACCCTCTGTCACCCTCTGCTGCTTGGAGTTCTGGGAGTAGATCATAGTGCATCATAGCAACACCACTTGCCATCCCTGACAAGGTCTTTCCGTCCTATCTTTCCATGATTTTCAGACTTTGTTTCATGCTGTTTTTTAATGGCCCCTGTAAACTGTGTGCCTGCCATCTCTGCCTGACAGCATGGATCCTGAGGTGCCAAACATTATGGTGGCGAGTGTTATGAACACAACACAGCTGGTCCTACAGTATTTCTGTAGCTGCGAGACAGAGAGTGAATCAGTGGTGCCTGCCCTGCTGTCTGCCATGGAGATAAATAATTCAAAATCACTGCTGACATTCACACAACAGCTTGCCATTGTGAACCAGTGGTACTGGGCTTGGGAAACAAGTGCTAAGAGATGGGATCACATCATGATGCATATGTGGCATGACTAGCAGTGGCTACAGAACTTTCAGTTGCACAAAACCACCTTCCTAGAACTGTGTGCAGAGCTTTCCCCAGCCCTGCAGCACAAGGACACCAGGCTAAGATCTGACCTCACTGTGGAAAAGCAAATGTTGATCAGTGTAGAAGCTGGCAACTCCCGACTGCTACCAATCAGTCACAAATCAGTTTGGAGTTGGAAAGTCCACTGTGGGGGGTGGGGGAGGATGGCTTTGTGTGACGTAAGTGTGCAGGGCTATTAATCTCTTCCTGCAATGAAGGACTGTGACTCCTGTTGATGTGTAGGAAATAATTGATCATTTTGAGGCAATGGGATTCCTTAACTTTGGTGGGGAAATGATGTAACAGATACTCATAGATGCCAAGTTTGGCCCAGAACGTCCTGTGATGGACTGCATTGGCTGAAAGAGCTATTTATCCATGACCTTGCAGGCACTGGTAGATCACCAGGGCCATTTTACTGACATCAATGTGCTTGTTCAAAGAAGATGCATTGTCTCTTTGGCCAGTTAGCAAAATATTTCCATGGTAACTGCGGTCTAGTTCATTCTCCATAATATTCATGAACTGAAAGTGAAAAAGTTTCCTCAGGAGTGACCCTATTAGCAGCCAGATAAGATGGCAATTAGAGGGGTGCAGCAGAGGCTAGTCAAACCAGGAAGGTTTTGAAGGAGTATTTTGATAATGATGTCCAGCAATGTGTCTCTATGTGATGTAGTGGGCCAAGCAATGGTTACTTGCCATGTTTGAATTACCTGTTGTTACTCTTGCTTCATAAGAGCTAATTCCAAGGAACCAGTATTCGAACCTGTAGCTACTTTATTTCAGTGTTAGCACTGAACAATACATGTAGTTATGTATACATTTCACAAATAAAAACTCATTTAATTTAAAAAATGTAAGTCTAATTACAGAATCACACACAAACTTTTGGTTCAGCAAGAGACAAGACACAGAAGAACAGACTCATGCTTGGAGCCCTCACAACTGGTGTAGCTCCAGCTTTCATTGGGAAACAATTTCTTAGGTGTCTAGTGCACAAGGTACCATGAGGGACCAAGAAATACATTAGGAATGCAGTGGGGAATTTGAGGAGGATGTGAATCAGAGTTCTGTAATGGATGTACCCAGACTGAGAGTTAATGAGGGACTTCAACATCTTTGGCCCTCCAGGAGTTTTACCATCTGCTTGTATGTCCTTTCCTGGCTACCCAGATTGAGTCTCTCATTCATTGTCTCCCTCCATGCTCTTGTTTCATGTTAACTGCATCACTTCATGAAACCTCTCCTCTTTATTCCTCCTGAGTCTGCACCTAATCTAAGGGGGTGCTCTGTCATTGTGGACCATTGTGCCCTCAAGAGCACTTTACAACAATGGTCAGATACAGTATCATGAGTGTGCTCCCAGCTGTGATCAGAAAAATTACATACCTCTATTTTTTACTGTCCCTTGGCCAGCATGAGTCCCAAATAGGGTGAGTTTGTCGGGAGGTGGGAGTGCATAGGGGGAATGAACAAGAAGGGACAAAGGGCAATGCACCTCCTGCATGTCTGTGGCTTCAGACTAGCTCCATATGCTACTTATCTAGATGTCACTCTGGTCTTTGCCGAAATAATTGCCAGGTGCCGCAGCAAAGTTTCCTAAAATAGGAGGAGAAACAGGGCCACTCTCCCAGGGAGCCTTCAGCAAAGGATTGCAGAATCTTTATGTGAAAGTTTCCTAGAGATGTCTGGGAATGATCCCCAGAACATCCCCATCAATGTTAATAAACATTTCCACCACGATCCAACTTTGCAGGTGGACAGACTCCATTCTTAATTTCTGTTCCTTATCCCTTCTGTACCATATAAAAAGTACATGAGAGCTAAGTCTCCACTAACTGTGCAGTATCAAAGCAAAATGATCACTTACTGGAGATCCCTTCTTCTGCATCCTGCACACCAGAGCCAGAGGTGCTGGGACTGGCTAGATCTCTCCAGAGCGGAAAAGAAGTCCTGACTCACTTGATCACCAGATGATCCTTCCGTATGTGCCACGTCAGCCTCTAGATCCACTTCCTTGTTCACTAATTCATCATCAAGGTTGAGTACATTGGCCACTGTTTCCATTCTCCCTGAAGTATCCCCAGAGCTCTTGGCAGTGGAGCTGGGTTTACCACCGAGGATGGCATGCAGCTCCTTATAGAAATGACAGGTCTTCAGCATTGCACCAGAGTGATGGTTGACCTCCCTTGCCTTCTGATGCATCTCCCTTTGCTCCTTGATTTTAGTATTACACTGCTAAATGTCCATCTCGTGCCCCTTCCATGCATGCCACTTGCAATCAGCCTGCAGATATTGACATTTCTGTGGCTTGTGCAAAGTTGCAACTGCACAGCCCACTGATACTTCGCAGCTCTGGTGTGCTCCACCCAGGAGAGCATCAAGTATATAAAGCTGGAGTGCACTGAGCAAACAAGAAGAGGAATTTAAAATTCCTGGGCCTTTAAAAGGAACATACCAGTACCTTCAGGACAACAGAGTTCAAATTGCTGATCACAACAGTCACGATGGACATGGCAGGACACCTCTCTGAGACCAATTAGAGTGACATAACCATGTGCAGTGTCTACACCAAAGTTGCAAGGATCTGATGAAATGGGATTTCTCCCATGAAAAGCTCAAGCAATAAATAAATTTGTCAGTCTTTAAAAGTGCTACAGAACTCCTTATTTGTTATGTTGTGAAAAACTCTATGCCACTCATCGAGGTGGTTTTATTTATATCAGTAGGGGGAGCATTTCAGCACATACGTCTCATTGTTTTGTCGATGAAAACTGACTTGTTGACAAAACTGTGTAGTTTAGACAAGGCCTTAGCACACCTGAGTTACTGCACTTGCATTAGCAGAGAGAGAGAGAGAGAGAGAGAGAGGAGCTACACTGGGAAATGCCATTCAAGCTTCAGTGATTGGAGTAGCAGTTATCGAGTTGCAACTCAAGGTGCTGCATCCCACCCTGCATTACTAACTACACCAGTGGCAGCAGCATTTGAGCTTCAGCTACACAACCCAACACACCAGCTAGCTTGAGTTTAAAGTTCTACCTAACCATTGTCAGACAGATGAGTGTTCCAGGCCTCGGAAGGAGGTTGAGCAGACTGTATGCTTGCCTGAGAATCACCAGACCTACTCCTGATTCTTGAATTTGCAGTAGTGTAGAACAGCAGCTACTCCTCCTCTTACAACAGTGGTTCTCAAAACAAATTAATAGATGTCCAACACCAGATTGAACCATTTCGATCACATAGTCTGAGGTTCAGCATAACATGACCCAGTAATTCCTGTATAAGGCCCAGTAATCTTGTGGCTGAGCCCAACAATATTTTTAGAAAAATATCCAGTCTTAACTTAAATGGTCCAGAGGATGGAGAGTTTACCACATCTTTGAGTCAATTCTGCCATTGTTAGTTCCATTCCCTGTTTAAAAAGTTAAACAAACAAGGAGACTAGTGGCACTTTTAAAGAATAACAAATTTATCACATGAACTTTTGTGAGAGAAAAATCCCACTTCAGGCATCTGACAATGTGGGATTTTCTCCCTCAAAAGCTCATGTAATACCTAAATTTGTTAGCCTTTAAAAGTGTCACCAGACTCCTTGTTTGTTTTGCTGAACTAGACTAACATTGCTACCCCTTTGGAACTTGTTTAAAAGTTGCAGCTCATGTTGAGTTGAATATTTTTCTAACCTCAGTTTCTAACCATTGAATCTCTATATGTCTAAGTTTGTCTTCAGACCCAATGCTATTACTGTATGTTCTTAAAATATAACACTGAGGCAAACTCTACTAATAAGGATTCCAAAACTTTTATGATTTTTTTAAGCAATATGACTGGAAGATTTAAAAAGACCATCACAAGACTAGCTACCGCTAGTGAGTGATGTGCTTACTTTATCACAAGGAATTGACCAAAGATCACTTAACTAATTTCCTGCTCAATAGTCTTTAAATGGCAACAACTTTTGTTCCTTAGCAACAGCATGCTGAACCTGACCATGTGAGCCAACATTTGATCCTTCTCCTCCTCCACTTTATGGTGCTTTCAACTTCAGTGGAATGTCACAACTACTCGCTGTGAATAAGAGTATCAATCTGGGCTTACGGTTTTGCTGTTGAAATCCGTACGAGCAGGACTGGGGCCCTTACAAATGAACGGCTCCATGAAACCAACCCCCCAAATCATCCAGTTCCACCCACCTCTTGTTAAGGTGGACATTTTAAGTCACGAAACATACTAACTTTCTGAGGGGACAAGAGTAAATATTCTTGTTGTACTACCACTGAAAACAAAAGAGGGGACTCACCTACATTTTCATTTCCTACTGCTTCTTGGGATGATTGTTAGTGATTATTTGATGGAAAGAAGAGGAACATGCAGAGAGGGAAATGAGAAACAATGAATGGTTAGATGGCTGTGCTCTGTAAGACACATTTAGAATTAATCATATAACAGTTCACTTAGCCAGGCTAGTGATCATAAATGGCACAGCTTTCCTCTGGCTTACTTGCTGTGAAAACCATTCACTTTACTATCTTTGAATTGCTTCATGTTTCCTGCACAGGCATTTGCAATGGGATGAATGTGTGTGTGTACAAAGGGCACAAAATGAAAGGATCCTTATTTGGGTCCCAACAGAACAGCCATGGCTCCCTGCATATGGGAAGGAAGGATGAGAAGAAAATGTGATATAAAGGCAACAGTGGGAGGGATGGTTTATGTTTGGTTAATCGCAGTACTTTAGATTCATTAGTCCCAGGGGAATCTAATTTGTTTTGCTTCGCTTCATTACATGTTAACATTGCCTACAGAATTGTTCACTACAGGCCAGAGCCTGGCTGCCCCCTGCACAGACATGCAAGGAAGGAGGAGTGTGAGTGCTGGGATCTGGAAACAGTTTCAGTTGATGTTTCCCCTGAGTTCATGTATGGCTCTGGCTAGAGCTGCAGCTCCAAAATGGCCCATGCTTACACTTCTTCCCTATCAGCTGATTGGCAACGGAAGCAGGCACTCTAGCTCCTTAAGAAATGCAACTGGGCCTCCTCACACATGCTCAGAGGCCCCTATCCATTTGTGACAGCTCCACAACTCCACTGTCTAAGGCATACTTAGAATCCTAGAGAAGACATTAGTTAGTCAAAAATCTTATGGACATATGCT